>JAEAOA010000980.1:0-605000 GCA_016746295.1 Potamilus streckersoni | reverse complement strand
ATAGGTCCCAAGGAAAGTGTAAATATGCCTTCATGACGAATTATATTCTTGCAGGTTACTTGGTGCTAGTTCAATTATAAGGATTTCTTCCAACCCTAATTGTATTTCTTTCTCACTCCGAGTGGCCTAGTGGTCTAAAGTGCTGTCCTTTACGGATCACTGCCATCTCACCTCTGCCTGCGTGGGTTCGAGTCTAGGATTCGGCGAATGTGGATTTGTGAGAAAGCTTGCCAGAAGCTTCTCGTGGGTGGGTGGTTTTTTCCGGTTGTTTTCCGGATTCTTCCTCCACCATTAATACTGGCCGCCATGTATAGCCTATCGTGTGCTGAAAAATGGCGTTAAGCCCCACAACAACAACAACAACAACAACAACAACTCTCACTCCATATTTCTGCGTATGTTGCTACTTATGCATGATATCGGAGAGGTGAACGGAAAAAAGAAAGGATTGCAATTAAATTGTGTACCATGTTAAAATCATTTAAAAAACTGGGACTATTACTTTTTTTTTTCGTTATTTTCATACGTCATTAATGATTATTGAGTGGAACTCATCATTATCTATTGGCTTGCAGTTGAAAGAATGTTTTATATATTGGTAATATTGCGCCGTTGGTAGGTCACAATTTCATATACCAATATTTATACTTGTATAAGAATTTTCATCATTTATATTTATATTTTCGATTACCCCTTATCCAGTTCAATTCATCCTTATTTTTATTCATTACGTCATCGCGTTCTTTTTGGTGTCACTGGCTCCTGCGTTATCTTACAGGCTAAGGCAATGAGGTTAAAGGTCATAACACCTATTTTTGTAACAGTTGTTTGTTTTAAGTAATCCTTTTAAAACCAATTCACTTCATACTGATATTTCATGTTATTGCCATTGTGTTTAACTTATAAATTGAAATATTATCAACAGGAAAACGGAATTCGGATAGATCATTATTTCTTTTAAATGGCTATCCAGATGACAAATTATAACGAATTAAGTGGGATTCTCAGATTATACGTCCGGTTTCTCATACTGACTATTTTGTCCAATTTCTTGCATTACTGATTGGTCAAAGAAGTTACACCTTGCAAATTTGCCTGTGCATTGCGCACTGTGAATGATATCTCAAATTTCCTTCATGTTAATCTATCACGACCAATGGGAATTTGCTGCCAGGCTGACAATTAATTTGTTTTTCTAATTGCAAACAGTAAATGTTAACTTATCAGCAACGTTACTTTAGATTTTGCGTAAATGAAACCTCTTTGCGAAGTTAATGACAGAAGTTTTGAAGAAACTTTTATTATCTCAAGTTTTTTTTTCTTCTTCAGATTTGTCAGGAAAGGTTATTAAAATAATAGTTCACATGACACAGGTGTATGGGTGAAATATCAGTGCACAAATACATTTTACACGATAAAGTTTAATAGCTGTGATATTGTGAATATGATTCGTAGGTCCAACTTGTTCATCAAATATACTGTCAAAGAATCACAGTGAATTGTGCAATGGATCCCCAGCCCAAATATGCCAGGAAACTTGCACGAAAGACGTGTTGGTCAAAACATTCTGAATACTGGTATGCTGTACAACAGTGTTAATTATTAATTTACATCTGTGCCTCCCAAAATCTACTCTCCAAGCTCCTCTACACAGGTCATCTGTCTGATTATCCCTCTGTTCGATGCCATTGTGTGTTCACCTGGTTCATACAATAGATATCTGCACTGCAAAGAGAATGGCGGCCTTCAAATCGTTTACCCCTAAGCAAATTTTGTATAACGAGGTTCAGAAAAAAAAATAATAAAAATCAAATGGAAATAAATGGATATTGTAAGAAGGATATTGTGACGTTTGAATTTGGAGCTTCGTCAGGATTAATAAACTGTTGAATTGTTGTGGAGTAGATATAAAATGTGGGCATTCATGTACAGACTGGTTGATAAGTAGTGTTTCAAATTTCTGATAACACTTTGGAGGAATAACAATGTCCATTGATACTAGCAGTCAAAGGCATGCACCTGGACTACATAGATTTTTTAAATAGAATAATAATGCGTGTACAACTCTGCAGAGTAGTCTGATCACGTTGAACGATTCATGTTCTGTTATCGTTTTCTGGTATCCAAACGTTAATTCTTTTATTCGGGTTTAAAACCCTTATTTCATCACGTGTGGCAATCTCATTCAAACGTATTTGATCACTCTTATATCTGGCGAGTAGCTTTTTTGGCGATTTCAGCCAGAGTCTGTGTTTTTTTTATCAGCTCTTGACAAATGAGGCACCCATCCTGCTATAAACATTTTTGATCTTCAGATGAATCATCACTGGAGTAAAATCAGGGGACAAATTAATGCATGTTATAGTAGAAAATCTTCCACTGCGCTTCCAGCATCTAAATCTGTTCCATACCTCACATCAGCCATTTCCTGGTCACTAATTGTAGACACGTCTTTCCTAGAATGATGGTCATCTTCCACAGATTCACGACCAACTTTAAAACATTATCATGACATCAAAATTTTATGATGTGACAGAAAATTACATACAATTGGTCCAAGTTGGTCATAATATCAGTGACAGAGGATACGAAAAGCGCCAGAAATTTAGTGTACTTTTTACTCTATAGCAAATCTGTAGTTCACAGACAATTTTTAAGTTACTATCATTGTCCTATGTTATATTAGCTGGAGATCTCATTATAAAATGTTACCTTGTTCATTGATCAACGTGAATTTATTGACAGGTTTAAAACATTCAAGCAATTAATACCAACTCTTCAGATATATTTTAGTAATCATTGTATGGAAGTACATGTTATCCCATTTAATAACGATGTGCGCTGACAATACTGATTTTTCTGTCAATTCTATTAATACAGTAAGCATGTTTATTTATAAAGACAAAGAATACAAGTTCGGTGTGTGTGTGTGTGTGTGTGTGTGTGTGTGTGTGTGTGTTTAGGTGCATTACAAGGTTCCTAAAGAGCTTCTATTGAGATTTCTTGAAGTTGACAGAAAATATTAGATTGAGCTGATCTGACAAATTCAAGAGGGATGTAATCACTATATATTTGACCATCGCAATTCCAAAGCCCATTTTAAAAAGTCATAAAAGGAAATATAAAGAATTAAAAACTTGAAAATATAGTGACTTCATTGGTATTATAAAGACAGTGTCACAGTCTAGCAAGATGGAAAGGCAGCTGGACGTGTGTGCAGACTATCTGCTAGGTTTAAATTAGGTTATAGTCATTAATAGCAGTTGCTATACTTGATTCTTCTATAATTTTCCAGAAGTATGATGCCTGTGACTCAAGATTGAATGCTCTAATAAATGGTTGTCAGACGATTCATTGGATGAAATTGGATGAATATGAAGAGCGAAGACCAGTTACCTATAGTTCCAGAAAGAAACAAAGATGTATCTATAGTCTTTTTGTGCAACAAATGGAAGGTATACTTTAGATTTTCTCGATGTTTTTAAACGCCATATTTCAAATGTTCATCTCAATCGTTTCAAAAAATTATTTTTCTCTACCTTTTACCTTATTATTTCGTGTGGAATAAAAACGTTTTTATTCTCATTGTCTGGATTGTTAGGAAAATATTATTTGTATACATACATGACAAATTTATAATCTAAGTTTGATATAAAAAAGTTTAATTTTTTTCTAGTTGAAACAATTAAAATATTGTGCCGATAATAAGGGTTTAAAGACTCTTTTCAAATATTATTGTGATGAGTAATATTTAGATTTTAAACAACGAGGTAAATAATCAACTTATGAAATTATTGAGTCTTTCATTGTCACAAAAGTTTGGTAGAAACCTTTGATCCAAACAACTTTTACCGGTGAGAAAAAGAGAGTTTTTAGTTTTGCAGAGATTACGAATGAAAGCTTTCAAGGATAATTAAGAATGCAGTGGTGTAGACACAAAGGTAATGCTTCTGAGGAATAGGATTTTATAAGTTGAACATGTGAATAATATGACAGAATTGCGTCTGCGAATACCTCAGTTCTCAAACTGATGAAGTAAGAAAACATAACTTTGAATTATGTCACCCAGTTTGTATTAATTTATGCCATTCTTGATATTGTTTCTTTCAATGAATGTATGTTAGTAAGAAATTATTGTTTACATTCCACAATACGCTGGTTATATCAATATTCACCTATGCATACATCAATATTCATAACTTTCCCATTTGCCCATATTAATGAATATAACTATGACAAGTACCCATTTAAGTTTATCTTGCTGCGGCATCCAAAGATAAAGAACTTATATTTGTCTCAACATCCACTTAACCGTGGGCCTCATTCCTATTTTGTAGACGGATATATAGAGAATCTTAGACAAGAGGTCGTTTGCAATAATATTTATGAATTAGCCGGAATATATTTTTAATCTTTTGCAAGCCACGATTATAGAAAATGTGAAATTATTAATTATTTGCCATAATTTCATTAACTATATTGACAACTAAATCACTAGATTTTGAATATGACTAAAAATGGTGATTTTAATGAACGAAACCTCAGACAACCTGTAGTGATACGACGCTCTCAAGTCCATTTACAACCACCACAGTAATTTTCGTTTTGCAGTATAATCGCAGAAACACTTGAAGTGACGGAAAAAAATTATATATTTAAGCCATGAGTCAGAAGAGCTTGCATTCTTATCATCAACCAGTCCCTCTTTTTGACAACTTTCGACAGAACAAACAATTTTTAAAAAACAGCTTAAAACGAGGCTGACTCCAAGATTAAACAATCGGTGCAGATAGCAGAATTGTTTGTAAAGTCAGCTGTGAGAAGTCGGCATGAAACGTTTCCATTGCATGTCACGAAGTCAATGATTATTTCATTTTGATTGTTTTACTCGTGACCTCCTTGGCACGCAGTGGACAGCGTGCTGAACTTCTACTCCAAAGATCGCGGATTTCAATCCCACCAGTGATAAATGATTTTACACGTGTGACTAAATGAGTATTTTGGTTCTTCTCAACTTATTTTATCCCGTCGGTATCTGATTTACAGAAATGCACTTAAAATGTTAGCTAAATAAATCACTTGTATTATATATAATCATTCATTAGTTCTGAAACTGTATTAGCCAGCAAAGCCCTGACTTATGCTTGCCAATGGAATTAAAACATATGGGTGTGTCAACGAGGTACAACCAGCCAATATGTCTTTAGCCATAGCTACTTTAGAACACACGAAGGGGTGTATTTTGTATATATTTAGTTGGACGTTGAATCTTTGGTATGTTGCAGATTAGTTGTAAGTATTTGTTCTAACATTCTTGTGGCGTGGCAATAAATACGGTTCTCTGTATGTATAGTTAACTATCATTATAGGATGAATCAAGGTTAAATCGGTAGGTAACGCATTCAAGAAGGTTACACTCATTCTCAGTCTGATCATCCAATATTCAATACCATTTTGTATTCACTTTTGATATTTTGTTCATGCAGTGGAAAGCTGCACTTCTACCTTTCCGGTGAAATTTTTCATTCATTGCCTCTTCGGCCACTTTCAAATCGTCTACTCCTTAGAGAGTTTTTCGTAACGGTGGTGAGACCAAAATCATTAGGAACGAATTCCAAGATTTATGGAGTGTCTGGTAAAGTTTTAATTATGAGCTTCTTCTGGACATCTCTCTCGATGGTGGAAATATGCGCCGGTACATTGTTACAAAGTAGAGAGAAATCGGCGGCGTCCTTATGCCGACGAATGTTTAGGTGGTTTTTTACAATTGACACTTTGAAGGAATAAAAACGTACTTCTCATCTATGACACCATTCTTCTGCACCCCATCAATTAATGATCAAATGAGACAAACCTGTCATCGTCATATAGGCCTTAAGGCATCCTTATTAAACGATAATTAGCATGCCTTATTAGGCTCTGACTGAAATAACTTTTGAGATACTCATCTGTTTCTTTTTTAGGAGTGTATAATAAAGTAAAATGTCTGCAACGTTTGCCAAAAAATTACGTCTCTTTTTACAGTATTATGCTACCTTCGGTAGACTGCCATTGAACCCTTGAATTTTAATATAATTCAAAATATAAATTATTCTACTATAACATGCGTTGATGTTGTAACCCAGATCGGAACGAAAGCTACATAAATTCGGCATGAAAATTTTATCTGAATATAATAAGAAATGCTCTTTATTTTGGATGAAACAATACTATCTTGTCCCTGTAGCGCAGTGGATAGCGCGCTGGACTTCTAATCCAGAGGCTGCGGGTTCATAAACGTCACAGGTCAAATAGTCACGTGGTAACAACAAAAACTGCGTTTTCCCATACCCCTTGTGGAAGACGGCGAATGCGTAACCTCCATTGATAACTGATTTTATTACATCATACTGTAGTTCTTTAATGTTAAAATAGTATCCCTTTTCATAAAAGTATCTCATTGGCAAGAGCTTCCGTGTATTCGTCTTTACCAGCCATGCTGCAATAAAGGTTTATGCACCAAACCTTCCATTCCAGTATTGAAAAAAGAAGACAAAAACTAGAAATTTTGAATGAAAGTCAAGCAATGTCTACAAAAACAAGAAAAAGAACCACGTATTATTCAACATATTGATTGGGATAAGAGCAGCCCGAAACATTTCGCTGCCGCACCTTCCTGGAAAGAGGCTGACTGATCACCACAGAAAATATATTTCAACGCACTTTGTTGTTATCACGTGACTATTTGACCTATGACGTTTATGCATCTCGGCCGCGAGATTTAGTTAGTCATGTGACTACCAATGAAAATGGTGCGAAAAATGTCAAAATTCATCAACGCTGTAGTTTCGTCTCGTCTTACAACGGATTAAAGATAAAATCGGTGTTATAGTTGTTATTTCTTAGAAGATAAATGATTTCCCTATCGATTTAATGTAAGTATGGGTCAATGCAAGGTCATTTAAGTTTGCTAGGCCTGATAGTTGGCGAGTACCCAATGCCGACACCAATTGGTGTCGGCAAAATCCAAGTTTTTGATCGGGAATGGACTCTGACCCTACACCCCAACATAAAAGCCAGATATCAAATATGGGGTGTCAAGGGTCAGAGGAAACTCGGCCTAGTATCTGTGTTATTGCAAGTCCATTGATCGATTTATAAAGGAAGATGGCTCCGACTAAAGTAATTTATACTGACGCTTGTGAGAGGACATTTTAGACATTAAAAAGATAGGTTGACATCAGACGCCGTTAGATCACCGGACGTTACAAAGGACTTTGTTTTACGTACATACGCTTCAGACAGTGGTCTTGATGCAGTTTTACTGCAGGAGCATGATGGGAACTTATTTTCTGGGTGTACAACGTTATGTCCCAATGAGCTTAATTATTCGGTTACCGAAAGGGGACGCCTAGCGATTATCTTTCGAATCTCTAACTTTCAGCGCTTCATATATGGGCGAAAGTTTATTCTTGAAACTGACCACCAGTACCTTGATTTTATGGCCCAAGCTAAATTAACTAATGGTTTTTAATGAGATGGTCGTTATTTATTCAACAATATTAAATTGAATTGTGGTACATTAAGGGAAGTGCTAATGTGTGAACAATCTGTAGGAGAAGATTTGTTGATAAAGAGATGAAGAAGTCACTTCAAGACATGTAAACAATATCTTGATTTGCAATTTCATAAGTTGGAGAGCATAATCCCAGATTTTGCTCTTAAAAGGGGGGCTATGTTATCTGTCCAATTTTAAAGACTGCTTTAAAGTCCGGCCAGAAAGGTCTTGAGAAAATTCACTGATTTTATCTTTATTTCATCTCTGAACACATAAAAGTGGTTAAGTTAAGCCTCAGTAGCATTCGACCGGGTCATCTTATTAGTTCGGTGGCAAGCGCGAAATAGAAACTCAAACTCAACCATAACTGTTCAAAAGAGGTGCACGTCAAATAACTGATTTTTTCAAAGGAAGCTAATTGCAGCATATTTTAGGCTAGCGAAGTCTGTGATAGACATGATTATTTGAAGAGAAATTTTATAAATAATTATGTCTGATTGGCCAGGGAAATAAAGGACGTACACGTTAGGAAACAATTTAGGGCTACCAGTTGCCAAACCTCTTTAGTCCGATTTTTCTTGAAAGAAGGCTAAGTCCGACTCCGGAGAAGCCTAGAGAGTAGTGTTCCTTCGTTATACGAGAACTCGTAGAAAAAGGTCAGAAACTGTTGTAAAACAAGGACTGGCTATAGGCTAGGGCACCTTGTTTGGAAGGAAATGGTATTAAGGAAGGCTCTTCAAACTAAATGAGAGAGAGAGAGAGAGAGAGAGAGAGAGAGAGAGAGAGAGAGAGAGAGAGAGAGAGAGAGAGAGAGAGAGAGAGAGAGAGAGAGAGAGAGAGAGAGAGAGAGAGTGGTGGCAGGGATAAGCCAAGGAACCCAATGAGTCAAGGGGAAAGACCACAGCTATAAGAGGTCGGAATAATCCAGGGTTGAAGATGACCAAGGCACACCTAGTAGACGTGGGAATAATATATGTAGAGACTTTTAGACATGTATTCATTGAGATTGATATTAATATCATATGTGAATAGTTTGTGTCTCTTTAGGTAACCACGAATAAAGAAAATGTAAAATTATTCATGTATTGCCATAATTTTATTTAAAATATCAATACATATAAGAATACATTTGAATATGACCAGGATTACCAATTTTACAGAATAAAATCGCATACAGAATGGAGTAGAAGGACGGTCTGAAGTCCATTTGGATACCTTGTTTTGGACATACAAACAACCATGTAGGTTGCGCTTTCATTTCTGTAGACACGCAACCACAACATAAATGTTTCGTTTGCAGCATACTCGTAGAAACGCCTGTTGTAACGGGAATATATATTTCGTATTCTTGTCCTCTACCAATCCCTTTTTTGGCCAAACTTTCGATCCAACACATAACCCAAAAAGCAACTCAAGATGAGGCTGACTCCAAGATTAAACGATCGGTGCAGTAGCAGAATTGTTTATAATGTCAACTGAGAAGTTGCCATGAAACCTTTGCATTGCATGATGTTACGAAGTCATTTCTGATTATTACAAAAATAATGTAAAGGTGTTGTCCTTGTCCTACAAATTGTTAGTTGTGAAAAAACACCTAACCATTCATCGGCATAAGGACGCTGGCGATTTCTCTCTGCTCTATGACAATGCATCGAGAACGATTTCTAAAGGTCTTTGGTTCGCATCCAGACAGGGTTGAATTATTTTTCACATGTCACTATATGAATAATGGCTTGTTATGTTTCTTAACTCATTTTAGTTCCCCGTTATTCAATGCATAAAAATGTATTTAAAATATTCGTTACTGGTAAGCAAATAGATCATACGTATTCATTATGATACTTTATTACTTTTAAATAAGCATGGGCTAATTAAACCCTGAATTATATGCGCCAATAGAATTTGAACCAGTAAGTGCTAAATAGGGTACAACGAACCTATATGTCTCTAGAGTCAACTTTGTTAAAATATTTCTTTGTTCTTCAGGCTTTGTAGGTGAATCATTAAGTCATGAAAATCTTTGCAATAATAGGCCTAAATGTTGCTCGAGACATGCGTTAATATAGTAACACAAATCGGAACGAAAGCTACACAAATTCAGCATAAAATTTTGTTTATATGTGTATGACAAGAAATACAAAATTTATTGAAAAAGTAAAAAGTATGTTTTCCCTGTAGCGCAATGGGAAGCGCGCTGGACTTCTAATCCAGAGGTCGTGGGTTCGAGTCCCAAAAGGATGGGTTTTTTTGCACATGTGAATCATTTTCTTGGTCTTTAAGTTCTATTTTTATCCCATCGTGATCAGATGCACGGAAATGCGTTTAAAATGTTTCTCACTATTAGCCACCCAAACGATCACAGGTATTCTCTCTAATCAGTTATTACCGTTGAACTGGCATTAGCTCATAAATTATATTAGCATATGGAATTAAAATATGTGGATGTATAAACGGCGTCACATCTGCATATATAGGTCTTTACCGCCAACATATTTAGAACATTTAGTTTTCCTTATTGCTTTGCTAGAGAATCTTAAGTCATCAAAATCGTCCCAAAAATCATCCTAATATTGCTCCAGATATGCGTCGTTGACTTCATTAGCCAGATTGGAGGAAAAGCTACACAAATCCTAAAAAAGGACTTGCTATGTATATCTAAGGCATTTCCACTCTTTCAAATCTTCTTAATTTGTGAATTCTTTTTGAACCATTTATGTTGTTTCAAGATGAAGAGCTACGAGATTATTGTTATATATAGACCTATCGGCTTACGCTGCTGGTAGGAGAGATCCTAATCATATGGCATTTAATCCCTGATTGAAATGGTGTGTGTAAGTAGCAATTGGTATCCATTACGTTGAATCCCAGGACAAAAAAACTGGGTACGAACATGAACCTTACCTAGCTGACAAGCTACATATGTAAGAGTCCTACGTATCAGTATGAAAATACGTAATCAATTCTGACCCCGCCGGGTCTGCTTTCAACGTTGAAAGTTGACCAGGTTTAGTTCTTGACGCTGAATTTTGATTTCACGGTCGTTGAAAACTGATCTCAGCGTTGAATTTTGATCAGATTTCCTTGTCATCTTTTAACGGAAATTCTTTTAATTTCCTGATACGTAGGTTTATGAATCGTCAAAAAGAAAATGCATAGTATATATACACATGTATAAAATCAGTAAAATAAATGTAATTCAGTACATTTGAAATGGATATAATGTAATTTTGTTTGTACTTCGTCTGCTGCATTCCATCAAGCATATCATAAGAACCCAGATATATAGGCAAGACCAACTATTTTTGACGATTTAACCCAAATTGTTCAACAATTAATGAACCTATTCGAGCCTAAACCAACAAATTTTCAAGTTGACAAGCTGAGCATTGCACCCGTTGTAGTCCTTCGTCAGGACAGGGTTGAGAGGCTAAACAACTCTCATATTTCCATCTACAATGCTTGTGTTGTTCTATATTGTTATATCTATAGTCACATTTGTCACAGAATAACTGCAATCAGGAATGGAGCGAAACTGGTAATGGCATAGAAATATTCATCGTGATGATAGACGTGAATATACTTTCCATCTTTGAAATCTTTTCCTCGAAACAACAGAGGTCCACGCACGTCCTGAGGTGCACGTTCCATGTATAGCGTTAGAGTTAAGACGTCTTGCAAATATTGCATTTCAGGAATGCCACAGGGTCTGTCACACACACACACACATACACACACACACACAGAGCCAATTGTCACTTAAAATTTGGCCATTGTTTTATTCTTATTCGGTATTTGGTACACTTTGATTAAATAGACACATTGACGTTTGCTTTTGTGACCCGTCAGGGAAAGTCAGTTACCGTTTGAAATTTTGGAACCGTTTGAAATTTTGGAACCCACTCCACCCCTCAACCCCGTACCTACTCCTGCGTCGATATGTTTTGCAAATACCTTTAAGACAAGGCAAAAATTGAGTGTCAAACCGTGAGATAGGAGAAAACATAGATGTTCAGCAAAACCAACCAAGGAAAGTGACTTTGGATTAAATAATAAAGGTTGTGTTCTCATCTCCAAATTTAGAATATATTCAGATCCTGACTGCAGGACCATGATGGGAACTTATTCCGTGTTGCATATGGGTGTAGAACGCTATGTCACAATGAGCGTAATTATTCGGTTACCGAAAGGATATGCCTAGCGATTATCTTTCGAATCTCTAAATTTTAGTGCTTCCTGTATGGGCGAAAGTTTATTCTTGAAACTGACCACCACTACCTTGCTTCTTTGGCCCAAGCTAAGTTAACTAATGGTCGTTTAATGAGATGGTCGTTGTTTCTTCAACAAGATCAAATTGAATTGCAGTACATTAGGGGAAGTGCTAATGTATGAACTTAGGAAATGTATGAAATAATGTAGAAGATTAGTTGATTATGAGGTGAAGAGGTCACTTCAGGACATGTAAACAATATCTTGATTTGCAATTTCATAATTAGGAGAGAATAATCCCAAATTTTGCTAATAAAAGTTGCTATGTAATGTGTCGAAATTTGAAGACTTAGTGAAACTTAAGGTTAAATAGCTCGTGCTTTAAAGTTAATATAGTCAAGCCAGAAAAGTCTTAAGAAAATTCACTGATTATTTTTTTTATTTCATCTCTGAACACATAAAAGGGATTACTTTAGGCCTCATTAGCATTCGACCGGGTCATCTTGCTAATACGGTCGCAAGCGCGAAATAGAAACTCAACCATAACTGTCAAATAACTGATTTTTCCAAAGGAAGCTAATTGCAACATATTTTAGGCCAGTGAAGTCTGAGATAAGCATGATTATTTGGAGAGAAATTTTATAAACAGTTATATCTGATTGGCCAGGGAAATTAAGGGCGTACACTTTAGGGCACAAGTTAGGGCTACCTGTTGCCAAACTTCTTTAGTCCGATTTTTCTTGAAAGAAGACTACGTCTGACTCCTGAAAAGCCTAGAGAGTAGTGTTTCTTCGTTATACGAGAACTCGAAGAAAAAGGTCAGAGGCTGTTGTAAAAAGAAGGACTGGCTATAGGCTAGGACACATTGTTTGGAAGGAAATGGTATTAAGGAAGCAGCTTCAAACTCACAGAGAGAGAGAGAGAGAGAGAGAGAGAGAGAGAGAGAGAGAGAGAGAGAGAGAGAGAGAGAGAGAGAGAGAGAGAGAGAGAGAGAGAGAGAGAGGGGTGGGTGGCGGTGGGCATGGATAAGTCAATGAACCCGATTAGTCAAAGGGAAAGACCACATCTACAAGAGGTCGGAAGAATCCAGGGTCGAAGATGACCAAAGCACACCTACTCGACATGTAGATAAGAGGAGAAGTAGACAAGCCAGATGATGCAGTCTGAGCGTGGTAAATTGCACTCAAAATTCAACACTCGTGATATGATGAAAATTGGACTGAGACTTAATTCTGTCACTGTAAATCAGTTGGCTAGCTAAGTGAATTTTAGCTTGGCATTAATTGTCTGGAAAGTAAATTTTGGTTATGCATTAATTGAGTACATTGAAGTTAGTAAATCTGTTGGGATGAAAGTGATTTTCATTTGATTATATACTAACTGATTAAAATTGTTTGTTTTATTTAGTGAATGGGGGCTCGTTATTTATTTATTTCGATAATTTGATTAGTTAACTGTAACGTTCCATCTATCCGTCCATACTGGGAAATAACACATTGGATATAATTCCCTAGATAACGACGTCGAATTAATTAGGGAGGGTTTGAAAATAATATTTTAAAAATCCCCCCCGTTACTCTCATACTGAGCCAAAGATCTCCTTTATTATTCATTTTATCCCATAGCCCAGAATCATTCATCTATTTAAACACACCAGTAAAAAAGCGGTCCAGAGCCATCGCATTTTAACTGTGTATGGCTACATCTATATAAAACACCTTTATGTGCATTATATTGACAAGGTCTTAAAACGTCCATAACCAACCCGTTTTATGCACTGGTGAGACCTCTCATGAAAAATTAGTCCACAATTCTCAATCTACCAATTCTACTCACGTGGGTTTGTATAATTGGTATTGTTTTTCCGGTACCCAAATCTATGACTGTTGGAGAGTTTAAGATGGCTACTTTAGCATGTTATCAACTCTATACATTCTGTAGATTGGAAATATTCATACAAACAGCACAAAACCTTGAAAACATTTTCAAGACTCAGACATGAGCTCACAATCATTCCAGATACAAATGGTGTTGTCCTACTGTGTGACAGGAAATTATTAACAGCGAAAGGGTTACAACACAGAGTGATGGAACTAGCACATGAAGGCTTTCAAGGCACAATCAAGACAAAACAACTTCTTCGTGGGAAAGTATGGTTTCCTTGTATTGGAAAAAAAAATAGAGGACTAAAGTCAACTCCAAAGTATATGTAGGAGCCGCTAAATATTTCAGTTATACCAGTCAAGCCTGGTGTTCGATTAGCTTGGATTTCATTGACCCTCTTTCATCAGGGGGCAGGGTTCAGTTTATATACAAATTTAATGTCGCAATCAGTGACCTAGTAAAAACAATCATAAAAAATCAAATACACAAGTGAGGTCAAAAATATCCATAGTTTGAGATACATATATTAAAACAAAGCATAATATTATCCACTTAACCAGAGAAGTCAGTGGCAGTTTATAGCTGAAGAAGTTTATGCACCCCAACCCCAAATTTATACCTGCAATTTTCATGTCCGAATGTAATTTTGACACCATGTGGTGCTCACAGCACAAACATAAGCCCTTTTCCTTGATGACAATTCTGAAAAACAGTGTGCATTCAACAGGCTGATGCAGTTGAAAATAGTTGTCATCCAAGCCGTTTTTGAGATATTCTCTTTGCCCCAAACTCACGTGTTTACTGCTATGAGAGGCTAGCTCTTCTTCCTAACCAACTATTGGTATTTCACTATCAACATATTGCAAAGTAACTATGGAAGGTGTACATGCCTGATATTAATTTCAAGAACAACACAAACCCGAAACACCTAGTTCACAAATATATCCATATCTTTAATTAGTAGACAATAATTGCTGAAAAAGTCACACCATAGCCTTAAGTTAAGACATTTGGCAGGGGCCAAATCACGAAACTGTAACCTGCCACCTCAGTAGTCTACCTAATGGTATTTGTTGATGATTTCAAAAGGTATACAGTTGTTGAAGTTATTAACTCAACATCAGCAACTGTCAACCCGCGACTTGACAAGATTTTGTCAATATTAAGAATACTATAAGTTGTAAAAACGGATGCTGAACTTCCATTCAATGGACAAGAGTTTCAAAGTTTGCAGAATACATTTTATTTTAGCATAGAAACATCTCTCCTTTATGGTCTCACGCTAATGACGAAGCAGACTGGTTTATGATAACAACTGGAAAAGCAACTAAAACAGCTAATGCAGAATATAAAAGTTGGAAACAAGAAATGTACAACTTTTTATGTAATTAGGGAGCCAAACCTCATGCAACAACCAACAAATCTCTCGCCTAGATGCTACTTGGACAAAAAGGGAAAACTAACTTCCTAAGTATACAAATCAAATCAGACGACAACAAAACCATGAAAACCGATACTGAGACAAAGGAAAAGATACAAAGCGATGCAGATCAAACTCGAAAAGCGAAGTCAGATTTTGAATTTGGAGAAAGTTTTCTAGTAAAGCAAGAAAAGCGAGACAAGTGTTGTTAACTCCATTCAACCCCAAACCTTATGAAATTATTAACAAAACATAATGTGTCTTCAAGACAGTAAAGAATTCAGCCCAAACTCGACCTTTGGACGACCAGACGTATGTGCAATAGACATGAAGAAAGGTCGAAATGGATGTCTCACACACACACACACGCACACACACACACACACACACACACACACACACATATATATATATATATATATATATATATATATATATATATATATATATATAAATATATAAATATATATATATATATTTATCTATATATATATATATATATATATATATATATATATATATATATATATATATATATGTATATTTATATATATATATATATATATATATATATATATATATATATATATATATATATATATATATTGTGATTTTATTTGTTGTGCTGGCAAAAATGTTGAATAAAATTTTTTATGCTAGTTGCTTATGTTCGAATTCTATAATATCTTAGTAATAATTGTGCATACAGTACAAGAAAATGTGTGAATACAATTTAAGATTTGTCTTATTATTACCTTGGTTTAAAAGAAAAAATAAATTCAAATACTGGAATCCTGCGTTATGCTTCTGCAGTGCTCATTTTATTAAAGTTTCCAAAACTGAGCATTAAAACTGATGTCAACTTGATAAAAACACCACCCTAATACTTAAAATCGGATTTTCACATCAAATATTTTAAAATGTTAAATTGATTTATTATGATGACGATTTGTATCATGGAAGGTTTCTAACAAATATTTTAACTTTATAAACATGCATTTAGTAGTTCAAGACTTTCTTTAACGCAAGATTTAAAAGAATCTTGAAATCAGGATGGAAAGTGTCAGAAAGTGTCGAGAATATTGTCCGTTACATCTGTAACTGATACTATATTTTCACAATAGCTTATGAACAGCAGCAACAGTAACTGAGTGGGCGGAGCTTAACTTTCGATGTGGAATTATCCATTAGGCGTTTCGAAACAATAAACATCCATCTACATAGTTTGTGTTATATTAAACGACATTGAGACTGAGCTTGAGAATGAAAGATAACTTTAAAGGTACTTTTGAAGGTTTGAATTTTGCATTCACCTTTTTCCTCAGTACCGATATTTATTCGTTTACATCTTTTGAAAAATGAAACGACAGGGTCAGAATTCAACGAGGATCAAAATTTAAGACTACACCTCGGTCCTTATTTAACAGGACATTTCAAAAAGGGTCAGATTTGAACGTGAAATTTTGATCACTGCCGTTGGACAAATGATCCGACCGGATCAGAAGTCAAAGAGAGTCAAAATTTAAACCGGGAAGAACCATCGACCCAACGTAAGCTAAAGGCAAACTTTCTGACATTATTGGATAAATATTATTAGAATAGACTAAATCGCCGCTCACTGATTATATACTTTAGCCAAAAAGGTCCCAAGTTTGAATCCTTGACTAGGTATTATTTATTCATAATTTAACTAAACTGTTTAAGTCTGGAATATATTTAGTTTATATTGTTGAATGCTTGAATGGCGTTTTGCATCCCTTAAGAATTTATAGGGGTCAATGGAATAGGAAACGGAAATTCATGGAAATAACTATCGGGCTATATAATGTCAGAGAGAGAGAGAGAGAGAGAGAGAGAGAGAGAGAGAGAGAGAGAGAGAGAGAGAGAGAGAGAGAGAGAGAGAGAGTATGCAAGTACCTGCTACACACAACACTTCTTCACTATTACGCATTTGTATCTTTATGGTGATTAATATGTATTTCAAATAGACTGTCACAACGCAACGATTTGACTTAGAACTAGATTGAATCATTTAGAATGTTGGCGTGATTAAAGAAAATATGTACATTGAATTTTAATATATGGTCGTATAAAATTTGCAAAGAACCGTAGGCAGTTGTAAAGATGCAATCTTGAATGTATATCTTGTGCATACAAAAGATGCAGAATAGAAATATACGGCATATACTAACAGAAAATACATGCATACAATTACGACGACAATCCCCTAATATATTTCATTGATTAATTTAATATTCGCCTGCTACTGTTATGTGTCAAGTCAAAATCTAGTCTGGCCCCCCTGCTTTGTATGCTCCCTGCGTTGCACTCCATAGCGGGCTAGCTACAATCCTGATGTGGGAGAGTCGATTTCGCTTATTGCATAGATACGTGTGTAGCAGAGCTACCCAATTGTCTTAAGTACATTTACGAGACGTGTTGCAGAAGCTGTTGTTACACATCACTGCTTTGAATAAGAATGTTGATGCTAACTTAAATAAAGTGTTTGATAAGCAGCAACATTTATTTTGAGATGGTCTTTTAACTCCAGATATAAAATGGAAAACATGATTATGTCATCTGTCAGAATAGTATTCAAGTGTGATTCATCTTTGACGAGAACGATTCAGGTGACAAACGTATCTCATGGTCAGATTGTATCAGATACAGTTCTGACAGCGCTAACATTATTTTTATAAAGCTATTTAAGTGCTGAAAATTGTTGTTTAGAAATAACATTCCATCCCACCCCCTTCCCCATATTAAAATGGTAGGTTACTCTGCAACATTTGGTCAATGATTTACTTTCCTTCGGGCAGAAACCTAATCTGCATTTGCTCGTGCATGATCTAGATTTTTTTCAACGTTTGATATAATCAGCTCAGCTTTGCAAATGAAGATCGTGTTTATAGATTACGTGGCCTGACTGTAATTAGGTCCATTTCAAAAATATTTTCATTGGATTACATGTTCTGACTTGCGTAAGTACACTGTATAATATATTCCTTTATTTTAGAAAGTCCTTGGGGTGGGGGTTGGATTTTTTTCTGATCATGTTTAACTTTGATGGGTGGATTGTTTTGCACATTGTTTAATACCAAAAGAATTAAATATATAATTTTTCTAATGTTTAACATTAATAGAGCAATTATGGTCAGCAATGTGCTTTGAAACTTCATGCTTCAGATATGACTTTTTCACCGTGCTTAAAGGTGATGATGCGTCATGACTTTAGATCCCACTAATTTCATTCAGAAACCAAATATTTTGCATTTTAATTGACTTGTGTGTACCTTTAGTTTTAAATTATACATGTTCTGGGACAAGTTTAGGCAATTCATTTAAATCTCCATTACTGTAGTAATACCATAGGAGTCTGACGTTTTTTGAATGAAGTTCGATGAAATCTGACAACACGAAATCACCATTGTCGGTGCTATAAATTAAGATGCACATATGGATGGTCACCTTGACCTTTTACTTATTATTATTATTATTATTATTATTATTATTATTATTATTATTATTATTATTATTATTATTATTATTATTATTATTCCTAGGTGTGTCGAGTAAACCACATGAGTCTGCAGTTTTATCAATAAAGCACGACAAAAGTTCTGACTACCTAAAATCACCTGAACAATATTATAAAATAATAAGGAATGCAACTTGACCACATCCCTCCGCTCGATTCGAATTTTCTCACGCGTTTTTTTTTTAATCCCTTCAGAATCGCACGAAGACTATATTACCGTTAAGGCAATTTCATGTAGTCAGAAATTTCGTTGTGCTTTATTGATAAAACTGCAGACTCATGTGAGTAAACCAAAGGTGGATATAGAACTTGCATTACTAATTACATTGATAAATTGGAACTATTCTAGAACGTAAACTAGTGTTGTATGGGTATGGCTGGCTGGGATTGGTTGATAATGAAAGTTAGATTTTCTAATCCCGAACGCCCACTCATTACTCTCTAGGATTTAATCTAAATAATTCTAACCTAAGTGAGGGTGAAATAACAAACTTATAAATATATTTAGATCAGAAGAGAGTGTTTGTGCCCAAGATATTTTTAGAATAGGGAGCCAAGCCAGTGTAAGCAAAGAGTCAACCCTAACATCAAAATAGTGAAAACTTTGACAGTGATGGGAATCAGTCAGAAATTCATAATCAATAATTTGTTCCTTAGCGAACTGATAATCAATTGTAATTGGTTACCAAAAACAAACCTAACTTTTGTTTATAATACAGTTGTATCTTTGCTCAAGAGATCAAACGGTTAATTACCAGGAACAATTTCTTTTAATGATATCTTTACATTCCTATTGTGTTATGTTATATTTGTTAAATGAAAGCAACTATTTATTATGAATTATCATTATGATGTCATCAAAATACTGTTGCAGTCCCCCAAACTCCTTCATTCATATTTGATGTCTATAATTTAAAGTATAGTAGAACATATTTTTTTTTGTCATTCATTATTTACAAATACTACAAAGGATTTTACATTTAAACTGAAATCATCAAACTGTGTTTAACTAATTCATCAGTTTCATCATGTAATAGTTGTATATGTTCATAATTATTGAAGTTTGCACCTACGGAATTTGATCCAAATATGATATGACTATTTTAACTTTAGTATTAAGTCTCAAATATACGTAAAATTTCTATCTATAATGTTTGTCCAAGATATTGTATCAAAATGCCTTTACAAGATTTATAGACAAAATATATATTGTTGCATATGAACATCACCTATTATTCCAAGCAATTATCAAGACATAGTTGTAATTTTTCTGGTGACATAGACTTTGCCAATTCGTGAAAAATTAGAAGTATACAGTCAGGTTTTCTTTGTATTATTGCAGTCACAACTTTGGTAGAAAGTAATTTAATCGATATCATTGTGCTTTTTTAGGCATTTGTTCAAGAGCACCATGTTTTGTTATCATTGACAATCATGACATCAGATGGTGAAATGGAAATTTCTCATTATTCTATAATTTGTATGAGATAGGTTTTCATTTGATGGCACATGTCACAAATGACCTTTCCCTGTCACGTTGCTATTAATATCACACACTCATAACATCATTATCTTGTTCATGTCAAAATGTTAAGTTGTTAACATTATGCGGTCAAAATAGCATTTTATAATTTAAGGCAAATGTTTACATATTTTCTCAAAATTATAGAATGAAACAATTACAGACCATTGAATTTGTGAATATTAAGTTTTATGAACCCAAAAAGCCCATGGCATTGACTTTCACATTGGTCAGTATGAGGTTTATTATTTTATGAAGCATTAAAGCATCATATTCACCTTAAGAAGTGTCTGACATGTCTGTTTTTCTTTTGCTCTTCTTCAGGCTCTTCTACAAGTTTTGTGTAAAATTACCATTCTTGTATATTTTGTCTTTCTCAGTATTCTTTATTAAGGCTTGAAATCCTCCCTTGGTGCTTGCCATATCTCAGTGCTTTCAGCACGTGGCTTTTGCTGGAACCAGTGTTTGCTAGTGAATCAGTGTGGTGTTAGTGATGGTCATACCCCTTGGGAATTACTGTTGCTCAGAATTTGCTCTGGTACTTGGAATTGGAGTCGACCTCCTACTTCTTTCAAAAAAGATTGAAGACTAAATAATTTTTCCAAAGCAAACTCTTAATTCCTTACAAAATTACGCTCATATATCCCTATTAACCAATTAGAATCGAATGTTTCCTAAATCTTCTACGTAGAATTTTTTTGATTGTCAAGACAGCTAATTATGCCGTAAATAACCTTCCTTTGAACAATCAATTATTGACAAGCTTTATCCTTTAACCGGTTGATATTGGGAAAGGGTCTTATGTCATAGCAGATGATTCGGTCAAGTTTCTTCGCGTGGAACGAATTTCCTTTGACCTTCAGAGATGAAATGAAAATGATCATATAACTGTCTCTAGCCCTTTCTACTTTAATTAAGTTGACTTTGGTACAGTTCATTTGATCAATGCTTCTAAGAGTTTTCAAAATTCGACACATTAGTTATTATAAACTTGATTTTGAACTCCATGGTAAGCGTATACGAACAAGAAACATGTGAAACCACTATACTTCATTAAAACATAAATGTATCACTTTTGTATGATTGCTTGCACAAAAATGTTTATTTCAGATCATTGCACGATGTTTTGACAGAGACGATGATAGAGTACCGCGGGATAACTTATACAATCCTGGATGAAACTTCACAGAAACATACCCGGTTATTGGTGTCCAGTCTAGGTTATTCATATGGGGTAAAGGTGTGTGAGAAATTCAAAATTATAAATAATAATGTTTTGCATGTCTTGCCGAAAATAAGTGTGTGTGTGTGTGTATGTGCGCGCGCGAGTGTAAAAGGTGCGAAACGGACACATCATTGTTAATACATACCAATGAGGACGTGCCCTTTTTGTAATGTTGGCTTAAATGGAATATCAAGACCTTACTTAGGTTTACAACACTTACAATAAACGTATCCGAGCATGTCTCCGTTTTGTCAGTATTCTTGCAGACCATGCTATATATAACACGTCACACTCGACTCAAAACCTTGTGTGTATCGGTCGGAAAACTGCGTCCTCTTTTACGAGTTACAAAATTCACACTGTCGGCTTGCGGATTTTGCTTCCAAATTAAAAATTCAGTTGCCTGCCTACCTAACAACTGAATTGTTTCTTATTATTATATTTCCATGCCGTTATCACCGGTACTTAAATACTGCACATGGAGTCATACAATCAGTCACACAATTAGATTTTAATAGGTAATATTTTGGCTTCAATGAAACTGCTGCTCTGACCTAACCTCTCTAAAACTAAAACAAGACACTAAAAAAAATTTTTTTTGGTGTGTTTCAAAAAGGGGATCTTATCACGCATTGGCTTATTACCAAAGTTAAAAATGTGTTTTTATGTGGGATATTTTAAATTCTAAACCGTTTTCCTGCGAATAAAATTATTTTACCTGAAGATTGGAATGCAGATCTTGGATTATTTCATTGTAGAAAAGAACACATACACTGTATTTATATCTGTGTGTCCACGTTCCGAGGGGAACGATTGTGACACGGTGTTTCTTGGAAAGCAACCACAAATCAATGACAATTGACATGTATATAGAAAATGCGATGTAAACTAGACCTTTATCGGCCATACTTTGTTAAAATAAAAATGTCCACGTTTTGATGTCAAAATACATATATCCCGTTGTGTAGGTGAGACAAGAATGTGTGTGTGTGTGTGTGTGATATCAAATGTTTAATTCTATTATATTTCCTTATTGTCCAATACTGTTCAATGACATACAAGCATGAAACTTGTCTTTGTAGCGAGACAACTTAAACTCTACTTTGTGGCGCTGCACTTCTAGAAGTGTCAACGTGAAGTTGACAATACGCCAGAAAATAAACTTGTTTGTCCAAAGCTATGCTCAACACACACCCACACCCCGCTGTTCCTGACAGCCAACTAAAGGCACAGGTGTATGCCTAGGCAATTCTTCGTCAGCAGAGCATGTCATATTGGCAGTTAATTGTACAATTTGTAAAAAAAAATCAACGTACATTTCAATAATTATAAGAATAAATTTACATGCAATGAAATTTCTTGAAATATACAATCCTGACATAGCGGTTACACTAAAGGCAATAATCTTGGAATGAAATTCTAAATGCATTTCATAATGTTAGCGGGTTTCCGGGTAAAGGCAAGATATTTCCATATATGTTTATGGCAATCGGTATAAAGGCAAGAAATTTCCATATATGTTTAGAGTTTAATTATACGCTTGTGCTTACCTCCTTTTGATATGACATTATTTCCTCTTTCTCAAAGGTAAGACGTGCTGCAAAGGAGCAACTTTTTACACCTGCCTTGGAAATTGCAGAAGACGCTATTCTGGAGAGTTCGGAACCAGATACAGTCTCTCTCCCAAAGAAGGCGCTTTTGAAAAGAGTTGCTAATAGAACAAGAGCGAAGCTACGTCCAGAAGAGCCAAAAACGTTGGATTTTGAAGTTTGTGGTATATATACTATTATATACTACTCAGATAAATCTACAGCTATATATATATATATATATATATATATATATATATATATATATATATATATATATATATATATATATATATATATATATATATATATATATATATATATTTATATATATGTCTTTTTATTATTTCATAATGTTTGCTCATTAATGTTACCGTCTGATATCAATTTTTTTAAAAAAAAATAATGACTTATATCTAGTTTGTAAATAAACTTGGCTAGTTTAAATTTCATCTCTTTTTGTATTTGTAACTTGTGGCAATTACTGTAATATAGGCACTATATTGCATCTAACAAGGATATACTTTGATTTAGTGCATTATGAGAGGACGAAATTATGAATATTTTATTACATTAATGAAATTTATAACAATGAATAATTTGTTCTGAATTTTACAGCTGAATGAAGACTTTATAAACGCTCCTGACTTCTTAGTAGCAGACATCAGAGTGGATGGGGAGCGACACTTCCTTCTGGCAACTAAATATCAGTTAGGACTTCTGCGAGAAGCGAAGCGGTGGTACATGGATGGAACATTTAAGGTAAATCATTACGTTGTATGCATTAATATTTGCGATACGAGTAACAGTTATTGCTTAACTTCAGATTTTGTCGTTTTTAAATTTATAATAACACCTAGTAATAGCCTTCAGGCTCATTTGTTTAATAAGTGTAATTATAATTTCCAGGTCCTTGGTGAGCCAGTTAACCAACAGGGTCAGCTTATGACCATCCATGCCTTCATCGAAAGGAATGGTGCACAGAAGCAGTTGCCGCTTGTATTTTGCCTAATAAGTAGGAAGACGAAGTCAGACTACCTAGCTGTAAGCTATTATGTTAAAGCTTTCTTTCTCTCTGCTGTTACAAACTTCATTGACATCTCCAGCATGTTTACTGGAGATATATATATATATATATATATATATATATATATATATATATATATATATATATATATATATATATATATATATATATATATATATATATATATATATAAGAAACAGTAACAAAATAAACAATAAATATTATTTATGATGAGGCTATGTCGTGATCTTTGTGAGCCATATGTCCTAAATGTTTTACACATTTTTTCAAGCATCTGTATATCGTTCCAAGAATTAAATGATGCGTCATTGTTGAATGTACGGTAAATGACGTTATGTAAGCGATGTAGAATAGATTCTGGTCAACGCAATACGAACACTGATCTTATTTCGAATTTTTTATTACAGGTGTTTCGTTCTTTGCAGTCAAGGTTGGGACATCTATCGTTAGAAGGCTTCGTCCTTGACTTCGAAAAAGGTAAGCTGTTTATTAATATCAATACAATAAATTTAAAACTGAAAATTACACAGCAACGCTAACAGTGCATGTCTGCAAAAATTAATCACATCACACAATAACAATATGACAACTGTATTACCTTTCACATTGAATGGCTTTATATATGAACAATATAATTAAGGATTGTTCTGTGCATTTTTTCAGCTGCATGGCTCGCCATCAGAGAGGCATTTCCCGGCGTAGAAATTAAGGGATGCGCCTTCCACTGGTCCCAGGCCGTGTGGCGATACGTTCAGTCAATTGGATTGGCTGAAACGTACATGCGACGAGACGGCCTTCATTCCTTCGTGCGTCAAGTGTTGTCCCTTCAGTTCCTGCCCAGCGCTCACATACAACAAGCAGTACAGATGCTACAAATGAAGGCTACAACCGATGCTACACGGACCCTTATTGGATACCTCCGCAGACAGTGGCTGGACAACCCAGTGTTTCCAGCTGACGCCTGGTCAGTATACCGCCAGAAAGTGCGAACGAACAACGACGTTGAAGGTAAGGACATTATATTAACATGCATGACATAATTCTCAATATCATATTAATATTTATACATGTTGATATATATTATTACGCTTAAAATTAAATTGTTCGTTCTGTTATACATTTTCAGGCTGGCACCATCGTCTAAATTCAAGGGCAGGACACACGGGACTGGTGTTCTACCGGTTAGTGCCACTGCTACGGAGGGAGGCCGATATGGTCCGCCTAGCTGTTCAATGTAACGACCTAGGACGTGACAGACGAAGCTACAGATTAGAGAATGCATTAAATACACTTTGGGACCGGTACATGAATCACGAGATTAAAACCTCGAAGTTTTTGAGCTCCGTAGGTGATCTGTATGGTCTCAGAGTTTAAAGATTAACACTGTAACAACGTCGTAATATTAACGTCGACAGCCACTGTATGCAATTTTTGTTGTAAGGTTTGTTTTTGTGTTGAAAAATGAACATCCATGTATTCATGATTTTTCTTATAGTTCAATGCTTATTTGTTCCCGTTATAGTATTATTGTTTACTATATTTTGCTGTTAAATTTATCTGACGCCCCTTATGCTCAATATTGTTTTAGTATTTGATGTTAGATGTTAATATTCATGTATTATCAATAATACGTGTTTCCAATAATACATTTATCAATCTGAAATGGCATTAGCGTTTGCTTTTATTTGCTATTTATACTTGATTTTTTTTTCCTTTTGTCTTTCTATCCAACCTTAAAAATGTTTTGTCAAATTTTTAAATATAAATAACCTCTAAATTCTTTTTTAATTTTGTCTAGACTTTCATTGCAACCACAACGCAAGGCACATAATTTAGCAAATGTCTATTTAAATAAATTATAAAATCAACACAAATAAACCACACATACGCATGTGTTAACGATATAGAATGTATGTCAAATAGGAAGAGTCAAAAGTCTTTGCTAAGAAAATTATTCATCATCAATGAAATTGTCATTACATAATTAAGGTAATATTATTACAAAGTTGGAATGCACAAAAAACGTGTGTGACGATAACTCGTATTAAGTCTTGATGTTATAACAAAGATATTATTGATTCACTTTACTTCCAATGACTTTTTTATATAATTATTTGCATTCTTTGTTCATTTTACGCAAAACATGTAGTACCGTGTAGCAATTATGTTCATGATTACTGAGGTACGACTGTTATACTACACAAGGATTTAATACTACTCAATATTTATAAACACTTTACAGTTAAACAAGGATTTAATATTTACTTTTATCAGACACGCTACTAGTAATTGGCATTTGATACGTAAATGGGCCTTTTTGGTTTGGGCCGTTTTGCACCGGGCCTTTTAAGCATTGGTCCGTTTTGGTAGTTGGCCTTTTTGGTACCGGTCCGTTTTGACCCGTAACCGCTAGGATTTGGGGAGCTGTTGTACTCTAAGAAATTGACGTGTCGCAGCGCCATCTGTTGTCATAATGAGGCATTATTTTATGGTAACTTCCTTGATGCTAACTTACAACTCGCTTGATGCTACATTATAATCATTATTTTAAAAGGTGCAATCTATGTAACTTGTGATATAGCAAGTTTGTAACCAAATTATTAAACTTGTAATAACTGGCATATCATTTGCCATACGACAAACTAAATAATATGTTCGTTAGTTGACAAATTGCGAGATACAATGACGGAGAAGGAAAATAGATATATGCAGTTGCAATCAGCCATTCACAGCTTGCATCAATGAACAGAAAATTCATGACTAAAATTAAGAATGTAGCCCTTACAAGCAGCCATTTACAATAATGCAGTAGCACTTGCAAACTGCCACATACAATTTGCATCAATGGAGAATACAATATACATGGATAGAATTATGAAAGCACTTGCAAGCAGCCATTTACAATTATTCATCAAGGAAGATTAGAAAATACATGCATAGAATTATGGCGGTAATCCCCCTCCGTAACACGTGGCAGCCTTTGAAGAGGACGGACGTGTTTTATAGGATCTCCCGGAGAACAAAGGAACAAAGGAACGGAGAACAAAGAAAACAGAAGAAGGAAGAAAGAAGAAAGAGGAAGGAAGAAAGAAGAAAAGAAAATAAAGAAGAAAGAAGAAAAGAAAAGAAAAAAGAAGACACAAGAAATAACCAAATTCTTTTACACACGATATAATGTAAAAGAAAAAGGTCAGCCGAAGAAAGAAGAAAGAAGAAAGAAGCTTGCTACTATCACATCGCTGTTGTTTTAACAGCAGCGAAGTGAAATAGGGTTAGTCAGAATGCCATGCATAGGGCTCACTTTGGCAAAGAGCTCTTTTTAGGCTAATAACTACTTTTTGGCCCTTGAAGGGATGATTGGAGAAAAAAAATATATAACTACCACGAAACAAATTAAGATCACTAAATTTCACAAGGTAGCTTATACCTACCAAATTTGACACAAACTTTTGGAACTAAAGGTACGCATAGTACGCAAAAACATAATACTAATATACAGTAGGAAATTTCACAACTCATTTATTCGACTCGTATGTGGCTTACGCATGTTTGGCATGATAGGGACTCCCACCCCCAATAGGCAACGGGCAAAAACCGAACCCTAACTTAGTGGGCGGAAGCGACATTCACTGCCGACACCGTCAACTCGAGAAACACCATGGGACCCAACAATCAAGGAATGAGGAAGTGCAGAAGGAAGCGCCCTGGGCCACATAAAAACAGAGTGAAATGGTTACACTTTCAAAGCCAATAATACTATGTGGACCTAGGGTAAGCCAGACACAGGGAGAGAATTTCAACCCACAAGATAGAGGAATCAAGTATGATACCGCCCTTTGCTGGATCCTTTTCTTTGCCTTTTCCGAGCCCGGGGGTCGGGGCGGTTGAACTGTGTCAATGCTACCCAATAAAGGTCTGTTTTAAGGTTGGTGGGAAAAGGTCAAGCACTAGACCAAAAGCCCAGCCCTCGGGCTAAGTGCCTCCCTAGATTAGCAGCATTACCGATAAGGTGATGTCGGGCTTAGGTGGCAAACCATCTAGGGGGCTATTACGCCCATGCGCCGGGGCATAAAAAAGTGTCAAGCACTGAGACACGGGTGAGCCCTGCCTCGGAAGGAGGGGATGCAACTAGCCCTTTTCAGGGCTTTAACCAGTCATAATACACGAGAGTGGACACATGACTATAATAACAGATCGGTCGATCGGTAACACTGGTAAAATTAATCATTAGCTTTGCAGGTGACTGTTAGGACAGAACAGAATGAAGTTATCCTTTTTTAAGCAAAGTGTTTTTCAATAAACATTATAATGGAATGTAAATAATTAAAAAGGATACAAGGTCTTACATGAGAGTCTATGGTAAATGAAATGTATGGAACAAATTAAATTATTAAGGACTCTTAATTTATTTAAAATCCAAATTTATGATGGTTTTACATGTAAATACCAAACTTAGTCAGCAAGGATCATAAAAAAATAATGTGACGTCATGAGTTCAAAATTGATGAAACGGCTCATCATATCAGAATCATTTTTATTTTGTTTCAAATGGAAGTTTAGTCTAAATCCCATTATAGAGAAAGGTGATATACCATATAATTCGACCGTTGTTAACGATGATGGTAGAGTTTAAATACACTTAACACTATCCATTACAAACATGTTAGTGACATCATTATAATAGTCGTTTATATCAAGCTAACAAGTAACTGGAAACTATGAAGCACTGATGTTCCATTTACGGTCTATTTGAGAGAAAACATTGAATATTGTATTTATATCCATCTATAGAATGAAAAATGGATTGAAACTCATTTACTCAGCCAGAGATTTACGTTTCTTGTTCGAATTCATCACAATCCAAGGTTAGTTACATAAAAAATATAATAATAAAATTGTCTTCTTTCTGCGATCAGCTTAACATCGGAATTGTTGCACCTTCATCACACCCACACCTCCGGTTGACCGAAGCATGGGTCTTAAAAATGGCAATAAATTGTACTAAAGAACCTTTACTTCAACCCCAGACAAGCACATATTTATCAGAAAAGAGTGTTCCACCTATCAAAAGCTAATACTTCATACTCTGTGACTTTTGTCGACTGCCAGAAGAGCAATAATGGGTTAGTTTTAGGTAATTTTTGTTTTAAATAAAGATCCTAATCTTCAAATATAGTGGCTTTTATTTCCACTGTGATATCAATGTTTCACAATTTTGTTGGTCCTTCAAAGATTTTGTTGTTTCTCAATGTCATAACAATTACCAAATTGTATCTCAGATATACACTGAGTATGATCTCACCCTGTTCCGTGATTTTGTCAATAGTGTGTGTCAGTATTTTTTATCGATAGTTCAGATTAGGTGCGTAAATATATCTTTGTTTTCAATGTGTACAATCTCCTTGATTTTTTTTCAGTAGGTACATCATTAATTTATACTGATTAATAAGTGTATGTGTGTGATTTGCATTTTTAATGTAGCTTTAACAATTATTCAATCATATCACAATGATATATGTAGTTTGACACATTACATTGATGTCTAACACTGGGGTATCATGTCATAGACATACTGCATGATTTCCCACACAGTCACATTATTCGGACACCAGGGCTACCAGCACTAAACCTAACCTCTTAATTCTGAGCATCCAGTGAGGTAGCTGTTAGTATAGACTAGATTTGTAAATGAGTTTTCGTTGTCCATGATGTATCAATGTCCAAGATCTCCGTGATTTTATCAATAGCATGGATCCTTAGTTTATATTGATAGTTCAGAATAAATGTGTGCGTCCTTAATTTCTAATGATAGTTCATAATAGATGCGGGAATGCATCTTCCATGTTGATGAGGTAACAATGTCGATGGTCTCCTTGAAATTGTCAATAGTCTGCATCCTTAGTTTCTATTGATAGTTCATATTAGATGTATAAATGAATCTTCGTTGCCCAAGACGTTTCAATGTCCATGGTCTCTGTGATTTTGTCAATATTGTACGTCCATAATTTAAAGTGATAGTTCATATTAGACTAGATATATAAACATGTCATCGTTGGTCATGTACCTAAGTCCACTGTCTCCATGATATTGTCAACAGTGTATGTCCTTAGTTTGTATTGATAGTTTCAGACTAGAAATGTGAATATGTCCTCGTTTTCCATGACGTACCAATGTCCACCGTCTCCCTAATTTCATCAGTAGTGTGCATCCTCGATTTGTATTGATTGTTCAGATGTGTAAATATGTCCCGCTTGGTCATGATGTACTATGTTTACAATCTCCTTGATTTTGGTAGCAGTGTGTGTGAGTCCCTTTTCCGCACTAATCATTTAGACTTGATGTGTAAAAAAATTCTTTTTGTCTGTGATTATGAATGTAATCATTCTTCATGTTTTCTCAATAGTTGTGTGCATCCTTAGTATGTAATGACACTTTTTGTCTTTGTAAACGTGCCTTCATTGTCCATTATGTCTGCAGGCTTTATTGTCAACAGTTATATGTATTATTGTACTGATATTTGATTAAATATGTATAAAGATATCTTCTTTGACTATGATAACCATAGTTGACGGTCTTTGGTTTTGTGAAAATTATTGTTTTCTTTCATTTAAAGAATAGTACAGATAATCAGTGTAAAAGCATTTGTTAAATTCTTAGGTCAAAGATAATGATAAAGTCTTCAACCATATTAACTATTGTGAAACAATTAAATCAAATTTGGCCATATTACCAACAAGCAAAATCAATTTCAGATTTCATGAATCATATGATGGTTTAAGATTGAGTAGAATATATTCATGTCATATATATATATATATATATATATATATATATATATATATATATATATATATATATATATATATATATATATATATATATATATATATATATATATATATATATATATATATAATGTGTTTGCTATTATCAATTTATGCACACTTATAATATAACAATACATGTTTTGTTACATGAACATATTAACAATCCCAGTACTCTACTTTTGTCAAAACACATCTATGAACAGTATGTAATCGCCAGCCTGCCATACCGCTGTATGAAGTAACAATGAAGTAACAATGAAGTAACAACTGATACCTTAATTAGAGAAAGGACAATCATACTGTGATTGGCCTTTAATTCTGGAAATGGTTAAAGACATTTCTGAGATGAAATAACAAACCATAATTACTTCTGAGAGCACCAACCCTCTTAGTCTGAACAGTTCATGTACAGCTTAATGTTTCTCTTCATTTTCATTCTGCAAGATAATGGGAGACACAGCTGGCCATGATGTCACATTGTCTACAGTTTCCGTGTTGTGGTCAATAGTCCAATGTGTCCTTAGTTTGTATGGGTTATACAGAATGTTTATGTAAATGTGTGCGTCCTCGATTGCATTACTAAATTGCATATTTCTTTCAATTAATAATATAGTTCCCTCCTTGATACATCACCATTTGCTATTAATTTACTGCCGCGATGGGTCATACCAGTGTGCAGTTAGCTTCAATCTACTTTTTCTTCAAAACTATTGCACCCTTTCCGTCATGCGAGATACTGATAGATCATCCGAAGGTATCAATCCAGTTGAATTCGCCCTGTCCGTTTGTCCTTGCGAAGAAGAAAAGTAACTTGTTCAGGGCAAGGTCACTAAGACGCGATGAAAGGATTAATTCAATTTTTCTCGTAGACGTTTGGTCTCTAGCGACATTCCATATGCCATTAGATCGGCGTTGAAGTGTCGCATCTAGCAGTTAACACCCCATGAAAATCGCCTTGGTCCGATCGACCGAACGGTGAAGAAAACCACCATTGTTAGGAGTAAGGTTAGTGCATTGTCGGGATGGTGGGATAAAAAGGGCTTAATTGCCACTCTGTCCCAAACTATAACATATAACTTAAATTGCGACACACCGACACGATGGCCTCGATGACGCACAGCCTGCAGTGAAAACCGCGTGCAAATCGTCATATCTATTCGTACGTTCGACCAAGAGAAGTAAATAGTTGGAAAGCAATGTGGGACTTAAATGCCATTTTCTCCAAAGCTATAACACCTATCTTGCAGTAAGACACATACACATCGACCTGGTTGAGACGCATCTATCTATGAAAACCGCATACAAATCTCCCTGTCCGTTCGTCCGTGTGATGAAGAAAACTCAATTGGTTCAGGGCAACGTCACTAAGGCGCGACAAAAGGATTAATTCGAGTTTTTTTCATAGACGCTTTGATCTAGTGCAAAAGGCTATATGTCATGAGATCGGCGTTGAAGAGTCGCATCTTGCAGTGAAAACCTCATGAAAATCGGTTTGTCCAATTGTCAGTAAAGTGAAGAAAACCAGCATTGTTAGTAGTAGGGTTAGGGTTACGGATAATCTTGAAAAACCTGCAAACGCCTTGGGCGACAGAGACGAACTTGGGATCGGCCGACGGTGCTGGTGTAGGTGTGTGATATGCGATTTAATTATTTGTGTTAGTGTTTAAATCCTTTGTTTTACTCTATTTTATTTCATTGCAAATTATTGTATTGAAAAATCTATTCACTGGGTTTTATTTTCGGATTCGAACTTGGATTCATTTAGGTCATTTTAGTGATAGGATTTATATTTTTAGATTAAACTCATTTATATTATATGCTTGTCTGCCCTCTTCCATGGCTGTTGGCGTCATCGTCGCGGAGAAGTGTAAGAACCACATTTTGTAAGAACAAAGTGTGCTTGGCTAACAGAATAACCGCTTTTGTCATATCTACTGGCATTTTTTCTAACTATGATCCAAAGACGTTCATTTCTTTTCTTTTGAACCTTAATCTTCATCGGATTTTCCCAAAGTGCACACATTTTGTGTACAGTGTGTGGTCTTCCAAACTCTTCTCACATCTGGGAGGGGGAAGGGCTCTCCCATGGCTGTTAGGAGTAGGAATTCTAAAGCCGGATAATTATTCTTGATTCACAAAATAAAACTACGAAATTTTGATACATCATTTCAATACTTCATTGATCTGGCGTCATCATCAGCCAACATGGACCTTTGTCGGGATTCGAACTTGGATTTATTTAGGACTTTTAGTGATAGGACATATTATGTTATTCGAGGATGAATTTTTGGACTATAATGACAAACTAAGTCCTTTTTCATAATTTTACTGTGTTTTCTTAGAAAATTAATGATTCTTGTTAAAATTTATAAACCTTGTTGCTTTCACTCTTTACTTTTGTTACTTTTAAACGATGCTAAATGTAACATTATGTACATTTTAAATCAATAAATATAAAATTATGTAACCGCTCCGGTGGCCTAGTGGTTAGAGCGTCCGCTTCGGATGCGCATGGTCGTGGATTCATTCCCCGGTCGAGTCATGCCAGTTTACCGCACTACAAAACTTCCCTCTTGATGATTGATGCCCAGTTGTGAAGAAATTGGTCCTACTTTTTGTTTAACTTTGAAGTATATTTTTCAGTGTTCTTTTGCGCCTCACCTCTTTACTTGAAAACATAAATGGAAACATTTTGCATGTCGAATCTGCAAAGGTAACTATAATATTTAGCCAAAAATAGACACTGCCAAATTGTTCACGTCACAAACATATTATTATTATTATTTCCACAATTGTACAATATTTGGACAACAAGGTGCAAAAAGTTTAGTAAAACAGTACCAAAACTTTGAATTGCATTTATAGAATAGATGTTGAATGCTGAAAGAGCATTCATCGCCATTTAATATTTTAATTCTTTTAAAAAAATTTTTTTTGTTAACAATCATTCTAGTAATTAATATCTAATTAAGAGAAATCAAATTTGTATCCTTAGCACCAAGTTTTGACCGGCTATAAATCTCAGACCACTACTCATTACTCATAGTTTTATTTAACAATTCCATCCACAATTCTTGCTTGCCAGTGAGTGTGTTGCCTCTTTGCCTTTTAAAAATATTTATGTAAACATACTTCAGTGAGTTTTGTTTCTGCAAGTTAATTATGTTATCATGCTGCAATTATTAAACATGTCTTGAGTCAAATGATTTTTGATTGCATCTTTCCAAGATTTTTGAAATTTTGGATATTAATGAAAAGGATTTTTTTTTAAAAAAATAGAATGAGACAATTTTTAAATCACTTCAAAAGGTATTAAGTTACCGCTATCATCCACTAAATCACTGATAATTCCAATGCCGACATTTTTCCAGGATTTATATTGATGGAACTTTCTAGGTGGAATGAAATTATTTAGAAAAATCTCAAGGTAAATACTCATTTGGATTTTGAGGATCCTCTTTTCGACTCGATACTGCCAAAAGTACATGTCCCAAAATAACGAGTGTACCAATATCTTCTAATTTTCTCTTCCTTAACTTCCAAATATCCTACATATTTCTAAATACAGCTGTATGGACTAGGTCCTGTCATGCTCCATCCTCGTTTTCTAGTATTTTTTTTAAAAAAACTCATCTTAATATACATAACGAATACCTTAATATGTATCATATTTAATCCTCCTTCATTCTAGTGGTTAGAGCGTTCGCCTCAGATGCGGGAAGTCGTAGAGTTCTATCCTCGGCTGAGTCATACCAAAGATGATCAACAATGGTACAAATAGCTGCCTCGCTTGGCGCTCAACATTAAGATGTTAGGACTGGTGAGCCTAGTGTCGGGATAATGTGACTGGGTGTGACGTTATGCTACATGTCTGCGGCTTGATACTCCAGTGCTAAACATCACTATAAACTGTTACACTGCAGACATCGTAGCGATATGACTGAACACTTGTTAAAGCTACGGTAAAAATCATAATCACATCACATCACGTACAATAATGTATCAACGAAAAAAAAAACATTTAAATTAAATGCTATGTTACAGTGACGAGGAACAGAAGAAGAAAGGATGAGATGAATTCTACTTTAAAACATTTTATATAATTATATCATTGTTTTGTTAAAACAACCGAAAGACTTATCCATGTTGGATAGAGGTACATACATACATACATACATACATACATACATACATACATACATACATACATACATACATACATACATACATACATACATACATACATACATACATACAGACAGACAGACAGACAGACAGACAGACAGACAGACAGACAGACAGACAGACAGACAGACAAACAGACACATAATTATTTAAGGAAGTAGGGATATTGATATTATGTTTTGTAACGTATTTGGACTTATTCATTACATAAGACTGTCATTTTGCTCATATATTTAATTTTGGATTTGGTCATTTATCAGAGAAAGTTTAGATATATCAAGGGAGGTAAATCGTACAGAAAGTTGGACTAAGTTTTCATCAATTTGATATCTTGACTAACAAAAACATTTTTCACCATCTTGATACATTGACTGTAAATCATCTCACTTGTATGGTATTTTTTACTGGACGATGCAACGAGCCAGAAAGACAGACAGACAGACAGATAGACAGACAGAAATACATACATACAAACAAGAGATTACATAACACAATATTGCTGTTTAAAATTTTTGTATCAATAATTTTAAAACTTCTGTACAAGCGAAGATATAAGTATTTTGATCAAATAATATGTTGTCATTATCAAGAACAAAAGGAGAAAGGATTCAATGAATGTGGATAAAAAATATATATCAGTGTGTTGTTAAAACAACATATATACTTGTACATGATGGGAATAATCCGTAACGGTGAGCGCTTTAGACCACTCTGCCACTCAATATCCGTTGAAATACTTTAGAGTAAGATATATTTTATCATCTAGACACTACGGAAAGTTCAGTACTAAGAAGCGAATGTAGAGAATATATAATAAAGTTAATTGTGACCGAAGTCCTTTCGGAAAACATTGGAACTAGCCGAATATATAAGCTTGAGGTATTTTCAATGCGTTTGATATGTAAGCATCGCCGCAGGCTATTGTCAATCGATTATGCAAGTCGCCAGCCATCGGGTCCAAACTTGTAGCTCTCAGCCATGTGCTATAAATTAGTCGGAGATCAAAAGGAAGCCCACAGGGTAAAGAGGCTTGTTCTACCGGCAACGTAGACAGACAAACGAGAAATATTGACAGCTCAGTTGATTGGTGTAGTTATGCAACATCCAATCGGAATTCAGCTAGATGGTGGGCCTAAATCTTTAGTTCCAAAAGTATTAGCTGACCACTGTCAAAATTCTTCAGTATGCCTGGGAAGACTTTGAAGAGTGCATCTCTCTTTCATAAGAATTATACTCTGAGAGACGTCACTCGTAAATTTGCGAGAATCGTAGGACAAAAAATTGTGAAGAAAGAAAGAAAGGCTTCAGAAAGGAAGCTTTTCGGGGGACAGAACTTCCGGTTCGAGTTTGCAGTCCAGAGTCTTTGAGAGTGACAGAAGTGAGACTGGCTGTTTAGTCGGAGTCGGCGAATTGGAGTCGAAGTATAGACAAGGGATAGAAGGAGGAAAATAGACATGGAGGAGGAAAAGAGGAATAGGAAAAGGCACCTGGAGATAATCAGGGAAGACGAAGAAAAATCAGGAGATAGAGGATACACAGATGTGGAAAACACAAGGACAGGTGGAAATCTTTCACACTTCAAATCACATGATGCGAATAGGACAGAAAAGGATGGAGCGGAAGAAGCGTATTTTGAAAATTGTTTATTAAATTGATATTATCAATTTCACCTTTTTGTATCTTTTATCATTTAACTATCGACATTGCCGACTGGGGGCTTAGAGCCATACACAACATTCACAGAGGGGGAACCCCCCCATAATTTGATATATTGGTGGCGCTCTACAGTTGCTTATTTGGATAGGATGCGAATTTTAAAGCCAAGAATTTACCCGGGATGCCTCACTGTTTATACTGGATGCTTAAAAATGGACCTTTCATATCTTAGGAATTTTTCAAAGAAGTTTACTTCCATTTATTTTGTAGTATGGTTCATGGGTGTAATATGGGCAATATAAAGATTGGCCTTACACTCAAAGCACTGCTAGGTCCGCCTGGTCATTTTCACTTTCTGGACTTCAGAGGTGAATTGCAAAATAATATAGTTGGTAATTCATTCATTGCACTTTCAGAACTTGGTAATTTCTGATCTAGAAAAATTAATTAATAGCTCATGTGACCACCCCACCCCCACCCGAAATCATACTGCATTTATGTGATACAGTTTTGGGCTTAACACCGCTGTTCAACTCTTTGATGATTGCAATTATTACCTTCTTCTAAAAACAGTCATTGGACTCAGCAACATGGTGTGGGGGTGGGGGCCAAATCACTTTATGTTGGAAGGACTCCAATAAAAATGTTTGTAACAGGTAAAGGGAATATTCATCAGCATATTTTTCCAAACATAAGCACAGTGTACTCTGTGTTATGATCACCAGTGAACCATGATAACCATTCAGGACAGCTCTGTGTGTGTGTGTGTGTGTGTGTGTGTGTGTGTGTGTGTGTGTGTGTGTGTGTGTGTGTGTGTGTGTGTGTGTGTGTGTGTGTGTGTTGGAATTTTAGCAAACTGAACAAGAAGGGGAATAACAAAACTGATAAAAGCCGTTAAATAATACAGATCATTAGAGTTGAATCCCTTGAAGTACTCCTGCGTGTCGGTGCTTTTTGATAACAATAGACCTTAATGCCTACCTTTGGTGAAATAGATATACTTCCTATCCTACTTTTGCATGCTTGTTTCACGCTGCCATAAAGAGCAATGTTAGATTGTCAATTTAATAATGACGGAACCTGGTTCTTCATTTCATTAAAGAAAGATAACTCTGCTAGAACTAGACATGAGCTAAGTATTAGGTATTGTCCAATTACAACAGATGCTTTTTCGATGATGTCTGTCACAATTATTTTTAATAAAATCATTTAGAAAATAAGAACAAAATCATATAGATATGAACTAACAACATCTCACACATTGCAAAGATACTCAATATTTGTTCAAAATCTGAACGAAACTTAATTCACGACACTTACATAATGTGCCAAACACAGCTAGTTTTCTTGTTTATTTCTGAATACATTGTTATATACACATTAAGTTCTTCACTTACGAGCTTGTGCAAGTGGCACCGTTATATCTTTTGAAAACGTCTACTTCTATTGAACTGAATAATATTTTATTCGTATGCATTTATAAAACGTTTAAGATAAACTTTTTTTCATCAGATGTCAATAACTTGTTAGTACATATTTCCAGCAGTGGGATCATTGCCTGTCTTTTATTGTTCTAATTTAATAACGACTATACACAGACAAATCCTGGCTCTGATAAATCCTGAAGAAACGTTGAGAAAAGCGTCTTTCATCACATCTTAAATTTCAATAGGCTTTAACTGGCATCTCAAATTCGTATCACTCACTTGTTGAACTGCAGAAGTACATGTTTAATAATGTTGACAAATGTTTAGCAAGCCTTTGCAAGAAGCATTTATTTTTGTTTAAGACTGCAACAATAGGTACCAAAATCTAACAGTAATAAGTTCATAATACCATAAGAAACAGTTTATGTATTCATGCACCCATCTTGTGTGCTTTAATAATATTGGTAAACAATGGTTAAAATGAAGTTACGTGTTGCTAATTTCTTGAAAATCGTTGTAATCTTTAATAACGACTTGTAATTATAAAAATTAAAGGTCATATTTTACATGATTTTTCAAGTCATAAATCTTGTAAAACTTACTTAACCAAATGCACAAAGGACCGTCCTTCACTTTGCTTCAGTCTTTCATGCATAGAGGACCGTCCTTCACTTTGCTTCGTTCGTTCATGCATAAAGGACCGTCGCTCACTTTGCTAGGGTGGTTAATTTATTAGTTTTCAAGCTTCGTGATTTATGGATTCTGTTAAATATGAAGTTTAAGTTTTATAATTAAATATGATTCAATTTTTCTTTCTTCATTACAAGTTCCAGCAATCGCGGATCAAACAATTTGCACAGTGTTCTCTCAGTACAATGAAAGCATTTTTTTTTCTATATTTATTTGATATTTTTAAAAAATCAATGACAGATAGAAAAAACACGATCAATCCTTAAATAATGAATGATGAAGTCCATGAGAATACGGCACCTTATGGATCAAATCTAAAGCAATCGTTATTTCCCCCCAGAGAGAGAGAGAGAGAGAGAGAGAGAGAGAGAGAGAGAGAGAGAGAGAGAGAGAGAGAGAGAGAGAGAGAGAGAGAGAGAGAGAGAGAGAGAGAGAGAGAGAGAGAGAGAGAAAGAGAGAGAGAGAGAATAATAATACACTAATTAAGATGTAGCTTTGTCGACGTATTCATGTTTAGTCTGGTGTCGATCCATTCGGAGAACATACACCATAGATCTTGATCTGTCCGTGCAGTATGCAGCAGCAGATCAAGGTCTGTGTTGCATGCAGTTGGACTTCATTTATAAATGAGTACATACCTGATCTGCAAACGACTAAACATTTGACTTTGAGTTTGAAAATTGTTATGTTCAACAAATTGCAAAGATTATCCCACCTCAGTAAAATCTATTTTAGTTTTATAGAATACACTGAAGAAAAAAACTCAAGATCCAAAGCATTTTGGTCTCCATGCCAGGCCCCGTAGTCACGAATTTGTCTGAGGAAAAATATGAAATCATACTCAAAGGATAGAGCTGACTTTTAGGGTTGGTTTTCGAAAACCCCAAATTTAAATTTCAGTAAATTTAAATTTCAGTAAGATAAATTATTTTGAATTATTGTGCACATAACAACTTCAGTATTTTGAAACGATCTAAGAAAGAAATTAATAGTCTAGTTTTAACTTGAGCTTGTGCTGGTGTCGCTGAGGGTTTGTTAATATCCGATCACAACCATTTGGTGGTCGTCACGCGGATAACTCTGTTGTCTTTAAACCAGATTATGGATCAGAGTGGAATATGATAGAACTTCATATAGGCGCGTATCATATTATCACAATCAATGATGAGAATTTCCTTGTTTTCCGGAAAAGACTCTAAAATCTATATACATTCACATGAGCCCACATTTAATTTTATCATCGCAAATGAATCTCCGTACTATATGATTATAATTTGACAGTCGCTATTGGAAACTGATTATATTCAGAAATATATTTTGGCTATGAAAGAACGTCTTTCAATGCCAAAAGATATTCCCGAATATAATCAGTATTATGTGCATTGCCTGCATGAACTGAATATTTTGTCACGCCTGACACTCTCAAAATTATATCAAAGATACAGATCAGTGGCTATTATGACGACTGGTCTAAAACTCAAGGTGTAGCAGTTCAGGGTTATATAATGCTTTGGTGTTCACCAACAGTTAAATCGGGTGATTTGATATCAATTACTTCCGCAGCACTTGTGTATACGCCCGCAGAACCTGAGGATTTTCCATGTCAAAATAACCCATTGTCCATATTCGCTTTACCCTTGTGGATCAAGACGGGAACGTTATAGATCTTCGAGATAAAGCATGAACATTGCAGCTGTATCAAATATCGATTTGATATTTAGTTTTTTGAAAGGCGTACATGGACGTTTAAGACCCGTGCGCGTTGTTAACGTGGGGAAAACTATTTACGTGACATATTATGGAACTGGCCTCAATGACGTTTTTAAAGTGTTGTTTAGATGTGCACCAATCGCTAAACAATGCTACTGCGATTGACAAATTTATTAATGAAGCCGGTCAATAAATACTTTCATGTTTCTTGGTTGCATATCTGGCAGTTTGTGGTAAATTGGCGGCGTTCAAACCACACTAACCTCTTCCACTACGGTTCTTTGCAAAGGAATGACCTCTCGCGGTGTAATTTACCCAGTGTGGATAGATAGAAAGAAGAATGCAGATCTCTGAACAAGTATATTTAATAAATAAACACAACAAACCCCCTTTCAATGAACAAATATAAAATTCAATTAGTTTAACAACAAAATTTGAAATGAAAAGAAATCAATTACTTGGTTACAAAAGAAGGAAAAAGTACTAACATGTACTTATAAAAGGAAAACAATACAAATTTTCTTTACTGTTACAATTACTTGTCAAGGACAGAAATAAATCGATTCGTCATCGCCTACGAGATGTGATCTTTGAAGGCAACGATGAGTGACATCATCACCTATCTTATCTAACATCGGATCTTCCGTTCGTTCCTGCTCTGAAAACCTTTGTTTAGTCGTCTGGACCTGGACTCTTGCCAGTCGAACCTTGATTTGACCATCGTCCCTAGACCTATACTTCGGTTCAGAATTTGCTCTGGTACTTGGAATTGGTACAGGAATTTTCAGGGAATCTCAGGAACTTCGGAATCTCAGGAAGCGTTTTGGAAAGCTGTTTCCTTTAATAAATAAAATGTCTCGCAATAGACAATAGGTCACATTTTCAAGTATATTTATATTTTTACATTAATTCGGCTCAGAAAACAAAAGGCATAAATTCTGTTGCACTCACGTTCACTAATTCCTATGTTTACATAGACGGTTATTGCATGTCTTGACCTTAAAATCGGGTCATGCTAGCTGAGATCATTAAATTCCACCTCACGACTAAGATGTAAGTGCCCGTATTTAACACCCCTTGACTTCTTACATTAAACTATCTAGTAGTGTTCAATTACATATGGCTTAGACCCTCAAATCTAACTTTTCTAAAATAGTTTACGTGATCAATTAAATATTACAAACTATTATATGGATATACACTTAATACATGTCATACTAAACACAGAGTTAGTTCGTAAAACTACGAAACATTACCCATCATTTATTAAGCTTAATTCTCGCAAATTCCTAAGCACTCCTATGTATTAAAGATTCAATTACATGCATCCTTGTCAATTCTCCAAATAAATTGATAATTAGAAAATCAAAGAAAAAACGTCATGACTAACATTTCACTAAAACCCTGCAAAAATGAAATCATACATACATACATCATAACATCAATACATTTGGAAGCAAATCAACAAACGAAATAACATATTAAAATCGGGAAACTAAGATTGCGTACCTTTTGCCGTTTCTTATTCGTTTCCAACGGACCTCAAATGTAGAATTTGTGTACTTTCTAAGTCAAATTTTACGCCTTTTTGCTATCACAAGAGACGTCTTTCATGTTTCCTGGAGTCGACCTCTTAACTTATCACAAGACAGATTGAAGACTGAAGAATTTCTCCAAAGCAAAACCCTTAATTCCATACAGAGTTACGCCCATAAATCCCTATTAACCAATCAGAATCGACTGTTTCCTAAATCTTTTCCATAGAATTTTTGATTGTAAAGACAGCTAATCATGCTGTAATTAACGTTCTTTTGAACATTCAATTATTGCCAAGCTTCCCTCTTTAACCGGTTGATTTTGGGAAGAGTCATATGTCATACCCTTGTACCAGAGCATATGACTCGGTCAAGTTTCGTCGCGTGGAACGAATTGCCTTTTACGTTCAGAGATAATAATCATATAACTATCTCTAGCCCTTTATATTTTAATTAAGTTGACTTTGATATACTTCATTTAACCAATGCTTCTAAGAGTTTTCAAAATTCGACACATCACACATTTATTAGTGGAATAAAGTGTTCAAGCGAAGGCATTAGACAAAAAAAATAATACATAAGTGGAAATTAAAGTTTCATCATGACTCAGTTGAAAGATACGTCAGATCCGGATTTGATATTGACAACAGCTAGTTCCCCATAATACCCTGTCCACAACACTGGAATCAGCAGTTTACCAGCTCTAAGCAATATCTCGATTAGTATAGAGCTTGGTACCAGGGGGTGCTTCTGACAGTGGGAGAAACCGCCATGTCTCATTGAACAGCAAACAACCGCCTTATGCTGGACAGCCAAACTCAGCATGGTGATGTCCCGCCATGGCCTACTTGCTTCAATGGAAGCGTGGAGCTTAGAAAACCATCTCGACAAGCAAACAACAAACTACCCACCAGGCATGACTCCAAGACTCCAGCTCTTCGTTTCGCTGGCTGGAACGTCAGGAACATGTGTTCTGAACTCACCGATGACCTGTAGAAGATCGATGACCCAAGGAAGTATGTTATTATTGACAGGGAACTCTCCCGAATGATTATCAACATTGATGCCTTTAGGAGACCGAGAAGCCGACAGAAAACCGATCATGGATACAAACTTCACATTTTTGGCAAGAAAATCCTCGGATGAACCAAGGCAGCGCGGTGTCGGTGTAAATAACATGCTCTTCGCCATCATCATCAGGCACTGAGAGAATCCTTGCCTTCCTACTGTCAACATCCAGAGGCCCAGTCGTACGCGTGTACGCCCAAACCCTCTACACCACCCTAGAGTAGAAAGACCAGTTCTACGCGGCTCTGGATCACGTAATATCCAGTCCCCCTTAACACTGACGGCCTCTGTCTACTAGAAGACTTCAGTGCTAGAGTGTGCTGACTATGAGATATGGCCCACGTGGCTTTGCTCTCATGGAAGAGGCAATATCAACAAGAACGACCAGTTACTGCTGAAGATAAGCTGCACCAACACCTATTTTAAATGCAAGGAAATCTACTATAGTCCTCTGCTACATCCCGATTGGTTCGTACCCCCTACCGATTTCAATACCTAAAACGTTTAATGTGATACAAAGTGCACAGAATTAAGTCAACCGAATCATTGATCTATAATTTCTAACCTGACTGTGATCAGAATGGCACTAATACTGGTAACCCCTTGAACCTTTCATGCTTAACGGACTTTCCATACTAACACGACACCATATTCCGTACACTATGGGGTAGTTTATTTCTATCCGACAATATAATGACGTAACTCATCCTATTAGGTAACTGCCGGATAATTCCGTAAATTACCATAACGTTAAGTTTGGAATTATATTCCTTTGCACACATGAACATAATAATGAAACCACTTGTTAAATTCACGTGAAAGGCATTTGTCCAATTCTTTTCCTTGCTCTTTTCAACACTGTAAATATCGGAAGCAGACGACATATGTATGTACCTCTTTAGTCGCGTATACACCCAATTGATTAAAATGGACTTGTCCAGGAACTGGAAATGGGTCTTAGGCATGTCCTTCTATAATATTGACAGCTTCCGTTAAACTTGAAACACGCAGACAATGACGGTGTTAAGGTCATTCTACTCACAGTCTGGTTATAAAATATAAATCAATGAATGAATTAGCTAAGTTATTTGCACTTTTTATCATATTAAAGGTTTCCGTTATTGAAATCGGCAGGGGAGGGTACAAATCAACGGGATAGTATACTCGGCCTATAGTGTAATGGAGACACAAAAGTTCTCGCCAATGGCATCGGCTGGACCTCGTCATCACCAGGCTTGCGAAACTGGCATCACTCGCATCTACCACAGCACCGACTGTGGCACGGACCAATCTCTCATGGCCAGCAAGGTGAGAATAATATCCAAGAAGCTGCACAACGTGAAGACGGGTCAACTGCGCATCGACATCTGTTGTGCAAGCATCCCAGAAAAGACACAGCAGTTCATCAGCAAGCTGTACGAAAGAAACACCTGATGATACCATCGACTCCATATGGTCTTACCTCCGACACTCTGTGTACAATTCAGCTGTTACTGCCTATAGGAAGAATGATTGCGAAAATACCGATTAGTATGAGGCCACTGGGAGGCGATGTAGCACGTAATCTGGTACACTTAAAGTCCTCAGGACTGCTAGCAACAACGCTCGCCACGGTGTCAACACTTACTGGCTGAACCTATGCACCAGAATACAGAGAGCTGTTTACTCCGGAGATGTAAAGAGGCATGTACGAGTGTATCAAGAAAGCGACAGGCCACCAACCTCCAAGACCACCCTCTCGAGTCCAAGACTGGCGAAGTTATTACAGACTATGGGGAACCCAAAACGTCACCACTGGCACCGAGCTGATATTCATCCTAGACCTAGCAGTCATGTTAGAACTAGAGACAACGCTGACCCTGTTAGAGCTCAGAAAAATCATTGACTGACACGCTTGTGGGAAGGCCCATGTGAGCGACGGCATCCCATCTGAAGTCCTTGAGAGCGATAAATCAGCACTACTACAGCCATTGTACAAACTCCTCTGCCACTGCTGGACACATCCCCCAGCACATCAGAGACACCAACATCGTCACTTGATACAAAAACAAAGGAAACCGTTGAGACTGAAAAAATACAAGGGCATCTTTCTCCTCAGCAATGTTGAAAAGGTTTTTACCCTAGCCTCCCTCGTCTACCCAGAATCCCGGTGTGGCTTCTGAGCCGGCCGGTCAACTGTAGGCGTGATCTTCTCACTACGCCAGCTGCATGAGAAATGTCGTGAGCAGCAGATGCCTCTCTACATCGCCTTCAAAGACCTGACGAAGGTGTTTCACCTGGTCAGCCGGAGCGGACTCTTCAGGCTCCTGAAGACGATAGACTGACCCCACAAATGCAAACTGTCGTCACATCGTTTCATGAGATAGTGTGATTCAACGACGCAAAATCAGAGGCCTACACAGTCAGCAGTGGAATGAAGCAGTGCTGCGTCTTTGCATCGACGCTCTTTGCCATCTTCTTCACCATGCTTCTCCAGTACACCTTAAAGGACTACAGCGAGGGAGTATACATCCACTCTAGTGCTAACAGCAAGCTGTTCAACATCACTCGTCTCTGAGCAAACACTAAAGTCACAGAGGCTCTCGTTAGTGAATTGCTCTTCTCCGACGATACAGCTGTGATATCACATACGAAAGATGGATGCAACATCTGGTATGTCGCCTCTCGCACACCTACAAGGAGTATCGACTGACCATCAGTTTGAAGAAGACGAACGTCATGACGCATGATACAGACTCCCCTCCCACAATAACCATCTATGTGTACATGTTGTTGAGATCTACACATATGTTGCGTCCACCATCTCCATCTCACTCTCTATTGATGCTGGAGTAAATGGTAGGATTCCCAAGAGATCAGCAGTTATGACCAGACTGAATCAGAGTGTCTGGAGCAACCCCAACCACACCAAGAAGATCAAACTGCGAGTCTGCCAGGCATGCGTGCTCAGCCACACACTCTATAGCAGTGAGTCATGGACCACCTACACGAGCCACGAAAGGAAACGCAGCAGCATTCACCGGAGAAGCCCGCGGTACATTCTGTGCCTTCAGCGCCAGGACAGACAAAGTACTCAACAGAGGTTCTGAAACGCTCCAGCATGAACATGTTCTCCATTCTCAGTGAGAGGGGCCTTAGCTGGCTCTGCCACATTAAGAGAATGGATCCAGGCCTCATTCTTAAGGACCAGCTATACGGCGAGCTAGCAGATGGCTCACGTCTGCGTTACAAAGATGTCTGCAAGAAGGACATGAAGACGGCCAACATCAGCGGCAACGACTAGGAGGTTTGTGTGGACAACCTCTCCGCTTGGCACCTTGCTGTCAGACAGGGCGTTCGGAAAGACGAGGAGTCGAGAATAACAAACCTCGCTACAAAGAATGTCACGAGGAAGGCGAAACAGCAACAGCCTCAACAGGCATCAACGTTCACCTTCAGAAAGTGCAACAGACACTGTTACTCGAGGGTCGGACTCTTTAGCCTCTCGCGGAGGTGCAGATAGGACAACCAACCGAAAGCTACACCATCGTCTCCCGTAGACGGACGGATGCCTACGACGAGGATTTTTATTTTGTTTGACTAGATTATGATCTTTATTTGTTTATCCCTTTTCTTGGACAATGAAACTCATATACTTTAATGCACTGATAATTGTCATGTTCATCCACTAAAAAGCAATATTGTTTAGGACAATTAAATAAAATTATAAATTTTCCCTGTTTGGATAACATCCCATAAAAATGTCTTATTGCTGATAAAGCTTTAATTTCATCCTGTTTATGGAAGCAGTTCATGATTGATGTCACAAAATGAGAACCTAATCACCGATGTAAATATCTTACTAAATAGTGAAATGGGTATTGTATGAATTTATATCTCAGAAAACAGTGCCATCGGTCGGTTCTGTATATTATTGTATCTTTAAAAACTGCGACTGGGGCAAAGTATGTTATTGTATCTTAGATGTGTGTGAAATGGGCACTATAAGTTATTGTATCATAGAAGTGTGTGAAATGGGCACTATAAGTTATTGTATTATAGAAGTGTGTCAAATGGATATTATAAGTTATTGTATCATAGAAGTGTGTAAAATGGGCATTATAAGTTATTGTATCATAGAAGTGTGTGAAATGGATATTATAAGTTATTTTATCATAGAAGTGTGTGAAAAGGGCATTATAAGTTATTGTATCTTAGAAGTGTGTTGAATGGGTATTATAAGTTATTGTATCATAGAAGTGTGTAAAATGGGCATTATAAGTTATTGTATCTTAGAAGTATGTGAAATGGGCACTATAAGCTAGTGAATCATAGAAGTGTGTGAAAAGGGCACTATAAGTTATTTGTATCTTAGAAGTGTGTGAAAAGGGCACTATAAGTTATTGTATCTCAGAAGTGTGTGAAATGGGCATTATAAGTTATTGTATCTTAGAAGTTTGTGAAATGGGCATTATAAGTTATTGTATCATAGAAGTGTGTGAAAAGGGCATTATAAGTAATTGTATCATAGAAGTGTGTGAAAAGGGCACTATAAGTTATTGTATCTTAAAAGTGTGTGAAATGGACACTATAAGTTATTGAATCATAGAAGTGTGTGAAATGGGCACTATAAGTTATTGTATCTTAGAAAACTTTGAAATTGGCTTTGTAAATTATGGTAGCATAGAAAATTTTTAAAATATGTACTGTATGTTATTACATACTAAAAAGCTTTTGTGCAATGGGAACTGTATGTTGTTATATCTCAATAAAAAGGAAACGTTTTCCATAAATAGAACATCAAACACTACTTTTTATAAACCCTCATTGTCGCCATTAAAAATAGGTAATGCAAGTGTGAACGTAACCATACAAATTTAGAATTCATTTTCAAGTCTATCCTTCAGCCATTTCTTGATTTTGGGGTATTATTTGGTCTTTTCCAAGACTTTGTTCAGTTTTGGAATCATCTAAAATGATTATTTAATCGTCGCCTTTTCTGTTTTAATAACAAATAGATAGATATGTATGCCACATACATCTAAAATTAATAACCAGTACAATTTACACTATTAAATGGGCTAACAAAATTAAATTCCCTTAATAATGAGAGGAAATAGCACCAGAAAAGGTTTTAACCCTTCAAGATGGATAATAGAATCATTGAGGAGAATTTCGATAGCATTGTCCCGTGAGACTATGTTGCACGGTTAACAGCTATTACATGTGATCATGACTGTCGTTACAATTAGACAACACAAATATATCAAAAATACAGCAATTTCATATTTATTGACCCAACATTTTGTGTTATGCGTTTTGCACAATCTATCACGTATTCCTCTTTGTCTTTTATTGCCTGATTGTGGCCAAATTGGCACGCACGTTTAACAGAAACAAGCACAGACTAAGTTATAAACAAATTTCTAATGTCATTCGAAATCATGTAATCATGTTTTGTTTCATTTTCTAAACAGTTAATTCTTTGGACTGGAATATATTTATTAATCACTGATGTGACATAAATTACATTTTAAAATAATTTGGAAATTTTAGCAAAAATTCAGATCCCATCTTGATTTGCTTCCCTAATGACAGGCTCCATCTGTTTTCCAGCTGCTAACTATATATCACGCTATTGAACTTCTAGAGTTTTACCCAAGGAACATGGCAAGAATTACGTGCAATGCAATCTGGACATAAAGACCTTTATAATCAAAAGCGAAAACACTGCTATGCACACCCTGATTCTACTACAACACATATATTATAGTAATAAATCATTACTAGTAATTAGCACTCTAGTATATCAGAGTGGAAACGGTTTGTCGATCACCTTACAGTGGATTAAAGAAGGCAGCTAATGAGTACTTATTACCGACACAAAGCCAGAGAGATGAATTAATAGCCTACGGAAGCTTCTGTTATACCAGCACCAAACATAAATTAGCGAGGATAGATAGATGGAGATCAATAAACACCAAGAAACCGTTTAACGAACATCAAGCGAAAGTGATACACTTTGATGTATATCAGAAATGAAGTCAACGTTCGATTGTCCACATTCAATTAAATGGTTGTTTGCTAGGAACAAAAGAATTAGGACGTTATGAATATAACGTAAGTTGTCCATTTGAAAACATACTATACAAGGCCTGAAAATGAAATATATAAAGCTTCACAGATTAAAGAGTCTAAATAAGAGATTAGTAGCAGAAACAGAGACATAGTAAAGAGCTAAATCGGTAGAACAGCTCGAATGGGGTTCTCAGAGAAGAAACCATTGACGGGTTAATGAAACTATTAGAAACCTATTACTATAAGGTGAAAGATTCAAACAACTTATTAAATAAATTGTTGCATCAATAGGTGATGTAGCTATTGTAGCATGCATGACTATATCAACTGTTTTTGGTACATAGGTAATTTTATAAAATGTTTATTGGTTGATAGAGGAACTAGCAGCGGTAGCTAGCCATTACGAGGGGATAATGTTTCCTTCATTGACAGAACCAAAAAGGGTTTAATAATACTGATTTGCTACATTAGTAATCTATAGGAATAAAAAAGTAACGCACGCATTACCTGAAATTATTAGCAGTGTTATCAGCTGGCTGATAATGAGTTCTAGCCAAAATAGTTCTGTCTCAGATGACCATATTAGTTTTCCTGCTTTGATAACACTAAGATTGTTGTATGCATTTTCAATCGGGGAGGTAAATAAAGCATCTTACAGAATGGTGTATAGCATGATTAGAGGTGCATACCCTATTTCATGAGTTGGTATTTTGCATTTCAATTTTTCGTGTACTCTCGGTTTTTCTCTATTGTATTTGTATCAATTAGTTCTGCAATATATTTTGTGCCATTCCTTGTTATAGTGAATGTCAATTATGACTGTGTCAAAAGAAAAGCTCTGTATCATCTATATTGTATACGTACATACTATAAACTGTGTCAATATGATATATCTCCTATAAAATAAATTAAAAGTTCACTCTTTTAGCTTAGAGAATTAAATTATTTGTGAAGTTTTTAAAAAAATAATCTTGGTTTTTCTTCTTTATATTAACTTACTTTAGACCACAGAGTCAAAGAGTCGTAACAGAAATTGAGGCCTCGTTCGGGATACGAATCTTTGTTCATGTTCATTTTTTCTGTGATATCATTTATTACTATGCAAGGACATTTTCTGTTTTTGTAGTCGTGCTTTACAAAATATACCATCTTGTTATTTTATATGATTTTTTTGGGATGTGCATTATAGCATTTCCTATTAAATTTTGATTAATGTCCTTTTTACAAGTCTCTGTTACATATGCCAATAATTGTTTGCAAATGACATAATACTAAACAAAGTTAATTGAATTCGATTTAACCAAATCCTACTAACTCGTTACCTTTAAACACACAAATATCTCATTTTCTTTAAACGTGTATGCATACATTGTTCGGATGTATACTTTTTGCATATCGTTTCCGGATAAGACTTATGTTTAACACATTGATTGTTTTGATAGCCTAATATTTTTGGCCGGAACCGAACTTTTGTTTATCGCTAATCTCTTTTGCTTTTCGAATCGTGTCACTTTTGTGTCTGTCATATTCATAATTTTGCACACGGGCTACAAAAGGCTTGATGCCATATCCGGTAAGTGAAAATATTTGGTGTACTCAGATCTTATCCTTCGTCTTGCCTTACAAGAGTCCAGTTTCATCATCATAGCATTTCTCAAAATGAATCTGAGAAAATCGTGGGAATACATCCCAACATGCTATTGGTTGTAAATATCTAGTTTTAAGACAAAAATATCCGACTAGAATAATTTTCTTTGCTATGAACAATAAAGGTCTAAAAGGATAATAAAAACATAATAAATTATCTAATCGACTGAGTAAGAAGGCGGTATTGATGGATTGAATGCCAGTCATGATGTCAGTTCAAAATCATCAATTGTCGTAAGAGATAACATCTGTCCGCAAACTCTTATCTTTATATCCCATCTATTCAAATATTACGGTTTATAAATGACTCGATCACGTAAAATTATTTTCCTGAATTTAAATATTTAATTGGCAAAGTTAGGAACGTAGCCCTTTTAAAATGTTTTTGTATTTTAAAAATCAGTTTAAATTCTCATGATCAGAAGAAATCAGAAAAGGATGCATGCATATCAGAATAATTTTCAAACGATGTAGACCTTACCTGATCATCACGATCATCACATGATAAGGATGCATGGATACAACCTGGCAGATCGTCCCGATTTTGGCTTTAACAATTATTACAATCCAGTAAAACTTTAATCCAAAACCCTTTAAACTACTACGACTTTGTGAGGGACGGATATAAAAAGAAGAATTTAATAATTCTCCGTTCTAGGTATTATATTTATTCGTCTTTCTTTTATTTACAATATACAGAAAACTTAAATCCTAACCCTATCCTTTATTCACACAGTTGTTGTTCCCATCAGATATAATTACATATGCCCAAATCAAGATAAAACAGGCGACACAAAAAAATAAAACTGCTTTCAGGATGAAACAATTTATTGATATTTCTTTACCAAAAGTAAATTGTTAAATATTATCGTGCAAATCACTCAGTAATATTGCATCACTGGAAATAAATATAAATAAAAACGAATTCGAATAGAGATCATAATATCATCATAATGGCTTCCTCAAGAAACCACTACACATATGAATGTAAACATTCTCAATGTGACTACAGTTATCTCTTTCAGGAACATAACACCATTCACTCAAATTCAATGTCATACAAGATACGGACTTGTTGTTTAATTATTTTACTAAACTAATATGCTTGTTTAAAATTCAGTTTTAGGTCTCTCCTTCAGCCATTTCTTGATTTTGGGATTTTCTTCGGTTTTCTTCAGGTTCTCAGTTAGATCTGGAAACTTCTGCGAAGCTTCTTTAATCTTGGGCATCTCTGTTCCGGTAAAAATAACAATTTCAGCTACAGATATCTGAAATAATAGAAATTATATTCTAAAAGTCATTATTACCATTCGCATCATTAGGATCATCATTAACATCAGCAGAATAATGAAGTCTGCAAAGACGAAAACGACGATACCAAAAACATTATAAACACTCAAATATACAAACACTAATCAAGGTGAGAACATTTTACATTAAATTTTCAATATCTTCTTCGTCTCTCCCCCCCAATACTGTTTAAGAATGCATTTCACTACGTGGATGAAACTCAACTGACATTTAGTCTGCGAGGTATTGTTGATCTTGTGGGTTTTTTGTGTGTTTTTGTTTGGATTTCTTCACTTTTCCACACCAAGCACTTATAGTCAGTTATAAAGATACTTGGCAAAACGAAGATTTATAATTTTACACCGGCACAGGTACTTTGTCATTAGACTCGTTCAGTAAGCATCAATTATATAAACTACTGACCCATTTTAAAGATTTCCTTTTTCTGAGAACTTGTTTTCAGATTTTAAAATTTGTTTCTCTTGCATTTGAAGAAACATACTTCATACTACATTTCTTTTGGGATATAACTGTGACAAAGCAATTAATTTTCTCACCTGAGAACCAACTGCAAATCCGTTCTTGCCATATTTCTTAATTTGTGCATCCAGGAAACCAAGCTGTCTGGGTACAATTTCCTCGAGGAACCTTTTTATTAGTTCTGCCTAGAAGATGACGAGAGTACATATAATATTATTTTTACAAAGAAAACCATTCTTCAGTTGTTAAAGGATTTTGTTGACAGAAAATTCAATTCAATTCTATGATTTAAAATCAAGATGTGAGAAGACATCAAAACCCTCAGTACTTTACAATCACTGTAAATTCTTTAACGGATCGAATATATGTTGTTAGTTTGTTTATTCTCAGATTGGATTGGATTTTTGGCAGCAGTGTATTTTGGAGCTGTTTTGTACTGATTGGTTGTGCTAGAACTTTTTAGTTCCCTATGTATGTATGTATGTATGTATGTATGTATGTATGTATGTATGTATGTATGTATGTATGTATGTATGTATGTATGTATGTATGTATGTATGTATGTATGTATGTATGTATGTATGTATGTATGTATGTATGTATGTATGTATGTATGTATGTGTGTGTGTGTGTGTATGTATGTATGTATGTATGTATGTATGTATGTATGTATGTATGTATGTATGTATGTATGTATGTATGTATGTATGTATGTATGTATGTATGTATGTATGTATGTATGTATGTATGTATGTATGTATGTATGTATGTATGTATGTATGTGTGTGTATGTATGTATGAATTTATGTATGAATGAATGTATGTATGTATGCATGCTTGTATGTATGTATGTATGTATGTATGTATGTATGTATGTATGTATGTATGTATGTATGTATGTATGTATGTATGTATATATGTATGTATGGATGGATGGATGGATGGATGGATGGATGGATGGATGGATGGATGGACGGACTGGCGGACGGATGGATGGATGGATAGATGAATGGATGTGTATTGTACATACTCTCTTTAAGAGCCGGCCAATCCTCTCGTTTGATTCTCTTATCCTCAAACTCCACGCCGGCCACATGGAAGAGCATGAGTGAGATCTCCGCCCTACCTCTGCCATCGAAGTACATCAGCTTATATTTAGGGGCCATGACGACGAATGTCTGAAACAAATTTTAAAAGGGAACAAAGTACTGAGCAATATGGTCTCAAGAAATCATTCCGACTGTGACACGGAATCGCTAGTTTTCAGAAACGTTGAATTTGCATCATTTGCAGATTTCAAATTTGGCAGAAAATCCAAATGCCTTTGCAGGAGACATATTTCGGAGGGGCTCTACATTTTTAAATATGACTTTTTTTAAAACAAAAAATCCTCTTATTACAATTTACCATTATTTAAAGGCATAAAGGTCATTAATGACTCTAATAAATGCGTCACTGATTTGCATTTAAAAATACATCAAAGATACTGAATTGTGGTGTGTGACACATGTACGTATCAAGAATCAAGCACGCACATACATACATTTCATTAACCTACATAAACAAATAAATAGCCTATTTCTCAAATCCAAGGCGTGATTGATGAATATATTATTGTAGGGTTAAATTGATGTTATATGTATGTAATAATACTAGATATAAGTAAATAAATCATAATATTAAGGGTTGTGTGTCTAGCTATCCAGACGTGTGATCTTCTAACTAAAATACATACGGAATTTGTTTTAAAAAAAATCAAACAAGACAAGAATTAACTTCCGTCCCATTCTACCCATCTAACATTCTAATTGTAAAATTAATTAAATTTAATCGTAGGATTAGCCATAGAAAAATGAAGAAGAAAACAGCTCGACTTTTAGTCCTAATGCTATTATAGTGGCAGCTGTACGTTCCTAACATCTTTGTCAATGCTGTTTCATAAATAGCCTGAGTAACCGCTAATGGCACCTATTGGCATACATTCGAGGTGATCCGTAAGACTGACCCATAAGCTATGAATGCAAGAGGGATGCCATCTTTATCTTGGATCCATAGAGTCCCATAAAGAGCATTAAAGGTTACATTTACAAATAACGAAGCGCAACTACAATTGTGATGACATTTTAAACTATTTTCTAATCAAACATTAAATTTGTAGTCAGTGCAGAAAAACGCATGATAGTGTTTCTCTTTCGGTAGGAGTAATAATGATTGCTTTCAAAAAATGTGTTACATATCGGTAAGAAAAATTGGTGAATGTTAGCGCTTTACCAGATTTCGAACTTTTTCCAAACAACTGTTCTGTTCCTATAAATTAAACAATTGGAATTTTTTTTTACAAATCCGTTTTTGATTTTTCATTTTTAGAGGGATTTGGCCGGCTAGAGGATGGGGTCTAAGTAACGTTGAATGAGGGATAAAGTATTCAATCTTATCAGTTGCAATATAACCTAAAAGGCAGATGTTAAAAGACTGTCACAAACTATATAATACGGATTGTATTGTATTGTATTCAATTTAAATGTGTCTTTGTGTGCGTACGTGTCGTGCTATAGATGTTAGGTCATTAAATCAAAAGAACTTGTATTTGATTAGCGATCGTCAAAATACTATATTCTGATATTTAACCCTAACTTTGAGAGTGTAAGCACTGTGAATTTAACCATCCAAAGAGAACAAATATCAGAACAAGGAATATCGCTGCCTGTCTAAGAATAGCTATAGTATTGTAAACATGATTCAATGATAACGAATGAATACTGACCACAGAGTTTATGTCATACGTCACGTACTTACAGTATATCATGCGTGTCAATATTTGCAACCACTTGTGTTATCAATTCTCACCATTTCGTCATCCATATATGTCGTGTAAGGTCTGTGATGGATGAGCGTCATGGGCTTCTGTATAGCTGTTGCTACTGTCCGCGTTGTTAGCTGCGGAACTGTTTGTTGGACGGGTTGATTTAGCCGTGGTGCTGATTTGGATGTTGAGTGGTGGTTCTTTCTGACCGTAAGTACCAATAGTGCTGCTGTTGGTGGTGACGTTGGCTCGGAGGAAGATAGTGGCTCTCACATGTTGAGGGACCAAAGCTCCGGAACCAATGAGCCTGAAGATACAATGTGCATGTCATCTAGACACCGCAGATTATCTCCCACCTTTGGGTTACATCTCATTATTGCTACTAAGCAGAAAAACCACAATCATCAAAAATAATATTATTATAGCTATTTGAGCTAACAACATTATCATTATTCGAGCAACAGACTTTGTTATTTGTGTGAACATCATTATTATTTATTTAATTAGCTTATATCGCTATTTGAAAGAAAATATTTGTTATTTGTGTTAAGATTGTTGTCATTATTTTTTTGGAAAAAATTATCATTATTTATTTGCAAAATCACTATTTGAGTAAAACCTTGTGTCAATTTTTGGGCAAAATCATTTATCACTATTTGAGTGAAAATTTGTGGTAATCTTTTGCAAAATCATTTACCACTATTTAAGCAAAATCACTGCTTAATTCATTAATCTTTGTTTCTTCCTTTGCGTTTAATATTTTTTTCGATATCAGTTGATTTTTTTTCTTCAAATGCTTTTCGTTCTAGTTAGGAAATGTATTATTTATACCAGTTATTTTTCTCAATGTGCATCATTGTGTTAAATATCCAATCTTGAGATTTTGCGCCACAGTTTTGGAATAAACTTTTCTGTCTTTAAATATATAAACAAATAAATAAACTTCGTATTTTCGTTACCATTGTTAATGTCTTCGTTGTAATCTGAACCCAACCCGGTTCATCGTGTTACATTTGCCTGGAAAGGGTCATATCCGATGCCTTGGAAGATCGTGAGGACAGTGTTGAAGGCAGAACTATCGCCATCCGGAAGATATCGATGGTTTAGCAGGAGACAAACAAGAACTGGAAACCTTAGTGAACGGTCTGGACGACAGCTATAATGGCTAAGCTGAAGCCTATTTGGAAGGAGAGCAACATAACGATTGTGTCAAAGATCACGCTTAGGCGCACCCTCGTGATGCCTATATTCATGCATGCATGTGACGCATGGACTCGGACAGCAGAACTACAGAGAAGAATCCATGCCTTAGAGATGAAATGCTATCCTGAAAATATCATACTAAAACAACGTGTCTAATGCAAATTTACAAATGGCAGTGAAGAATAGGGCAAAATGGAGAGATAGCCGCAAAGTCATCAGTGGCGCCTCTACGACTAGCCGGGTTACGAGAGAAATGAATGAAAGAGTGAACAAATATATCAGCTTTCATTTAGATTTAAATAGTGGGTGCAAGAGGCTAAACTATTTCATCAGTGTTTTGTAAAGTTGGTATGATAGTATAGCAGATCATGAAAAATTTAGGAAATAGCTTATAATTGTATTGGCTTTGAAAGCTAAACAGTCGCTATGGTATCTAATTGATGGATTCTGTTTGAATTTTTCTCCATAAACATGTAAAAATGCAATGTTCACTCACTAAACAACTTGTCACTACCACGTACTGTAGAATCAAATAATTGTATTTTAAGCTCATTTATTGTATTATCTACAACAAAAATTTACACACGTGAGTAATGCATGTGTGTGTGTGTGCAAAAACTTTTTGTGTTTTCTACTGGGAAAGACTAAGGAACACTATTTGAACTCTCAAGTGGCAGGGTACAATTTTGTTAAATGGCCCCTGGAAAATTTCTTAACTTAAGGCTATGGTGTGACTTTTTCAGATATTATTGGCTACTAATTAAAGATATGGATATATTTGTGAACTAGGTGTTGTTCTTGAAATTGATGTCAGGCATGTACACCTTCCATAGTTATTACAGTATGCTTATAGTGAAATACCAATAGATGGCAAGGAAGAAGAGCTAGCCTCTCATAGCAGTAAACACGTGGGTTTGGAGCAATGGCAATATCTAAAAGACGGCTTGGATGACAACTATTTTTCAACTGCATCAGCCTCTTTAATACATGCTGTTTCGCAGAATTGTCATCTAGGATAAGGGCTTGTGTTTGCACTGTGAGCATCATATTGTGTCAAAAATGACCATCATACATGATAATTGCAGGTATTAATTTGGGGTTGGGGTGCACAAATTTATTTTGCTATGAACTGTCACTGACTTCTCTGGTCAAGTGGATAATATTTGTATGCTTTGTTTTAATAGAGCTGTCTAAAAAATATGGACCTTTTTGACAATACTTGTATATTTGAATTTTTATGATTTTTTTTTTTACTATTTGACTGATTGCGGTATTAATTTTTTGTACATAAAAACTGGCCCATGCCTCCGCAACACAAAACTAGTGGAGGATAACAAGTCGAGAACGAATGTCTTCTACTCCGATTTTAGAGATGGTGGTGAACTACATTGTTGGACTTTGTTCAATGGTTTCATTATGGGATTTTTTGACTGGGTTACTCGTACGAGTCAAAACTCTCTATACTCTATGACTTTATTTTGGACTGGTTTACTCTTACAAGTCAATGCCCTCTATTCTCCAAAACTTTATTTTGGACTGGGTTACTCTTACAAGTCAAAGCCCTCTATACTCCAAGACTTTATTTTGGACTGGTTTACTCTTACAAGTCAATGCCCTCTATTCTCCAAGACTTTATTTTGGACTGGGTTACTCTTGCAAGTCAAAGCCCTCTATACTCCATGACTTTATTTTGGACTGGGTTACTCTTACAGGTCAAAGCCTTCTATAATCCATGACTTTATTTTGGACTGGTGAAGGACAACAAGTCAAAAAAAGAATGACAAGCTCGGTGTCTTCTACACCGATTTTAGAGATGGTGAACTACATTGTTGAACTTTGTTCAATGGTATCATTATGGGTTTTTTTTGACTGGGTTACTCGTACGAGTCAAACTCTCTATACTCCATGACTTTGTTTTGGACTTGGTTACACATACAGATCGAAGCTCTCTATACTCCATGACTTTATTTTGGACTGGGTTACTCTTACAGGTAAAAGCCCTCTATACTCCAAGACTTTTTTTTGGACTGGGTTACTCATGCACGTCAAATCCCTCTATATTCCATGATATTTCTTTTTACTGGGTTACTCTTACAAGTCAAAGCCCTCTATACTCCATGACTTTATTTTAGACTGGGTTACTCACACAGGTCAAAGTACTCTATACTTCATATCTCTATCCTTTTGTCATACTTCAGTGCATGATTCATGCGAATCTACGGTAAGTCTCCCATCAGTATATGCAAATAAATCATCTGTTTTTGGTTAACAACGATTCTGTGTCGTACATGATGTAATCAGGGGTTTTCAATTTCCATCAGCGGCACTTCCAACGCACCCATGATAATTATATTGTCCTCAGTAACCATGAATTAGAGTGTGCCAATCCACCTTTACTTAGGTTATGATAAACAACTATGATCCAGACTCACGTACATGCATCATCATTATCATCATCATCGTCGGCGGGGTTTACAATCAGTTGATTTTAGTTTCCTTTCATGATAAGCTCTTCACCAATTTCATTGCCAGACCTTTTAACTTTCGATTTAGTATTTGTTTCGTGATATTTTTTTATAAATTGTACTAACAAACTAGAGTCTCTGATTCCGACATTTCATTGATTTCGGACAGGTTCTTTGCGACAGAACATAAACACGACTACATCTTGAACGTCTACGTTCTCAGTTCTCAAGTTCAAACTTCAAAACTCAAACTCTTGCCCGTATCTACCTATAAAACAAATCAAAAGATCGTGAGAGACACGCAGTCCACCAAGACCTTTTCCTTGTTTATTTTGTTATTCAACCTGAGGTTGGTACTAGCGTTTGATTACGAATGTGTGTTTGTCTGGAAGTCCATGCTGCCTGGGACCTCGTTTTATAGTTTATCAGATCGCTATTGTTACATAAATTCAGAAAACATTTCTTCATCTGACTCGAAGTTTCTAGACTGATATATTTCAATTATTTGATTATAATGTATAATTTCCCTAAATACTCAGCGAGGCCATATGTCGGTCAATGATCGGTCAATAGTCTCTACATATGATATCATTGCTTTCTTAATATCGTGGGTGCTTTTAGCAATATGACAACTAGGTCATGTTCTTCTTCAATTCCAGTCAGCGTTGCAACCTGTTCAACGGTTTCTTTCGTGGCCTTCCTTATATTCCAAACACGTTTCGCGCAGCTTCGCGTGTGTTCGATTCCTTGGTCAGAGCGTCCCGTACATTTTGTGTCACTTTTCTGGTCGGCTATAACATTACCAATCAGTTCCTGATTATCGCAAGCAGACTTGCGACATTCTCCCTATACAATGTTATGACATCACTTGCAGCTTTTGACACTTTATGTGTTTGACGTGGTTATTAAAGTGTTGTGTAAGATGCTTGCGTAAAACTCGAGTGATACAGCTTGGTCCGCCATTCAAGTCAATAGTCAGGAAACTATGTGACACACTGGTGACCTCCGCAATCATATTATGAAACACATCCGACGAGAAGCCAATGGTACATCAAGTCCAAATATTGTTTCCAAGACCATGTGCGTCAATGCCGCGAAATATAATTAACATTATACAAACGTTGAATTACTTTAGACAAGTTTTCGAATTGTTTTGCTACATATATCACGTTTGTGTTTTCTGTGTTTTCGAGTAAATATCCAGTGCAAACCAAGTCCAAGAATGTTTTTGAGACCAATCGCGTCTATGTCGCGAAATACAATTATTATGTTACAATTGCCTTGGACTTCTTTAGACACATGAGCGTATTGTTGTTAAATAGATCACGTCAGTGGTTTTGTGGTAATCTTGGGAAATATTCTCGTCTGATTGTCTTGTTTTACTCAAATAGTGGTAAATGATTTTGCAAACAAATAATGATAATGATTTTCAAACAAAAAAATTATATTAATCTTCGCATAACTAAGAAACATTTTTTGTACGACCTAATAGTTGGCTAATGAGGATATTATAATTAGCATGGGTGCGTTCGAAATGGCGCTGGTGAAAATGAAAAATCCCCGAATGCATCATGCACGACATAAGTTAGTTGTTAACTAAAAACAGATGATTGATTTGCAACATATAGTAACTGTTTGGTAGTGTATATTGATTAGTCTGCCAGCATGTTTGCCAGTGCATTGATCTGGTATAGCAATTTTTCGTGTACATTTTAAAGACTACAATGTACATAATTCTTCGCTAGAGTCATTTCTTACTAAGGCAGCCACTTATTGATCCAGAAATATGAGAAATATATTTCAGTTAAATGGTGATGAAAGAAATAAAACAAATTCCTGCTAAATTGACAATAAAATTTGTAGACAGTTTTCGGATCGTGGGATATTCTATCTAAAGAACTTAACGATAACCTGATGGCTGAAAGTAGAATATAGGGTAGGCTTAGATTGATTCTATATAAAAATGCAAAAGGAAACAAAGTTTACTTCATACTTCACACTTCCAAACCCATGTGGCACGTAATTGGCTTGTTTGGTCAGCAGCCATGGCTGAGATATTTCAGGGAACTGAATACAAATTTCATACAAAACACGAGATATAATTTTGCGAAATACTTCCTCAAACTAAATTATATCTCTTTACTGGTAAACACGCGGAAGAAGACAAGAAAGAACTACGGTTAAAAGAGGGACTGACGGAAACCAATTTTCTTTTAATGTCAAGCATGTTTATCATTTGCAAGAAGATTAATTAGTGAGGATAACGTAGTTCTTATTAGTTTTAAAACGGAGAAATTAACAAATTGAACAAAACAAATTTATAATAAATTTAGAGTATTATAAGCCATGCAGATGTTTTACGTACGCACATTACGATCAGAAGCTATAACACGTATACAGTGATACAATGAGACCGATGTTGATTAATGGTGATCCAACACTGTGTATCCGTCTTGAGTCAGGAAACTTTTAAAATAACAGGAAAGGTAACATCACTAATTTCCTAAAATATTAACGCGTGATATGATTCCGAATGTGAATCAGAATGTTCCTAGACTTTTCAATGATGAGTTGAACGTTGTTCCAATTAAAAGTTATAATGTCTAATGTCCAAAACTTTATTAATACCTTAATACATTAAGACTCAAAGAGAGCTTGTAAAGAAATGTAAAAAGTGTTATTAAAAATGATATAACATTGAAAATGCAAGCAACTTGTTTATTCCATTACAAGGAAAATTACTAAGATATCCTTTTACTAACATCATTGAATTATTACATGTAAGCATCAGAATGACGAACGTGTGTTTGTAGCCATTATCGGTACATTACCTTACGGGCACTTAACATCTAAAGTAGCCCCAAAGGCAAATGGATTATCCATTTCCTTTTAAACATGGCTTGTTTTGCTCTGTTTAAGAATTAATACAAGTTTATTTTGCATTTTATTCGAAATGGCTTGGATTTCTTCAAACAGACTGTGTAAGTTTATTGTCCTCGATGTACAGCTCACCCGACAAACTCGTATTCTTTCTGATATCTTGTAATATGGAGTTGTACATTTGAAAAATCACCAAACATATATACCACAATATCTACCAATAAAACGAATAATTGACTAATATAGTTGTTTTCATTTTACATTAACAATCATGCTATGACCATTCATCGAACTAAAGCAGATGTTTCTTGATAAACGTCAACCAGTAAAATAAACCACTTGTGAAACTTATCTTCGGGGATCTATCCCGATTTCTTTTCCATCCCTGAGCAACTACTTTCCATTCCAAAACTGGGAAAACCTACCGATTGATAGATAATAACGATATAATCAATAAACGCTTTGCTCTGAGTCTCAGCTAGATTTAGTGCCACCATAACATAATTAGTCATTTAACAAAAACTTGTTATATAGTTTAAGTAAATTAAGGATTTACCATTGTTTTAAATATTTACATTGTGCAAAAAGCACAATACTACTTCGGCACAATTGTGCTCCGCACTGTCCTCGTCATTTCTACCTAAAACCGTATTATTCATCCTTGAAATGATTGTTTAAATATCCACCTGAGCAGCAGACACAAGATAAATGTTCATTATATGCAATTTCTTCAGCTGATTGGATAGTTAACAACTTCTTGAAAATTGGTTAATCTATGACGATTGAGATTCATTATGCTCTCATTTGTACATCTCTTACCAAACCACGTATGAGGGCAATGAATATCAATGCGTATTTTACCTGCTCATCAAACAGTTAGTTGAAATCATTCAAATCTGGCTGTAACTTCTAGATTTTGCCTTATGTTCTTGGTAAGTAAATGATTAATTTATTTATTTCTTAATCGAAGATTGATTTCTTAATATTTTATTCAAAATTATCCCGTGTCTGAGCTATGTATTAATTGAATTAGGCCGTTTTATCTGCAGCTCTTATCGATATTTTGACCTACCTTCCTTTCTTTTCAAGACTCAATGATGTCAATTATTGTGAGGAGATGCATGATTCCAGCCGATTCGAGACCGTGCTACTATTCCTCTACCCATAGTAACTGTTTGAAAAATTTATTGTATTGCAAAGATCTATAATGGGTATGCATATGAGACACGCCTCAGCTATCCTAATTTTGTGTATTCAAGAAAAACAAATTGTAATAAACATAACAGCCTTTAATTTGAATCAGGTCAGAAAGTACTATTCTTTTGTTTCTAACAGTCGATCATGTAGTGTTTTCTTCTATGTTTTATGTAAAGGATTCCTTTAAATTGTGAAGAAAAGTTCAGATTTTTCTTTCCATTCCTAATACTTTAAATTAGCAACGGGTTTTGTTCCGAAATTGTGGTTTTTTTCATTAACATTTATTTTATTTTGGCCTCTTCTATATTTCTGGTCATCCCTGTTTAATTGCTCTAGTTCCGCAATTCTGACTGGGTTTTATTAATAAGCATTTTCTTAATTTCAATTAAATAATTTTCTACCCAAATCATCTATCATCTTTTTTCCTCTTGCGATCTCTTTGTTGAATTGTGTTATGTAAATGTTCCAGCTGTGATTATAGTATTTAATTGTCTTCAGAAACATTTCCTACTTTCTACAAGGTAATATCCAAAGAATCATTTTCCTATTTTCCAATAACTTAAATGCTTTTGAACTGGCATACTTTCGGTAAAAGCATTATAATCATTCTCATCGAAATCGATGTAGACTTTGGCTATTCTAACCTAACACGAGTCAACTATGTGCCTTTATCCCGTACGTTTAAGAACTGCAGACATAATCTAAGTTCAAATAAATAATGAAAGAAATTCAATAAAATTGCGTTGCACTTTTGCATATAAATTTAAGTAAATTGAGTATTAAAATAGTCATCTCTCCATAATATGGCACATCAATGTATAAATTATTTGGCATGTATAGAAGGGACTGCTCTGGTAGCCTAAGTGGTTAGATGCTTCGTCCCAGTCGAGGTAGGTCGCCGGTAAGAGGTTTTCATCTGTGCTATAGCCTAGCTGACCCAGTTTGAAAATAATTTGGTTACAGCACACTCAACGGCAGTAAATGTCTGGGTAATAGATTGTTAATTTTTGTCCTGTCCACTCAACATGTAGGTTACATGCCTCCTGATACCCTGTGCGAACTTGGCGATGCCTTCATTAGTTACTACGTTGATATCATGTGCAAGGAAGTACATTCAGCAAGTATAGATACCTATATCCATTCTCTCTGTTGATTATTTATTTAACTTTACAAACCACTAGCCAAATACACAACTTTTCTTCCCTTGCTGATGTTATTCCTAACGATCACAAATTTTATATCATTTGCAATAGTAATAATTGTAATCTTGGGTGTATGGTGTGTCAAGGGAGTAGTAGCACATCTGGTTGAGGAAGCAGTCGTACTCGACTGATCTGCTAAACAAGGCTGAGGCTAGCCGACGGGTCTTAAACACTAGGTCACTTAGACTTTGTCTACCTAGCATGTTAAAACTTAATTTGGCAACCTGCGCGGAGGAAACACCACCTGGTCAAGAAACAGAAAAGATATTTCCCGCAATGCTACGTAGAACAATAAGAGCATGGCAAGACACGTGTGACGTCTGGTCATCTACTGCACTCAACTCCATCTGCGACCGTCTAGACTTTGTCATGCTGTTTGTGTGAGAAAATGTGGGCGACGAACTGTGCACCTATTCCTCACTTAAAACAAAATCACAAAGCAAGTCACTCTTATAATCCACCCATCTCTTTTCATCATACACCAAAGTCCTGCAGAGAAAGGCGAGCGAAGAAGCGGCATGTGTAGGAACACTGTCAACTCTAGCCGCAAACCTGCACACAGGCGGCTCAGGGCATTAGGGTCGTTCAACACTGACACATATCACCAGTTGAGTCAGGCAGTCCCCTGAGCGACTAAGTAGCCCTCTTCAGGAGCACCTCCTTGGCATGACGAAGGGGCTAGAGAAAGTGCCCTAAACATTGCCTGATATAAACCTCCAGAGCCAGCTAAACGTTCCTAGTGGGGACCCTACTCAAAATACAGTGGAAGTGCGGTTTGTTCCTCACTCACTTGGCGTAAGAATATACGCACCTTACTGGACAGAGACGACACGGAAAGAACCTAGAGGAGAACTGCCATGATAGGAAAGGAACTCGCCAAATACAAGGTGGACATTTCTGCCATGAGTGAGAATCGGCTTGCAGTAAAAGTCGAACTCTGTAAAAGGGTTCTGGATACACTTTCCTTCGAAGTGGCCGAGGAAGTGAAGATCGCCGTGAGGCTGATGTCGACTTTGCACTGATTGACATATGGACTGGTCCTCACAATATAGTAAACGTCAGACTCATGACCATGAAACTACTCATCTTGTAAGGAAGAGAGCGCCTTACAATCATCAGTTGCTACGCTCCAAACATTACTAACCCAGATGAAATGAAGGTAAAGTTCTACTCGGTTCTTCACTCCTATATTGCCTACGTTCCAATAGCAGATGAGCTCGTCATTCTTGGCGACTTCAATGTAAGAGTAGGCTCTGATGACGTTGCCTGGATGGATTGCTAGGACAGCACTGAGTGTTTCACTGTAAAGGAACGGTCTCCTTATACTCCAGACTTGCTCCGAGCATGAACTGCCGATCATCAATACAGTCTTCCGCCTACCTACCCGTAACAGGATGTTATGGATGGACCCTCGCTCTAAGCACTGGCATTTTATCGACTACATCATTGTCAGGAAGATAGAAAGGAAGGATGTGCGTGTAACCAAGTCCTTGTGCGGGGCCGACAGCCGGACAGACCACCACTTCATCATCTCAAAACGTAAGATCCACATTTACCCCAAAAGATACCCACATGGAAAGAAGGCTCCTAAACGAATAAACATCACCAAGATGAAATGTACCAGTACCAAACAGTCTCTTGCAGATGCCCTGGAAGAATTCCGAAATCAACCACTCTAGACAATTAGAATATGGAGACCGACTTTGCGGCATTCGGAGAGATGGTCTACAGCACAGCTTGGAAAATCCTGGGACCCGCAACCAGAGAGCACCAGGATTGGTTTGATGAGAACTGCGACGAGATCAAGCATTTACTGGATGAAAAACACATCCTTAATCAAACCTACTCAAGAACCCCAAATACACCTCCAGGAAAGAAGATGCGCACAACAATATACACAGAACTATACATCAGAAGCTGTGTTAGATGCAAGACACATACATGGTTGAGCAACAAAGCTTATGAGATATAGTGCTCTGCAGAAGGCTATGAAACGAAGAAATTCTACAACGCCCTGAAAGAAGTGTATGGATATACATCCTCTGAATCATCAACCTTTCTCAGCGCAGACGGGAACACACTTACTACTGACAAAGAGAAGATTATTCAACGCTGTGCTGAACACTTTAACAGCTTCCTGAATCGCCCTTAATCCATCAACGATGAAACTATCAGTGGTCTTCCCCAGTTACCCATCAACGAAGCACTGGATGACCCTCAAACCTTGCTCGAGGCACAGAAAGCAATACGTCTGCTCTCCAATGGCAAAGTCCCTGGTTCAAAACCGTCGCAGCTGAAGTTTACAAGGAATGGGACACAGCCCTGATAGAAAGGCTCCACCAAATGTTTCACTGATTTGTCAGCAAGAGACGATTCCCCAGAACTTCAAAGACGCTTCAAAAATCCACCTGTATAAGCGAAAAGGAAAGGCCAGGCCTGCGACAATCACCGGGTAGATTATTTGCTCTCAATCGAAGAAAAGATACTCGCCAGAATCCTACTGAACCGCCTCACTACGCACCTTGACAAAGGACTCCTACCGGAAATCCAGTATGGATTCCGGAAAAATGCGCGACCATCGACGTGGTATTTGCTACGAAACAGCTACACGAGAAATGTCCAAATACGGATTCCCGGGAAAATTTATTTCCATGGTGCAACATTTCCACAACTGCATGCAGGCATGAGTCCAAGAAAAGAACAGACATCTGAAGCATTCTCAGTAACCAATGGCGCCAAGCAGAGTTGTTTTCTGGCACCAACCCTATTCAGTATATTGTTCTCCACCGTGCTGATTAATGATTTCAGAGACAGAGATGTTAGAATCGACATCAAGTACCGTACAGAAGGAAAACGATTTAACCACTGGAGGCATCAAAGGAATAGATTATGACAGACACCATCAGGGAATTCATATCTGCTGATGACTCTGCCTTCATCGCTGACTCTGAAGCGTATACAAGCTCCTGCACACAATTCAGTCTCATCATCATTACCAAGAATACTGAAGTCCAGCCTCTGGAAAGCCATATGTTGAGCCCAACATCACCCTCAACGGCCAAAACTGGAACGCCATATGTTGAGCCCAACATCACCCTCAACGGCCAAAAGCTCAACATAGTGAACCGCTTCACCTACCTTGGCAGCCCACTATCACAGAGCGTAAATATTGACGACATGATGAACCTCCGCTTTGCCAGAACCAACGCCTCTTTCGGCAGACTGTATACCAACGTCTGGAATAGAAGAGACATCAACATGCAGACCAAACTACAGGTCTGCTCCCCACACTATTTTACGCATACGGTGTGAAAACACCATGCCAGGAAGCTGAACCAAATGGCAGGACAAAATCCCAGAGACAAAGGTACTCTCCCAAGCAGGTCTCCCCAGCATCAACTACGCATGGTGGGACAGGTACGCATGCCTGACCACCGGCCGCCTAAGAGATTCTGCTATGACGAGCTACAGCAACAACAGCTATTCCACGGAGGGCAAAAGAAACGCTTCAAAGCCAATCTGGAAGCTGCATTTAAAGTGCTCAACATAAACCATTATATCTAGGAGCAAACAGCCAGCGTCGATTCATATGGTGTTCCTCCGTGCACAAAGTCTCCAAATTGTGTGAATCTAGCAGGACAGTAGTCGTAGAGCTGAAGATGCAAGCATGAAAAGCGCGTACAATCAATGCTACTGGAGATGTCTCACTCGTCCCCTGTCCTTTATGCAAACAAACCTTCCGTGCAAGGATTGGCCTTATCAGCCACCTGAGCACGCTCAGAACAGAACGCAGTCCCTACAACCGTCTGATAATTAGAGTGTTCCTCGTTGACTAAAACTGATGATTATTGTAATATGTGACTTCATTATTACTTCCTTTCGTGTCTCCCAAATCTTAATATGGTGGCATGTTAGGATACTTATATGTTATTGCTAACTGATTTAAGTGTTATTCATTGTTAAAAATAGAGCAACTAACTCTCTATCACACTGATATGTCAAATGCCAATTTAAAAAAATCTGCAATAGACCTTACCACACACACTGCACAGTTTTGTTGATACTTCCAAACTCACGTTACACAGTGTACGCCTCGTTATTTTCTTCATTAAATATGAAATCCATTATTGCAGCTAGAAATCAAAATGAAAGTGTATTTTCTCATACAAATAATTAAATTTCTATGTGACACAATTATGACTCAAAAATCTTAACAAATACAATGTGCTTCAAAGGAACGAATGTGTGATCAAACTCTGATATGCACATACTGTAAAATGTGTGTTTGATGTCATGTCCATTTATCGATGTAATGTTAAACCTCATCCCAGACAAAATCGCTTTGGGTTCATTTGTTCAAAATCTAATACTCTGACTTGTAGATTTTTAGTTTACAGTTTGTCTGTTGTCAACCCTATTTAGCTGTCCCTGGACTCATCGTCATTATTTAAATTTTCTTTCTTTTCTTTTCGTCTGTGATATAATTTATTACCTTGCAAGCACATTTTCTATTTTTAAAGTCGTACTTTACAATTTGTATTATCTTGTTATTCCCATATGATATTTTGGGTTGAACATTATATCATTTCATATGAAATCTTGCACAATCCCATTTTTCACACTTCTCACCTACATATGCAAATAATCGTTTACTTTGTCTATTTCATTGACAGGTCATATGACATCAGATGAATAAAGTTAATTGAACTGGATTTAATTGAATCCTATTAACTCGTCACTTTTAAACACTCAATGAACTCGTTTTCCTCACAATTACGTATTGTCTAGAAGTGTTCCTTGCATATCGTTTCCGGAGAGAAGATGTGTTTAACCGTTTTACTTGTTTAGATGGCGTAATAATTTTGCTGGTTCCCAACATTTTTGCCACTCGTCTCTTTGTATTTGTATATGTCATATCAATAAGTTTACATATTTGTATATGCCATGTCAATAAGTTTAGATATAAGGGGTACAAAAGGCTTGAAGCCCGTATCCGGTAGGTGAAAACATTTGGTTTCTCATGTCTTATCTTCATCTTGCCTTACAATAAACTAGCGTTGTCATCATAGAATTTCGCAAAATTAAAGTGGAAAATCTTAAGAATATATTTCCAACATGTTATTGGTTGTAAATATCTCATTTTAAATCCAAGATAGTAGATTATATTGATTTTCTTTGCTATGAACAAAGGTTTAAAAGGATTAAAGGATTAAGGTATATTGAGAACATTCCACTTCAGATTTGACGCTAAATATAGCTCTTTGACTGACTGGCTCAAAAGTCTAAACGAAAGGAAGAAAGGGTAAAATGTAGAACATTTTCAGATGTCAAAGAATGAGAACAAGAAAATAGAGAAGAAATAGAAAGAAAATAAAGTAGGAAAGGTAATATCTGATAGAGATAAACCATAGTTGTATCAATATTTGAAGTAGTGGTGGTCTTGATGGCAGTTCTAATGATGGTGGCAGGATCAACGAGGTGGAAAAACAGCGATAACAAAAAGTGTTGGTGGTTATGTCGGTGACGATAGCAATAACAACTTAAATGTCGACAAATGAAAATGAAGACAACATAATTTTTGCCTAATCTGAGTAACGTGAGTTGAGATTGTTTGTAAATTGGATCAGTAAAGAAAGGACAATTGACTGATATCTGCTTGTTTAGTTTTGATTTGGATTGGTGTAGCAGTTAGAAGAGGAAAAGATGACCATCACTGTTTAGTCGATGCACCCACTAATTTATTTCATTATCTCCTTGTCCGTTACCACAATCCCTCATAACCCGCTTGCCTGTAAATTCATAAAAAAATTTGTTTTGTTTCTCTTTTTGGTAGCCATGTACAAGAGAGACATTCTGACCACCCATCTGTTTCTACAATCGTAAGACTGACCGCAGAAAAATGAAGAAAAAAGATAGCGTTATGTGTAGTCTTAATGCTTTTGCAGTTGCAGCTGACGATTTTTAATCTTTGTTTCGTAAAATATCCAAGCTGGTCTGAGTAAAAGTTAATGGCACTATATTGATACATTTGAAGTGATCCATAAGTCTGACCCATAAGTTGTGTCCCTTTCTAAGGGAGATAAACAACAAGTGAGATGACTGGAATATGCAATAAAAAGCGTTGGGATGTGCGACGTCAAGCAATTCCTCTTACGTGCATTTCAGTAAGAGATTCTGGAATATTTAATTGTCTCAACAAAGATGTACTCACTCTTGTCGTAATAGTATGTGTTAGGTTCTAATAAGAGGTTTTTGCAAATATTAATGCTACACCATATTCTAAAGTTTTGCAAATTATTGTTCTGTTTCAATGATATTAATTATCAGTTTGTTTATACATTTTTGTTTGTGGATTGTTTAGTTCTTGTTATTGGTGTCGGGGGTATGTACCGTTACATGAGCGATACATTTGTTCAAAATTGTTAATTGCAAATCAGTCCCAAAATCAGATTTCATAAAGCACCACTGGGAAATGTGAACATACAGCAATTTAGTATATCACTGTCACGCACTGTAAATACGGTTATAATACGGTTTGTTGTATATTGTATTATTCGCAAAACAAATTTTTCTATTTGCGTATCTATGTGCGCATGCGTCTAAAGCTTTGCATTGTTCTGGTAGTAAATCTAAAAAGGTATATTTCGTTTATCGCTTGTCAAAATGATATGTTCTAACATTTAACCCTGGTCATGAAAGTGTAAACACTGTCTTTAACCACCCAAAGAGAAAGCGTATAAAAACATGGAATATTGCGACCTGTCTATGAGCTAAAGAGTGTTATAAACCCGCTGATACACTAAAGAATGAATAATGACTTACACACATTGTATCATGCGTGTCAGATGATTTTTCTCACACAGCATTACATTTTATCATACCTATTTCAAAGTATCAGTACTATCTGCAGGATTTAGTAGTAGTAGTAGTAGTAGTAGTAGTAATAGTAGCAGTAGTAGTAGTAGCAGCAGCAGTAGTAGTAGTAGTTGGTGGTGGTGGTGGTAGTAGTAACGGTTATAATGGCAATACTAATAAAGATTATTGGTATAGCACGATAAAGATCATAGACCTGATACGGCTGACCATGAGTGATATCGATTATCAATTGGATCAGCAACTGCTGGGATAAGGATTGGTATCTGATTCATTGGCTTTCATACGGATTCAGAGAGTGGAGGCACGAGGCGAAACGATTAAATCAGTATTTTATCAAGCTTGTATGGTAGCATAGCAGCTCTAAAACGTTGTTGGTGGTAGCTTGCAATTTTTGTGTCTGTAGAGCTAAAGAGTAGCTATGGCAACTAGATAATGTGATCTGTTAGAATTTGCATCCATGACCATATCAATTTACTGCAAAAAGAAATAGGTTTGTGTGATTTGAATATTTTTTACTGTTGCTTAAATAATGTTCAGTCACATGCACAAAATAATTGCTGCCATACAAAATAGATTATGTCACTGTCACGTATTGCAACTAAAATCATATTTTCATATAATCACATGCAATGTATTATTTAATGTATAAAAAGATAAAAATGCGCGCGTATGTGTTAAGCTTTTCTTTTTTACCCTGAGAAAGACTAAAGAAATGTTATTTGAGATATTGAATCAAATACTAGTATATACGAAGATTTGAAGAGAAATGATAAGTTGTCTATCTTCCATACCGATTTTAGCGATTACAAATGTGAACTTCTTTTAGTAGTACCATAATGATGCTTTGCAATGAGCTTACTGATATAGGTAAAAATCTTATATATCTCATAACTTTATCCTTCTGTCCTACGCGAAACCATGTTGAGTATCCCACGGTGAACATCGCACATTAAATACTATACCAGGTGAATACACTAGAAAACATTCTGGCAGACAGATCAGCATACACTAGCAAACATCGACTCTATTTTACAATCTGTAAATTAATCACATGTTCTGAGTCAATAACACATCGGTTTCGTATTTGTGTACGAAATAGTCAGTGGTTTTCTATTTCATCAAGGACCATTTCGAACTCACATATGCTAATGACTTTATACTCAACAGCCAATGAGTAGAGTTATTAACCGTACAGAAGCTTATTTATGCTGCAGCGAGAAGTTACGAATAAACTCGTATTGGACAATGCAACCACACTGAAATTATCTTACCAGCACCGACAACCACACCGGTTGTTATCGGAATAGACCAACAGCAAGCCATATAAGCTCACCTGTAATGGCTGCTGTGATTACAATTCAGCAGTACAAAAACAGCTTTTGGTTGCGGTGGAGATTCTGCAATCAGCACCTACCATCAAATCTACCAAACAAACGCACTTATATTTTATGAACAATGTGGTTCGTTTGGATATTTCATCTCGCAGCTGTTTTTCAGCTTTGATTTTTGAGATCTGTCCTGCTTCTTCTATTAATAATGTGAACGTGTTTTATAATTGTTCGACATCATGCCTTGATATGGTGCAAATAAGAGGCACATGCATTTCTAATCAATTATTTTTGGTACTATTACAACTGCAATACAATTATAGAAAATCTCTCTCTGGGAATATTTAATTATACTGTGCTTTCTGGAGACAAAATGCCGCGATAATACATAAAAAAAAACAACTACACCATTGAACGATCTCTAAATAGATAACCAAACATTTCGTCCTTTTTCAATAGTAGTTGAGATGTTTCTCTTCTTGTTTCATTCAAAGCTGGTGCAAGATAATATATCCATGTTTGTATTTTTAATGTAGCTTTTACAAGTTTTCAGTGATATGGCTACAATGCCTGCAGTGTGGCAGTTTATAGTGATATCTCCTCTTGAGCATCATGACGCAGGCATGAAATATGATGTACATCCATTCATACTATCATGACACCAAGTCGATCAGTCTTAACACTAACCTCTTAGTGCTGAATGTCAAGCAAGGCAGCCGCAAGTATTATTTTAAAACTTCTTTTGCATGACTCAGCTAGGGTTCAAACCATCGACCACCACCCCGCATCTGTTGTAAGATAATGAACGAAGAACGTAATCAGAGTGAAATTGTCAGTGGATTTGTCTTTGCACTCCACTTAAACAGGCATTGTCTGATTTTAGAATTGGATGTTCAGTCATCTTAGTTACTTCCAGTTACGATAAGGAAATAGGATCCTGTCTCACGCATCTTTAAAATGTGACGTTTGGGTCTATCAAACCACATTTGCTTGGGGGGACAACAGCCTACTAAGTAAAAACTTTGGATTTATTTTAGAACCTCTAAGCCCTAGAAACCTCTGTCCATGGCAGTTTTACTCTCACCAATGCTCTACAATTTAAACCTGGGACCATTTTTGTTACAGCAGCATCTGACGTGTTTCGCTTATGTCCCGTCGGCCTCAAAGCATGACATTTTATCGTAGTTTCTACATTTACGAATGGTGTAAATTTTACCGCAAATTTTACTACACTTTAAGATCACCTTGACCTTTAGTCAGGATCAAAGGTATTCAAGAAAGAAATGATGAATGGAATGAAGGGTAAATTTTACTGACTACATTTAATCCAAGTGTGATAAATACCCATCCGAAAGTCTGGGACTTTAAACTATCCACAAAAACTATAACCAAATATTGAACCAAGATTTTTGAATTACATAGATATTTCATTTTTTATCAGTGAGAGGATAGAGATGCATGATTATAAGACTACAAAGCATCATAATTTCATCATCGAAATTTGATAGCATTTTGCTGTGGCAATTATGAGAATCAAGAAAAACTTGAAACAAAATCTTTTAAAATTGACCTTGACTTTATTTGAAAATCAGATATAAAATGGAAATACTTACATTTTTTACATTCAAAGTATAAGATTCATATCTTCCATTGAACACCATACTGAAAACTTTAAACAAAACGATTGAGTGATACCTTTGTCTCGTAAAAGCTGAAGTAGGCAAGACAAAACTACTTTTAGAAATAGACATGTATTGACATTTCATTTAAGGCAACAGTCTTAAAAATATACCTTATATATCCCTCAGTTATAAATTTGATTATAGAATTATAAATAAATCTAAATAATTACTTAGGAAAGCAATTTTCTTGTAAATCTAAGTCTAATGATAATAATGATTCATAATACCAAAATAGGACAAATATGTTTAGATCCTTTGCCATTGATACAAATCGGATTATTATTGCTAGAATTGTTATGCATGTTTATATTGTGTGCTTATCTTTTGTCCATCAGTGTATGATGTACTTTAGGATAATTGCCATTTGAATGCAACACGTTTAGATAGATATCTTATACCCATATTTTTAAGTTATAAGTAAGTTGTTTGCTGGTATATTACTTCAAGATCTAGTCTTATTTATAACAAAGTTAGAATGTTCTGAAAGAGAACGTTTAATCCACATCCTGATATTTTTTGTGTCTTTGGTTTATAGACAAGATTCTAGTAAACATTCCTAGCTCAAGTTAAATCTGTAGAATTAATTTATCTGTATTCAGATTTAATTTGAGAGGAATCATGAATTTTAAGTAATAATTAGAATTAAATTGTGCTCACTGGCATTTGAACTAAAACACTACTTTAGGATTATCGCGAATTCATTTAAAGATATTCAGGATTATGCCATTATAATACATCAAGTTTTATATTTCCGGGTTTCCGGCAGAATGGTGGCATCACAGCTAATTGCAAACTGTTTCCCGCCCCGCGGAAATGTTCTTCAAAGGAAGCAATTAAAATTGGAACTGTGTTTTATTTTATGATATAAAATTGTAAATGATCTAGTATGTCATTGTATAATAGAAAACCATGAAATGCGATCCATATCCTATTGTGTGATAGAAATCTGAAATGGCAACTTTACGCTATTGTATCATAGAAATATATCAAAGAGGTACTGTATGTTATTGTATCTCTAGAGAAAGGCAATAAATAATTTATAAATATGGATTAAAATCAAAAGCTATTTTCACAGACCCTCATTGTCTCCATAAAAAATGGAAATCGCAAAAGTGAACGTCACCCTACTGACCTTGACTTTAATTATCTCTTTTAGGGTCATTACTTTGTTTTCTCATATTCAGTATCATACAACACAAGTATTTGCATTGGTTTCAATACAAACGTGGTGCTGGTTCAAAATTCTTTTAAGTCTATCCTTCAGCCTTTTCATCATTTTGGTGTTCGTCTGTATTTTTATTCCATGTTGAAAAAGTCTGAGCAGCTTCTGTAATCTTCGTCATCTCTGTTTCAGCAAAAATAACAATGTAGGTCACATACACCTGAAGAAAAAAAAAACAACGATAATATCTTCATCATCACCACCACAATTGCCATTACCAACAAAGAGGACATCTAGCAGCAGAGAGGGTGAACCCTACAACAATATATTTGCGACAAAATCGATTAAAGCCTCAGAATGCCAATGGAGCCTTCCTACGAAATCTCATATTTTAACCAAAAAAAAATTAAAGGTCCCATCTTAGCGATTTTGTCGCAAATACATTGTCATAACCACACTCAAATTGCTGCCATCTACGTCTACAAATTTTTGCGACAGAATCGATTAAAGCCTCAGAATGCCAATGGAACCTTCCTACGAAATCTCATATTTTAACCAAAAAAAAAAAAAGACCCCATCTTAGCGATTTTGTCGCAAATACATTGTCATAACCACACTCAAATTGCTGCCATCTACGGTCGCAAATATGTTGTCATTTCACCCTCTCTGCTGCTGATTAATACAAATTATTTAACCAAATATTTGATCAAGTCCAATACGATATCGTGACCGAGGGTCGTGTAAATTTATTGTTATAAATCCATATGGGACAGACTGAGCATGACTAAAGTAATTTTTAAATCCATTGAAGTCCATATCGGAACACCATGTTTGCCAAATATTTCGTAGCGTATGTGTATCAACGCCATTGAATACAGCAAGAATATTGCAGTTATCGCGAATCACTTTTGGAATTTGAGTATATCGTTGAGTGACATATATCACGTCAGTGTTTTTATGCCTACCTCGGGAAAATATTCTAGCAGGGTTCTTTTGATTATCTAACATTACATCATCGTACACTACAAGATTGTTTATGTCTCCATCGAGATCTTCTACTGATGGTGCATCATTAATATCAGTAATAAAGTCGATTACACTTTCACCTTTAATTTCTGATGCTTTTTCATTATAATCTTTTAGCACTTCATAGCACCGTTGATCATCTACGGATGGGGCAACTAAATATAATTTATCCCACTTCATAAATCGCATTATCAAATTAAGCAGTAATTGTGTTTTGCCTGATCCAGATGGTCCGATTATAATGGCACGGACAGAATTCGGAAGCGCTGCGTGGTGTTTTACCGGTTCTCTTCTTTTAGTCGCTGAAAAATCAATTATATTCATAACGCTATATATAAATTATGGATCTATATTGTGTTAAGTGTAAACAGCGTACTGATACAACCGATCAGACAACCATTACAACTAAAAACAATAGACTAGCGCTTACTGGTAAGTGTGTAACATGTGGTACAAAAAAATTTAGATTTTTAAAAAAAAGCAACTCGGAGGTGATATTGCCGCAAAACTTGGAAAACTCCCCGGAACCCCATGGGCAAAATACCCCGGAGAAAAACACCTTCCAGGATATAGCTACTGTGGTCCCGGAACGAGATTAGATATCAGACTTGATGATCAAAATCAGCCCCGGCCTGGTGAGTATCCGATAAATGCTATTGATAAGGCATGTCATGCTCATGATGTTGCATATAAAAGCAATAATTTGCAACAAAGACATATCGCGGATGTAAAATTAATTCATGCCTTAAATGCTATTCCCGATAAATCCTTCAAAGAAAAATTGGCTTCATGGTTGGTCAAATCAGCTATGAAAGGCAAATTAGTGTTAGGTGCTGGTAATTGAAAACACCAGTGTTTTTATAGTATGGAATCTATTTATTATTCTCCGAAAGGATACTGGAGGGGTAAAGCAGCAATCAGTAAACTCGCTAACGCTGCAAAAGTGAAAAAATCCACTGCAAAAGATTGGTTATCCAAACAAGCTATATGGCAAATTTATCTACCACCGCCTAAACAAATTAATTATTCTCATTTTGATGTTACCGTACCCAATGAAGTTCATCAGGCTGATTTATTGTTTTTACCACATGACCATGGTTACAAATACGCGCTAACTGTAGTTGATATTGCGAGTCGATTTAAACAAGCAGAACCATTGAAAACAAAGTCAGCTTCTGAAGTCGCTTCTGCATTTGAAAGGATTTATCGACGAGGTCCTCTAAGATGGCCAAATCTATTACAAGTTGATCCTGGCAAAGAGTTTCAAGGTGCTGTTCTATCAACAATGAAAACTCATAGTGTTACAATACGACGAGGACATACTGCGTTACATCGTGATCAGGCAATTGTAGAACGATTTAATCGAACTCTTGCAGAACGGTTATTTGGATATCAATATGCAAAAGAATTCATCCAAGAAAAACGATCTCGTGAATGGGTCCAAAGGTTACCGAGTGTAGTTGCAGCGTTAAATAACGAGATTACTCGAACTATTAATATGAAACCAAATATTGCAATAAAAAAAGAATATATTCCCGAACAACCGCAGCGGGTTAGCACTCAGCCACTTCTCGGTGATGTTACTGTGAGATATTTATACGAACCAGGAGAGCTTGAAGGCGGTAAAAGAAGAGCTACTGATCCTATATGGAGTGTTACTACGCATAAAATTTCAACTATAACGCGATCAACTGGTAGACCTCCAATCTACAGATTGGATTCAACTGCACCTCAGCGTGGTTTTACACGCGAACAACTACAAGTCATTCCGGACGATACTCAATTACCGCCACATGGTCTTAACTAGCTCCGTTACGTCTATTACACTCAAGACAGGTCAACATCACATTGTTTCTGACATGACCAAGACTGTTATTTTTTCTGTCTACGGTGAATTGTCGAGGGTCTTTATCCGAATACTGCCAGTGCATTATACAATTGCAACTGGCGCAGTGATTATTCTGTTGTTCTTTTAATGCAATTATTACTTCAGCATCAATATCAAATTCTCGTTGTTTTTTTTTGTCCTGCTGTTTGTAGCCAGAGAGTTTTTTATTAATGATGCTAATATCAGTGTTATCATCGTTTGCATTAAAATCATCATCGAAAACAATCCTTCGTAGTTGATTTATTCGTCGTACTCTGGACACTGCGAGATAGACTAAATTTGACCATTCAATGCGATTATCAACTATCCAAACAATTGTATCCGTGATGGTCAATCCTTGTGACGAGTGTATTGTTGTTACATAACCAAGCGTCCATGGTGATTTATCAGCGTATAATGCATCTTCTACAGTATTGATATCAACTAGCACAATATCATTTAACACTAGAATCTGTTTATCCGTCTGGCCTGGAATTTCAACTTCAATATTCTGCTTTCGTGTATCCAATGGTCTATAACACAACGGCACTGGAAACGTTGGGAATTTTTTCTTGTGTAGCTCAAACAACTTTTTCTGAAGTGCGTCTCTGACTATCTTTCTACTTGCTACTACAAAATCATTTGGTTTCCATGTTTCCCAAAAATCATTCAAAGGTGTTTCAGAAATTATTTCACGCGCTACTTCACATTGAATTCTATCGGGTTGTAATCTAATTAGTTTTTTAAACTCACGTAACTGCTCATCGAGTGCTCTATAGTCAGTATCAATTTCTTCGTAATAATCAACAAATCCTTTTAACCAATTATGTGGACTTCTACCAACAAATGGTGGTGGTTGACCATGATCGCCGCACAATATAATTTTTGTATTATTTTGCAATAACCAATCAAGAAACATTTTTAATACATCTTCTGAAACAGTACATGCTTCATCCCAAATAATAACCGCTGGAATAAATTTCTCACCCATTCGCTCAGGAGTCCAAGCATCGCCCTTGTATCGAAAAAAACTATGATACGTGCAAGCTTCAACATTTCGTTGTTTGATCTCTCTCGCTAGTCTATGGGTTGGTGTGAGTACAATCATGGACGTTCTCTCTCGATATAATTCTATCGCACGTGTTGTCTTTCCAGATCCACCACAACCGTTTAAATAAACTGTTTTATATCTACAAATTGGATCTGATATCGGTGGTGCTTTAGACATAGATTTTTCACTGATAGAATTATCGTTCTTCAGGTAACTACTTTTAATCTCAACGTCTGCTGATTCAGAATAATCGCGTTGTATTTCTTGTTTAATTCGCCATGTTCCCCAAGTCTCTTCGCTATTAGTAAATTTAGTTATCTCTTTGATATATTTTTTATCGACATACATTGAATCAATTGCAACTCTGACTGCTATACTAGGAAATCTATTTATCATTGCAAATAAATTGATAGATGCATAACCCAGCATAGAAGCTCTCAAATGTAGATATGCAGAGCTTTCTCCATCACTGTAAGTAACAATTCTACCTAACTTTGTTTTATTGGACAAAAAGGCTGTTTTACAATTTGCGTATCTATTTTTCTCTACTGCATCTTTAATAACGAAGTCGTATTCGGCATCATCTATAATCAATCGTGAGGATTGTTTTTTAAAGTTAAATTTTTTTCCACCCTGTGTAAATTTACCGATTATTCTTCGGCCGAGATCCTTTGCTTCATTATTTCGTTGATTAAATATCTTTTTTGACCATTCAATGATGTACTCCTCGTCAGCATCAATATGTTTTCTAGACTTATCGATTATACTATCAAGACATTCTGGTTCTGGTAACCAGACATTGGTTTGTTTTCGATATGAGATAATCGCTTCGCTGACAATCAACGAAACTAACACTTTACAATCAATCATATATCGCAATAACACTATTGGTAACCACATCCTTTCAGCCATGTGTCTACCAATCCAAACATAACAACACGGATGAAGTCCTTCAGCGAATTCAAATGATACTACGCAAGCAAAACCGGTCAAATCAAAATCAGGCAGTGGTCCATTAATAGCAACGCGAGTCATTTCATGTGTGGGATGTCCAAACCGTTTAAAATACTCACCAGCGAATCCATATCCTAGAAAACTTCCTGGATAACAGGCAACGATATCAACTGATATCATATTCTCACGATTGTACTTAACGTTCCATAGACCGCCATGATAATATTCCAAACAGCTGGATTGAACATCCTGTAAAAACTCTTTTCGTGTTGGTTTCCAATTATTTTTCTTTCTTGCAAAATGAGCTGCAACTGATGGAATTGTAAAACAATTTGTAAGTAACTGTTCGTAATCTTCGGATTTTTCATTAAAAACGCTAGCGTTTTCACTGAGACTTATTGCTAGATTTTTCATCCTATTATGTAGACTTTCAGTACGATATAATTCACCGTTAGGTTTTACAAATTGATTGAATTGACATTCTTCATCTTCAAAACTATGAAGTAGCCATACTGATACAGGGTCGTTTTTACACAAACTAGCAATAGCATCGAATAATCTTTCTTCAGTGAGAATACCATCCTTGGTGAATTCTTCTGGGATATACTTCACTGTTCTGTCTCGCGGGAATATTGTAACCGCGGATGTCCATGCGTGTTTGTTATGATCAATAATTTTGATTGGAGCTCCGTTTTTATTGTATTTCGATTCGTATAATACTTCGCCAGTTATCGTTAAAACGGTTATCGGAAATCTCAACGACTTTTCCAATCTAGCTATATCGGAAATAGTTGCTCCGTTCTCTTTCACTGTTAGCTCCCATTCATCTATTTTTTTATGTCTTAGATCGGTTAATTTATTCCCACGGAGTGCATTTGTAAAATGTTCTAAGACTCTTTGTGCCACACAGTTGAGTGGCTTTTCCGCTGACGTTGACTGTTTCATTGGTGCTAGTTTTCCAATGTCAGGGTTATTTAACGGATACATCCCATAAACGACTGCTGTTTCTGGATACGCTTTTTCATAGTATGGTTTATCAATTCCAGTTAACAGCCCTGGTCTGGAATAACGGCTAACAATGACTGATGTCCCATCTTTGAGAATTGGAACAAATTTGTCTCTTATAATATATTCGCCCGATTCTAATTTGATAATGAATTTCACTCTGATAAAATACCGTTTATTGCCAAGTTGTGATAGTATCATAGCTGCTGTTTCATCATTCATTCTAGCATCAACAACACCATCAATTCTAAATGTTGACCAGGTGTGTGATGCATCATCCTGTTTAAACTCATGAACACAATCTCGTATTTTTCTAATCAGACTTCTATTAGTTATTCTCTCTTTTGGTACGTCTTCGAGAGTTCTATCAAGATTGAATTTAATATTTTTCCGAGGCTTGATTGCCGATAATCTCTTGAATTCTTCATTCATATAAATAAGACAAGTATTTAAATAGAAAAGTTTGTTTATATATAATGAATCACTGCAAATGGCTTATGATCGGATCAGTAACCCCATGCAATAAATCGTGTAGAGGTGAATTCTGTGGATATCACTTACAGAGTGTCAGAAATAATTCGACAGGCCCGTCCCCATGCATAAATTGTGGGGTGGGTGTGAGAGGAAAATCACAATTATGTATCAATTGTGGGGGTAAGCGGTTTAGAGAATTGAAACGTTATTATGATAAACGAATAAAAAACGCCATCATTGACCCTAACCATGACTCTGTCAAAGACAAAATCATAAAAACCCCTCAAGACTACATTAATAGATTTATAATTAAAGCAAATGATGAATTAGACAAATAGTATTATTATATATAAATGGAGCAAGAATTCAGACCACATCCAATACTCGTTAATTATGAAATATCTCGTAATGGTGTTGTTAGACACTGTAGACTAAAGAAACCAATTGGTTTTGTTAATAATCAGGGATACTTGCAATTTACTGCTGGAGGAAAGGGATATCTCTGTCATAGGGCAGTCTTTGAGTGTTATATGGGACCGATTAAAGATGGCTGTGTTATTGATCACATTGATTCTAATATTCAAAATAACGCGATTTCCAATTTACAGTGTATTTCTCAAAGAGAGAATATAAAAAAAGGAAAGACAGGGACTTATAAGTCAGTTGGAAAGAGACCAGTACAGTCATTTGATACAGCGACGAATGAAGAAAGAGTTTTTCATTCAATGAATGCTGCAGGAAAATATTTTGAAATATGTATGCCTTCAGTACGAAAAGTTGCTGAAGGGATTTGTCAAACAGCTATCTCAAAGAAAAATGGACATAGAATAAAGTTTTCTTATTTACAAGATAACTCTTAATAATTACTATTTTGTTCCGTATTTCCCCTCATTACTACTGATCGTCACGTGACTATCCTACTTTCGATATTGATTCCCGGATATGAAATTCGTCCGAGAATACATGTGAAATTGGATTGAATTAATGATGTGTGTGATCTCATGTACGTATTTAATGGTTAACTCGGTATACGTAATCAGGTATGTACGGATTTTGATTTTGTGTTATTGTTTCTTGTTTCTAAAGACTGTATTGAGAACAGCAGTTAGGGTTTTGTTGGAAAAACCTATACAGGGTAGACAATTTATTTGACAGAGATCCAAGGCCAGGGGTCTATTAATAGATTTTTTAAAAATCCCAATTACAAAGACGGCGTTAACAGCGTTTGTATGAAAATGAAATTACTTTAAAATTACAAATTAGTGAGGTCAGGGTAGTAAAACGCGCTACATATAGTTTAGTTTTTTTAGTGTGGCTATGTGTAATAAAATTCAGAAAAATATCATTCTCGATTCAAGAAATAGCAGGTCCTGAATTGACAGGGATCCCCATTACGGAGTTATCTTGTCATGTAAATCCATTATTATTACGATTATTTAATCGTAATATTATAGAAATTAATAAAAAAATTGCTATTATTTAACAGTTGTATTTCTTATTTTAATGTTTTATTTAAATACTTAGCTTCCATTGAAATTACTACACAGTATTCATTATGAAATGCTAGAAAAATAAATACACACCTACACATTGACACTGCAGTATTAGTTCACCTTATATATAATATGAGCCGTAATAAGTTTGGGGCTTTAAAACGAAGCCCACTTTGCCAATTAAAACTCCCACGCCATTGACATGGTGTGGTTGAATTTTTTCAACTGCAACCAGGGTTAATTTCTTGGGTTGCTTTTGATTGGCAGATTGGGTGTAGGTCCGCCCCGTCGTTTCATGTTTGTATCGTCCTGTACTGTCCCTATCATACCATCCTATCATAATAACCATCCTATCATATAACCATCCTATCATATAACCATCCTATATAATCGCATTGTATATATAACCTATAATCGCATTGTAAATACTCATTCATTGTAAATACTCATTCATTGTATATAACCATCCTATCATTTCATTGTATATAACCATCCTATCATTTCATTGTATATAACCATCCTATCATTTCATTGTATATAACCATCCTATCATTTCATTGTATATAACCATCCTATATAATCGCATTGTAAATATTCATTCATTGAATCGCATTGTAAATATTCATTCATTGTATATATCCTATATAATCGCATTGTATATATGTAATGTATTGTTCAATGTTTGTAAAGAAATCACTTGGATTTCACGTCTAATACCCATATAACCCGCCCTTGAACTCGATTGGGGGGTTAGGGTATTGTATAAGTCTTTAATGTATGTGCCCTTTCTTGCCTCGAAACTCGAATGAGGAAGAGACGGGCATTGTATATGTTTTGTTTTTTTGTATATAAAAATATTTTAAAGATACAAATACATTAGTAATAATAATAAATGGAATTTCAAGATATTACATCTATCATCACAGAAATATCAAATTTAAGAAATCAAGGAATCGTACTTTCTGAATTTTTGAATGAAGACAGACTTTTGAATGAATTTGAACAAATTGATATACAATTGAAACATGGAAGATATGTTCTACCTAAAATGTATTCACTGATAAAAAGAATCCAAAAAGCGGTTAATGCTTCTTTGTATAACAATGATATTAATTTATTCATTCGGCTATTTAGTATAGTTGAAGCCATTAGAAAGAAACTCGGGGAACAGTACCAAGTTCGGTCAGAGATTGCTTTGAAAGTGAAATCTATAAGACGTTTGATTGATGCAAGCATTGAAACCGACAATTGAAAAATCGTTAGCATTTCCAATAATGACATCAGAAGCATTAACTACCAGACTAGCCCGTGAGAGGTTAGCATTACTGAAAAAGTTTATACCAATTCGAGATAACGTGCGAGATAAACTACAACTTAGACAGCAAGCGCAGACTGACTTTTCTATTGGAAGCGAACAACTTTTTGCCCCTGTAACTAAAGCCACTAAAGATATGAAACTTGCAACAGAACGTGCTATATACGGCGACATCCCTAAAGAGGGAGCAGTACCTATTATTGATGTATTAGGAAAGATTGCTACAGAAACTGAAAAAACTCACGAGGGGATAAAACAGCTTTCAGGTGAGTTACAAACTCAGCGAGAAATACAACAAATGGATAATATTGATACTGATGATGATCCCGTTAAAAAAATTGTTCCTTTTAACGAGAAATTCACTGATGAAGCTATAGAAGAAATCAGACGAATTCAATTGTTGAAAAATGAAGACTATGTGTTATTTGGTAAAGTCGCTGCCGAACGTTATTATAACAGGGGGGAATATTTAAAAGACGAGTATCAAAAAAACACAATAACCAAAGATCAATGGGTGAATTGGTTATTTAAAATTCATAAAAATGAACCCGGAAATTTAAATAAGAGTGACTTGAATTACCTAGCTTTTCAAATGGGAGTTAATAAGTATGTTTTAGATCAACAACAACTAAAAGAACAACGAAAAGAACAACAAAAAGGTCGAGGTCGAGGTCGAGGACGAGGTCGAGGACGAGGTCGAGGTCGAGGTCGAGGTCGACAATCTCCAGAAAATCAAAACGTTTCCGAACCAGAAAGTTCTTCAGGAGAGGGTTATGGAAGTTCTCATCATGATTCTCATATGTGTCCTAGTAATATCATTAATGATATATCACGACTTGAGGTTCTTATGGGAGGTAAGCGAGCTGGAAATAACTCAGTCGAAATAACTAATGAAGCATTTGATATTTGCAGACGATTATTCCAAGGTGGGATAATTGATATTCATACGTATCGAGAACTCTTGGATGAGTTAATGGACGGAATTCCAGGGGAATTTAGTGGTTATTATAGCGATTGAAATTTCTAATTGCTTGCATTTAGAAATTACAAAGTCATTTCAAATAAGATGATAGTACACTATAATCACAATAAACCAACAAACGTGTATGTAGTGAACTCAAGATTGCCCGTTTATAAGGCATACTACGGTGACGGCCTTGGAAATACCATGGCTGGTTTATTCACAAGAATAGCCCCAAAAGTAGCACCAATTGCTAAACAATTAGCGATGAAAGCCATTGATGTTATTCGTAATAAGGGAATTAACGCTGTTGGAGATCTTGCAGGAACGGCCTTTTCTACCGCAAAGAATAGAATAACGTCATTGGTGAAATCTAGATTCGGACGAAAACCACCACCACCGCTACCTTCAACAACAATGATGCCTGCAAATGTCAGTAAAGTGATAAATAACGCAGTGGAACAAAAACTAGCATCATTAGCAATGACTTCACCAGATAGTAGTAATATTGCAAGTATGATAGCGGGAAGCGGTCTTGGAGGAAATCGAAAAAGAAAATGATTTAGAAAAACGATACGTTTTAGTATAAATGGCATTTAAAAAAATTGCTGATCCAGCGTTTGATATGGCGGCACCGGTGAATAAAGATGATTCTAAAATTAACTATCAGTATTATGCCTATCCTGCAAGAGAGCCTAATCAACGAGGGAGAGTTGAACTTCAAGTTCAAGATACAAGTAGATACTTTTTGCCGTGTGAGGCGTTTATTGAAGTAGAAGGAGAACTTGTAACAAATGTTGCAGCTGATACGCCATATGGGAATGACCAAAATATCCGAGTTGGTTTCGTAAATAATGGCATTATGGCGCTATTTAACAGTGCAAGATATATCATTGATGGAAAAGAAATTGAATCAATAGAACAAAATGTTGATATTGCAACAACAATAATCGGACTTGCGAGATATTCTGATGATTATACAAGGTCGGCTGGTCCGTCTATGATGTTTGCTAAGGATACTTCTGAACATGCTGACCATATTCAGTTTATTAAAGTACGAACTGCGCAAGCTACTGCAGAAGCTGATCAACAACTCGCAGCTAATCTAGACCGTGAAGATAGACCAGGCGCTGAATTCGACATTTTAAAAAGGGTTAATGGTAATTTCAATCTAGGATTTGCAACACGAAATGGAACATTGAAAGGACAACATCGACGGTTTTCATGTGCAATTCCGTTACATCATATATTCGGATTCTGTAGAAATGTCAGAAAAGTCATCTATGGAGCAAAGCATACGGTTGTGTTAGTGCGAAAAGAAAATGACAATGATGCAATTTGGCATGCTAATGGTGTTGATGATGGTAAAGTCATTTTAAATAAATTGACTTTATGGATACCCGTCTTGACACCAGCAGTTACAATAGAGCAAGAATTACTATCGTTTATGGACACAGGTGGAAAATCATTGCTAAGTTGGCTAACAACAACGACTGATACGAAGCAGGATAATGTAAATGGCACATTTACATGGCACTTAGCATCAAAACAAGGTGTTTCAGCTCCACGTCATATCTTTATAGCGTTACAGGATGCAAATCGAGTGGGTCGACAATTATCTAGTCATATGATATTTGATAAATTAGGAGTAAGTGAAGTTTCGTTGAGAATAAACGGACAACAAGAGCCAGCAGAGATTGTACATCTTAATTATGAAAACAACAACATAGCTCGTGTATATCATAGAATATTGTCGTATATGGGTCGTGATCAAAATGTTGATACTGGTTTGCAAATATCGCAAATTGATTTTGAAAAACACTATCCGATTTATTACTTTTCATTGGAACATCTTGACATGATGAGACAATCTGTTGTTGATATATACTTCCAAGCTCGGGTACAACGCCCTGCTGGTATAGCCGATTATAGAGCAGTTGCTGTCATTCTCAGTGATAAATCATTGTTGTTAGAAGGAGTTGGCGGACGAATGAGACTTATTGATGCACCAGTGGAAAACATGTAATGTTTTCAAAAATCATTTGATTTTACAAACATGTAGTTAGGATTTTCACAATAAGATCAATTGAAAGTGTAAATTACATTTTAGAATAGAATGACATATAGTATTGTTAATGTCCAGTTGACTGATGGTCAGGTCAAGAAATTGAAATCAAAGTCGGCTAAAGAATGTGGAACTACAATAACGCTGAAACCCACTCAAATGTCCGGTGGTGCACATAAATTATCACTGACAGATCGTCAAATAAAACATTTCAATGATGCGCTAAAGAACAAACGAGGAGTTCAAATTGATTTTTCGAAAGCAGCTATCGCCAGTATGATAAAATCGGGTGGAATATTCCCGCTGTTAGCTGCTATTCCAGCATTGATTGCAGCGGCTGCCCCAGCGGTTGCGAAGGCGGCAGCGTTAGGAGCCGTTGGTACTGCTGCAGGAATGGCCCTGAAAAAAGCTACTGGGAAAGGCTATAAAAAAAAGGAAAGGGTCTAAGACTACCAGGAACTCCACACAATTGGTACAAGGGCACGGGCCTAAGAATACCAGGAACGGCTTATTAGTGGAAAAATCCCTAGGATTTTCACCAATGTCCAATTTTGATTTAATTGATGCTGTAAAATCATTATCAATAAAAAACTTTAGAGGAGTTTTCATGAGAGATCAATTACCGTCAAAACCAATGAAAAATGAAACGGGTATTATCAATCTCGATAACAGCAGCGGAAAAGGAACTCATTGGGTCGCATATGCAATTGATCCACGTGGAATTGTCTATTTTGATTCATATGGATTAGCTCCACCAAAAGAATTCATGCGATATGTATCCACAATAACAAAGTCATCTCCAATTTTTTATTCCACGCTACCAACACAACAGTTAAATGATCCACCGATATGCGGTCGTGAGGTATTAAACTTCCTTGCAGAGATATCTAAATTTCCAAGGAAACCACCACAAGTTGTTGTTAATGAATATACTAGCAGGCAATGGCAAAAACGATAGCGTTATGATTTAGAAAAACGTAGCGTTTTCGTATAATGATTGATATTTGGGGACGACCTTTATCAGAATCAAAAAAAACAGAAACCGATAGCAAATTCGCTGTCGAAAGTGTAAAAAAAATAATCGAAGATGAAATCGCCGAGACATTAAATTTGTCAAGTGTAGATCCTGGGGAAATAGTTGTATTTCAAGATCGCCAGGGCAAATTGAAATCTAGTAATGTTTCATTGGATGATGTCTTAATACGAAGACGTGACGTCGTTGAAGATACAATAGTGTTATATTCAAATGATGGAAAACTCAAACCAGGTGTATTTGTTTCTACAATCACAGATGCATTAAAAAATTTAAATGAAGAACTTGAAAAACATATAACAACATATACTTCCCTTCGTAGAAATATTATCAATAAATTCTTTGGAACACCAGCGGTAACCTCTCCATCTCTCGCTGAAATTAAATCCAATTTTGATGAAATTAAAGCTAGTATTAAAAATATTAATGATGCTGGATTTAGTATTATTAGAGATAGCATTAATAGTATTAAAAAATCTATCGAGGATATTACAAAATTTAAAACAGACAATCTTCCGCTACTTGAAAGAATAAAGATTCCTCATGAGAGAAATATCATAAATATGATATACACAGTTCTCTCTGGATCATTAGATTGGGAACCTAAAAAGAATACAGTAACCCTCACTGTGTCAAACAAGGGTATTTATCGATTAACAATAGTGTCACTGAATCAGTTTAATATATCATCATCGACTTCATATGGATACAACAACGTGATTTCAACGACTATTGACGTGGGTGAATACAAACGGTTTACAATAACAAGCACTGATCCTAATTTAAATAAGACATCATTTGTATGGTACATGGAGTTTGTAGCTGATCTAAATTAGAATTTTAAACAATTAAAAACCACTTGAGGTTTTAAAATAATATGATTCCATCATCGCAATATCGCTATGATACCGTCAAAGACTTCTTAACAAAACTCAAAACACTCATTGATGAATATGAAATAAAAATTAAAAAGTATCGCAGGAGAATTACCGCAATTGATGTTACAGTATACTCGGTATCTGGTATAATGGCCGGTGCTGGTATTATACTATCTTCAGTAACAATGGTAGCTCCGATTGCTGTCCCAATTGCTATTTCCGCGGTGACAACATTTGCTGGACTTGCAAATGCTATTACTAAAAAAATATCATCGTGTTCTCAAGAAAAACTTAACGACTATATAGTAAAACATCAAGCAGTATCTAACGGTTACTCACAATTATCCTCGTTGATGTCATCATCGATTGATGATACGATAATTACCGAAGACGAATTCTCCGCGATGATACGTATTTATGATACTACGATTAAAAACGCTAGCGTTTTTTCATCTATTGCAAAATTAGACATTGTAAATAATAATAATAATGTCGCAAGAGATTCAACTACTTCAGCGGATAGCAGAAAATACCACTCCGCGGAAAACAAGTATGATATCAATATCGTCAACAAACCCTAAATTCAGTGTGAATTTTCCCTCGCCTGTTTCAGTAAAGGAAATCGCGTTGGCAAAATTACGAGTGTATCATAGTTGGCCTAATATCAGATCGGTTCCATTTGGCGGTCAGAGACCTAATAATTCTCTGGTGTTTGCATATAGGAATAAAAAAGATGACACTCCAGATTGGAACGTTGTTTCAATACCAACTGGGTCCTATCAAATTGAGCAAATTAATAATGAATTACAACGTAGAATAAAATCCATTACTAAAAAAGAATCAAAAATTGCGATAACAGTTCATGAACCAACACTATCATCTACAATTGAAATAGGCTCTCCTGGGTACGTTGTAGATATTTATAACAGTTCAATAAGAACAGTATTAGGATGGCCCGAAGATCCACCTAGAAGTGCTGATAATTCCACGCCCGAGCCTATAAAATCTGATTATGTCACTGATGAAATAGGACCTGAAAATCCATCAAAAGGATATAAAAAATTCGAGGATATAAACTTCACAAAAAGATATCGACGTAAGAATCAATATGGTGAAGATGTGTGGAGAATTCCATTTTTTAATGATTATATCCCACAGGAAGGTGAAATTCTGGAAATACATGAAACAAGTCCAACATTTGTAGATATTAAAGATCACATCCTTGATAGAATGAATAATGATTTTTTGTCGTTATTACCCTCGTTAAGATCTGGCTTTCTTACACAAGCTGAGTTTACTAGTGTAGTCGCCGCGGGTAATAAAATCATCGATGACATGGAAATATTTAATTCGAGGATTACTAATCTCTTCACTGATGAAAATAGCCCGATTTCAAAAACTAGCTCAGCCCAAGATTATAAAAAAAATATAAATGAAAATCCAAATTATAAATTACCAGGATATAACGTTCCCGAGTTAAAGAAAAAACTCAGAACTGCCATCGACGAAGGATTTAATAAAATCTATCAATCATGGAAAGATAGCCAGCCGAAGCCTATTATCCTCACTCATAATAATTCTCCCGACGGCGACGGTAGACATATCGCACCGAACAATGTGAATATTTCATCGGTGATCGCACTTAATTTAACGTGTGATGTAATCGAAGGAAGTTATCAAATTAATATGGAACAATCAAATCAAGCCCGACAGGGTTACATTCTTTATTCATTTGCACCAACAGCACCCCCCGGATTTTTAATTGTTGAGAATCCGACTAATCCAGTCTATATGCAATGTCAAAATGATTCACTAACCAGAATTAATTTTACACTCACCGATCAGTCAAATAATTTAATTGATCTACGTGGTGAAGTATTATCGATTAGTCTGTTTGTGAAAAGCTAACAAATATCGGTTAAATAATTTGTATTAATCAGCAGCAGAGAGGGTGAAATGACAACATATTTGCGACCGTAGATGGCAGCAATTTGAGTGTGGTTATGACAATGTATTTGCGACAAAATCGCTAAGATGGGGTCTTTATTTTTTTTTTGGTTGAAATATGAGATTTCGTAGGAAGGCTCCATTGGCATTCTGAGGCTTTAATCGATTCTGTCGCAAAAATTTGTAGACGTAGATGGCAGCAATTTGAGTGTGGTTATGACAATGTATTCACGACAAAATCGCTAAGATGGGACCTTTAATTTTTTTTTGGTTAAAATATGAGATTTCGTAGGAAGGCTCCATTGGCATTCTGAGGCTTTAATCGATTTTGTCGCAAATATATTGTTGTAGGGTTCACCCTCTCTGCTGCTCTGTGAACATAGAATATCACTTAAGTCCTTGAGGGTATTGCATAATTTGATAGAATTAGTTATATATTCAAATCCTTAAATAAATCTGCATAATCTTCAAAATACTGTTTAAATTAAATATAATCTACTCTGTTAAATCCAACAAAATATTATAAATAAATCACAAGTTTCTTCTGACTTTTACAAAGCTGGCATATTGAAGAACATAATAAGTTGTGCATATTGTCATTATATAGTTACTATATAGTAAGTATATAAACAAATCAACAATATCTGATTCACAAAAATTTCACAAAAATTTCTCAAATAATTAAATGAGATTAGTTCACAATACATATAATGCAAATAGTCATAATGTATCAGTCTTGCTCTAATCTTCTCAAATGATTGAACTAATGAAATGCTCTGGCATGCATGATAGCTTTACAGTGAAAATGCAATACTAATTCCATGTGATGTTTATGTAAACCCCATTCATTTTGGAATGGCATTCTTCACCAACTCAGTTTTGATTTGACCATAGCAATTGGGCTTGTTATGAATGAAATTCCTCTAATGTACTGTATATGTACTTTACTATAGTTTTAACTAGTCACTGAATGAAAGAATTTAAAATATAATTGTGATAGGCTCCAATGGCTTACATAAAAACTATATTATAATTTAAAAGATGATACAGATGTAGCACCAATGAGACCTCTTATCAAGTTATTTGGAGAAAATCCATGCTGATATGATCATCCATTCAGAAGCAGTAGTGATTACAAGATTTTCAGGATGTCCACCATGGTGGCCATATTTTATGTAAGATCAACATCTTCATTCTAGAACAACTAGATAACAAAAGGAAGTCTTTTTAGTGAAAATGCAGCTATGATTCTCTGTTTAGATGAAGAAGCAATAACAAGATTATATTATGGCTGCCACAGTGGCCGTTGTGGATGTCACCTCCACAATGTTTTCATTTATGACCATTAAAAGCTCTTTGGTAAAAAACCATATCTCTATACAAATATCCATTCAGAAGAATGCAATAAAAAATTTCAAGATGGCTACTATGGTAGATATTCTGACTAGAAGATTGGAACCATTATCATTTAGTTTCATATGGGCTTGATAAGTTATTGGTGTAAACCACAGGCCAACATGGTTTTCCATTTGTTAGACAAAAGCAAGATTTTTATAATGGCTGCCATAACTGTCGCATTTGATGTCAGATCAGCACCACAAACAAAATAAATGGTTGTGTAGTAAACAACACTATGCTAAATGACCTGAATATGACCATTAACCAAGAAGTAGGAACAATGAGATTTTCAAGATGGCAGCCATACTGACTGTCAGATCCGCAAATCTTCCCTTTTAGGACTGACTTTATCTATATATATATATATATATATATATATATATATATATATATATATATATATATATATATATATATATATATATATATATAGAGAGAGAGAGAGAGAGAGAGAGAGAGAGAGAGAGAGAGAGAGAGAGAGAGAGAGAGAGAGAGAGAGAGAGAGATCTGGATCTAGATCTATAGATCTACATACATACCCCAAGTTAATTGGGCTTTCTGTTCAGGAAGAGTTGCAATAACAATGAACTGATCAGAGAGAAAATACATTATATTAATGACAATTCAAAGTCCAACTGGCCTAGGCAAGTGAAAATAATTGGTGGACAGGAGAAATCTTTGGAGGAATTGTTCAATGTATTGAGAAATTTAGAATAAAAACTCTGATAAAATATACTCTTCATTATTTGTGCTACAGATCCACATAAAAATACAATGCCTAAAAAGAAGTGCTTAGGTGCTAAAATAATTCTTACTTACAAACAATGCAAGGCACTATAAAATTTACAATTCTTGCATTTGCAATCACTATGATAAGTAAGGTAAATTTGAACATGAGCACAAATTAAATACTGTTTCCTGGTTTGAAAGCACGTTATATAATTTTGACTGATAAATATTTCATTAAATACTTTTATTTATGTCATTCCTAATGCAATAACTTTTCCACCTAAAGACAATTTTAACAGAAAATATTGCAGAACGCTATCTCTACTCGGCTATAGTAGTTTATTTTCCATAAATAATAAGCAAAGACACATAAGAAATAAAACAGATTACTGTATACACCTTTTAATATACTTAATATACGTGTGGATAAAAATGAACAGAATAAGTGCATGTCATGCCTGTGATGCAAAATGTTAAGAGCAATGGAGTTAAACATTGTAACTTTACATATTTAGTAGATATTCATAGTATTTCATTGTAATATTTGTCAATGTTGTCCATGCTCCTTAAAAATGAATGCTTCTACCAAGTTTTTAACTGCATAAAACAGTTTAAGTGAACAAAAAACTGAGATTGATGATATCTTTAATAAATGGAACATAATAGGTCAATGTGACTTACTTTTACCAGTGATGAATGAAAATATATGAGAGTCATGACTTTTTTTTACAAACATACACGATTGTTAAAATTTTGCTTTGACCAGCTCTTGCTAATAATTGGCACAGTTAATAAATATAAAAATAAAAGAAAGTTTCATTTTAACATGCAACAGTATCCAAGATCTCAAAGTGAGCTTAATGTAAACAAAGAACATAATTAACTGAACCTGAAATGTAGGTCACTGTGCTACCTTTTTTGTAGATGGGTAAACAAACTCTTAAATGAATCATCATATCAAATTTCTTGACTGTATACTCAAAACTGTGAGGAAATATTAACTAAAGGCATAGAGCATGATAATGGAGAATATGACTTGGCCTTTGTGATTAACCTTGTCTGTTTGATTACTGTACTAGTTATTTATGTGTGTCCCAGCTGCCAAACAAGTAGTTGTGAGTTTCATCCTAAATTTTGTACTACAGTTTTTTGGTATTTTTATCTTCAAACTTTCTTTTAAGCATCACAATTTGATAACTTCCTTTTAATTTTTTTAAAAATTCCAATCCCAGGACAGGCAATTCACTTAATTTAAAAAATAAATGTGGCCAGTTATACTGACCAAAAGCTGCCTGTAAATGCCAAAAATTGCAATTTAAAGACAGTACAACTTTCCAAACATTACAAATAGGAGCAATGCATTGACATCATTGATTCCATCTCCACCTTAAGCATGGTCTTCATTTCAGCTAATGATATAAAAATTCAGTGTTTCTTACTGGGTAGTTACAATTTCTATAAAAACTTTTTAAATGCACACAACACTATATCTAACATAAAATAGTTAAACAGTTTAAGAATCATACATTAAAAGCCTCATTTCATGTAAGACTAATAAAATGATTACCAAGTGAAATGAATCTATTCAACTGTTTTAACAATGATTTTCTCTGCACACAAGAATTATGACTTTGATGAATATGCTCCAATGAGGGATCTTATCTCTCCAAAAGCTGGAGCCACAGAAAAACCTGGTCCCAATATTTGGTTATCCTTTATCATTTACCAGAACAATCTATTGTTGATCAGTCTAGATAGATATTTTGATGCAAAATAACTGAGAACAGTTTCACATTTAAATTTTAATAAAATATTTGTAAAATATTGCATTTATTTTGCTGAAAGCTGAAATACATGGTCATGGAGAGGTAAATAAGACTTGGTATAATTTTATAATAAATATTCCATTCCAAGAGATCCAGGCCTTATATAAATAAATCATTAATACATTGGTAAACAGATTTGTATGTGTATGCTTGTGACAATCAGAAAAAATTCCCTTTCAAAAATTACATATGTTATTGCAAACTGTCCATGAAAAACTAAAAACACACCAATACAATTTTTAGACCATGCTAATATCTCTCATTTTGTCCCTCTCAAATAATATTTTGGGTTGATGTTATCTGAATAAAATAAAACTGATTATTTCACTTCTATCAAATCTGAAAGATATCATTGTGCTCACATACACCAACACACACACACACACAAACACACACACACCAACACACACACATATACCCCCCACCCCCACCCCCACCCCCACCCTAAACCTCTCTCTCTCAGCCATGTATGGGCTGAATATTAAATTAAACCCCATTTTAAATAGGAACCAAAGACCTTTTAATTAAAATATTAATGTTATTTATGTTTTAAACTAAAGTTATTTCCTGGAGGAGAGCAGCATTAACACAGTAACATTTTATTTCATTCATATGACTTATGAAAACATTGTAAAACTTACTGTCATAGGCCTAAAAGCCAAGAATAAAAAAAACAATTATAGTTTAATATAATGCAGATATGATATTACTTTAATAATATGAAGAAAAAAATGTTTAACATAAAACACATTCAATTCAACAAAACTCTTGTCTAATTCCAAACTAACGGATAAAATCATTTCTAAGGAAGTCTAAATTTTTTACTAACTTACCCCAAGTAACCATCTTGAAATATTCAAAACAAATATCTTAATGTTCTATGAAAATTATAACTGAGAGATATGAATCTGTTCAAAAGTAATTTCAGAACAGAATCACAAAGTTAATTTTGTGAAACTAACGAGTATTTCAATAACAATATCACTGGTTTGCTTAACCTATTAATCAGCTCCTCTTTTTGCATAGATAACTTAGGTTCTCATTTTTAAACTCCTCTCTCTATATTGTCCATGATATATAGGATTTTGCAAAGAAAAGAGATGATGCTATATTTTTGTATTGCTTGTTTGTTAGGTAGGAAGTATGCTGGATATAATTTTGAACTGCTTTGTTCCATGCTGCTACTGATCAGTTTAAAGAGAAGATAACTGGCAAAGATCTTCATTATTTGATGCATATTCTGAACTGAATCCATCTGGATCAAGATGATTTTCAACCCAAAACTTTCCCACATTCCTTGGTATCTTGTTACTGAAAAAAATATATTAATCTCTCTTTCTGATTATATTCAGACTTTACAATTTGATTCTAAAAAGCATGCATATATTGCGTCTAACTGTTAAATGTAGTAAAACACATATCATAAATAATAAGTTTAAACATAAGTATACAAAGAAATTCTAGGTTATCAAAAATTTAGGTGATACCATCATTAACAACTCAATGATGAGGTTTTTGTTCTTATAAAATTCTTAAAATAAGTTTAGTGTCTGTTTTTATAAATTTAGTTTTGCTATTTAATTGTTCTAATGGTGCAATTGGGGGGGGGGAGAATAAAATCACCTAGGGAATTTTTTCCCAGGATGACACTTTCAGCTGCAGGGGTAAAGAATTTGCTAGCCAGTTTTACCCGCAAAATAATTGGCCAGCTGATTTTTTTTTCCTGGGGAAAAAATGGAGTAGCTGATTTTTTCCCCTTGAGAAAATTTCAGGGGGGGGGTAAATTTGAGTACTATATCTGTAATTTGAAGTTTTTATGCAAATGCATAATTTCAAAATGGATCATACTTTTTTCAGGCAAATTATATAGCACCTTTCATGAACAGATCAGACAGGCAGCTTACAGAGGTGTACACTCTTGATTTAAAGGGAGCTTAGTCATTGTGTTATCAATTTTCTTTCTTCTTTAAGCTCTACATTAATCCCAAATAAATCTTGTGAAAAGTAAAATCTGAGAAACTTGCAATGCATTGTTCCATTGGTGTGCCTTAAGTTCAGTGATTAATTACTACAAATACAGTTCACACTGTAATAGATAATTTTATATCTGCATGCCACTATGTTGTCTAGAGACTTCAAGCAGTTATAAACAGGTTGATAAAAATAAAACTTGTATGAATGTATTGTTAATTAGAACTGACATGCTTAAACATTGGGCACAGAATATTGCCAGTTAAAACAATCATGAAAACACAACAGAGTTAGAACTAATTTCATGGCCATAAACTGCTATGATCACACCTTTGCAAGGGGTCTGACCCTCCTCCATGTGGAAACAGTATGTAAAATCTGTTTAAGAGTAACTCAGCATCCTTTATTTTATTTCCAATTTAATTAACTTTTAATTAAAGAACTAATATGGTTATTTGCAATCAGTGCAATCTAGCTGCATTTTCTTTTATAAATTCATAATAATAAAACTGTATTCAATTACTAGATTTTTTGCAAAGAAAAATAGCACTACTCCATAACAGTATTGTACATCTTTTTTATCCACCACCCCCAAACACAGCACTGACTGGAGTTATGACTATGGTCTTAAACTAAGTATCAGAAAATAGTGAAAACCAATAAGTTTTTCATAAAATTCAACAAATAATTTATTTCCCTAGAATGCAATGTGAAAGTTTAAAGAAATTTATACTACTGTGAATTACATCACAAATAGTCCCAAAAGGTTCTAACTTAAGTCCAAAGGATATCAAGTATTCCAAATTAATTCCATAGTATTATTAAATAAAACACCTATTCTTTTTAGTCTAATGTTGAATAAAAAGAGAATCAAACATTTAGTTCAATTGGTGTTGGCTGAAATGTGATAAAAGCCAGGGATCACTAAAGTTAGATTTTTGAGAGATAAATTTCTTTAAAAATGAAGTGTCTAATACCTTTTGTCAACATCATTAAAGTTTGCTTGATTTCATTAAAGAATCATACAGTACTCTGTGCTAAAAAAAATTGGAAAGACTAATGCTCAGGGCCACTTTAACTTCAGATTGGGTCCTCCAGCATTCTAAATGAAGTGCATATCAGGTTTGTCCAAAAAAAACCCAACATATTTGCCTGTAAAAACTGATTGTGCTGATGATCTGTGGAATTTATTTTCATGTTGGTGAAAGACTAGTAGATTATTAACTATTTATCCCCATTTACAGCCCCCACCCTATGAGAAGTGTCTCCTTATCATCCTTCTATTGCTAACTGTAAACTTTTTGTAAAGTGAAGCATGCAAGCAATATATGGGGAACATATTGCCTAGGTTACCCATAATTAGTGCTCACTTGGCCTTTATATACCTGTGATTGTACTGGTAGTAGGTAAGAAATACGGAAATTTATTTTCATATTGTTGAAAGACTAGTAAATTATTAAGTAATTATCCCCATGTACAATGTTCCATCCTTCTGATGAGTGTGTCCTTAATTAACATACTTCTATTGTAAACTAAACTTTCTGTAAAATGAAGCATGTGGCCAATGAATTGGTAACAGATTGCCTAGGTTACCCATAATTAGTACTCACTTGCCTTTAATATACCTGTTATTCTACTTGGTAGTAGGACATAATACAATTTTAAGGTTCTCTACTGCACAGTAGAAATGCACCACTTATGATTTATTTTTTTAAAAAAAATGATATCTGATAAAAAAATGTATTTTGTGTGTTCAGATACCCTTCTATTCATGGACATCAAGTATACTGACTTTTACAGGAATGAAACATTCAGAACTGAAATGGCCAATGAGTTTAAATTTTTAAAAAGTCCCATTTCAAATAGCCAATATATTCTCAACTCAAATAATAGACCTAAAGAACAACTGTTTTAATCCTATTTATTTCCAGCAGATCCTTGTCAAAACCATGACTGCAAGCAAATAATATAATATACACATATATTGGAAAAATAGCACTTTTGCATTGTTTGAAGCAATACCAGTTCTAAAATTGCACCACATAAAACAAATGAAAGTTCTTTCTTATGGCAATTTCGACTCTATACTAGTCTAGGGATTTATTAAAATTTTAAATGTTTTGACTAGACATATCATTTTTTTTCAATATGAACTTTTGCTACTTATTTTCCTGTCATTTAATACTAGCCAAGGCACAAGGTATCACAATCTACATAATTAAATTTTAACTTCATAATTAAGTCTAGGAAGTGTTGTCTTTGTTTGTGATCGATAGTAACTATAAAGGTAAACCGAATATTAGACCAGTAGCAGTGGTGTCACCTAGGTAAAAGCAGTAACTTGCTACTATCTACCTGTGATGTGTCGAATTTTGAAAACTCATAGAAACATTGGTTAAATGAATCATATAAAAGTCAACTTAATTAAAGTAGATAGGGCTAGAGACAAATATATGATTATTTTCATTTCATCTCTGAACATCAAAGAAAATTCGTTCCACGCGATGAAATTTGACCGAGTTAACTGCTATGGTACAAAGGTTTGACATAACCCTCTTCACAAAATCAACCGGTTAAATGGTGAAGTTTATCAATAATTGATTGTTCAAAGGAACGTTAATTACGGCATGATTAGCTGTCTAGACAAAAACAAAATTATACGGAGAAGATATAGGAAACAGTCGATTCTGATTGGTTCATAGGGATTTATGGGAGTAACTATGTAAGGAATTAAGGGTTTTGCTTCGGAAAAATTCTTCAGTCTTCAATCTTTCTTGCGAGAAGTTAGACTGGACTCCGGAACGTAGAAAGTACGTTTTCGTTATTGAGTAAGGGGCCGGATAGTTGCCTTAGATAGGAGACAGGCTATACGTTTGAGGTTCGTAGAATACCAATAAGAAACAACAAAGGTAGGCAATCTTAGTTTCCCGATTTTAATATGTGATTTCATTTGTTGATTTACTTGCAAATGTATTGATGTTATAATGTATGTATGTACGATTTCATTTTCCAGAGTCTTAGTGAAATGTTATTCATGATATTTTATTCTTTGATTTTCTAATTATCAAGTCATTTGGAAAATTGACAAAATTGCATGTAATTGAATGATCATTGAAAGAATTGACAAGATTGCATGTAAGAATTAAACCTAATAAATGATGGGGTAATGTTCGCAGTTTTATGAATTAACTCTCTGTCTAGCATGACATGTATTGAGTGTATATTCATATACTAGTTTGTAATATTTAATTGATCACGTAAACTAGTTTAGAATAGTTATATTTGAGGGACTAAGCCATATGTAATTTAACACTACTAGATAGTTTAATGTAAGAAGTCAAGGGGTGTTAAATACAGACACATACGTGTTAGCCGTGAAGTGGAATTTAAATGATCCCCATTAGCGTGACCCGAATTAATGTCAGGACATGCAATGACTCTCTTGTTGTAAACATAGGAATTAGTGAACAAGTGAGTGCAACAGAATTTATGCCTTTTGTTTTCTGAGCCGAATTAATGTAAAAATATAGATATACTTGGAAATGTGATCTATTGTCTATTGCGATACATTTTAGTTATTAAAGGAAACATCTTCCGGAACTCTCCCGAGATTACTGAGATTCCCTGAAAATTCCTGTACCAATTCCAGGTATCAGAGCAAATTCTAAGCCGAAGACTAGGTCTAGGGACGATCGTCAAATCAGGGTTCGGCTGGCAAGAGTCCAGGTCCAGACAACTAGATAGAGGTTGGCAGAGCAGTGACGAACAGAAGATTCGATGTCCGGATAAGATAGGTGATGATGTCGCTCATCGTTGCACACAAAGGTCACAATGACAAATTGAATTAATTATGTCACAGACAAGTAATAGTAACAGTAAAGAGAATTTGTATTGTTTTTATTTTATTTGAGTACATGTTATTACGTATTTCCTTATTTTGTAAATAATTGATTTCTTTTCATTTTAAATTCTGTTGTTAAATTGATCAAATTTTATATTTGTTCATTGAAAGGGTGCTCGTATTTATTTCTTCAATATATTTATTCAGAGATCTGCATTATTCTTTCTATCTATCCACACTGGGTAAATTACCCCGCGGGAGGTCATTCCCTAGCAACGAACCATAGTGGAAGAGGTTGGTGTGTTTTGAATTACCCCGCGGGAGGTCATTCCCTAGCAACGAACCGTAGTGGAAGAGGTTGGTGTGTTTTGAACTTTATTAGTTTCAATGTTGTGTGACAATTTTAAAAATTAGAGCAATTCTGGGCACATGGAAACTGGGGTCAGAGCTTGTGATTTTTTTACATAAAAAGTCATCTGCACTGGGCCAGAGTCTGACAAATGTTTCTGTGGGTACTGATACCCCAACCTCAAATGCCTTTGGCATCCCTAGACATCCATAACATTTCAACCACCTAAACCATAATGGAACTCAAACACATCCACTTGCTTGGGTCAGAATTTGATTCCATCAGGAAATGTTTGTTTGTGTGTGTGTGTGTATTCACATTTTTAAAGTAGCTTTAACATTTTTTTACATATCACTATGATGTCTGCAGTATGGAATTAAATAGAGATATCTAGCAATGGGACATCATGCCACAGAGATAGAGCATCATGTCCCACCCAGTCACATTATCCTGAGATCAGGCTACTCAACACTTGTTTAGTTTGTAAGAAAGACCCATACATATCAGGGTGCATGCTTACTTGGATTAAGTGTTCAAAATTCCTACTACATGTACTTACAACTAAAACTAAATTGGAAATATTTAAATTTAATTTAATTATGAAATTTCAAGTTTATAAAAAATATAATAGCTCAGATTTGATGTACTTCACAAAATAATTGTCAAATAAGTAAACTGAATTCTTAGTGCAGCTCTATGTTAGGAAATCTCTATTTCCAATGAATATGGTATACTTTAAAATGCAAATGTTAAAAAACAGCTGAAGGATTTAATGCAATTGATTAAACGTGTGTAATGATGCTAGGTGAGGTGAAAATCATGTGCATTGAAAAAGTCCTTATATCATTAGGAATATTAATCTCCTTATCCATCATAGTTAGGATATAACATCTAACACACACAAAATTTAATTTATCTACTCAAAGAAGGCCCACACTAAGCTTTAGAATCAAATGGTCCATGGCTACACAAAAAATGTATATTTGGGTTGGTTAAATAAAGTTTAAAAGGTGATAAACTTACATTGGGGAAGGGATTATGTCCTGTCTTTTATTTGTTTTTTGGAAGTGGGGTTGGAGGTGTATGTTGTCCTGGGGTATGTAATACGTATCCGATATCATTAATAGGTAAATTGCCTTAAACAACGACATGAGACAAACCCAACCCCTATAGTGGTATGGCATTTCATCCCCAGCACCTAAATTGTATATAGATTAAAACAAAAATCAATCTGTATTCAACAGTATGCACTCTAAGAATGATGCAAATCACTGTAAGCTATTTTGGTCCAGTTTGCAACATCAGTTAATGACAGAATATACAAGTACAAGCAAAAGTTACAGTGACAGTCAAATTGCATGATCAACCAACCTCTTCCATATTTAGGAATGGTCTTCCTACTTTCTACACTGCTAGATCCATGTTACGTCGAAAAATCACACATTTGCAGAAATTAAAATACGCGTTCAGTAACGTCACAGCACATATGCGATTGTTTTTGAGACTATGGAGACGGCTTGTCAAGGAAGCAGACTAGACCAATAAGCATGCGCATCATGCTCGAAGGTATCACTTCGTAGGTTAAATCAAGAAGTGGGGAAACTATCGAGCTAATATGTTGGGCTATGGTATTTCATTATCTATGCTAACGGTTCGATACGTAAGAATGATGATATTCAAAAATAAACTTAAAATCTATTTTAGTATATAAACATACGCGCTATCAACGGGCAAAGTATACACTAAAGCGACGGTCACAGGTCCTGAAACTAAGTCTGATGACAAATTAACAGAGTGGAGAGGAACATTAACAAAGTCGTACTCTACTCCCTACACGAGAACACTCTTTGGAACAGGTCATCTCAGAAAAACGCAAAACACCTGATAAACTAAAAGAATGAGAAGCTCCTGTATCCCTTAAAATGTTAATAGGGATAGGATTGTCAAAATTACCAAAGAGTGATATAGAACCCTTCGACATGAATGGTTCAAAATTCTCCAAAACACAATCAGACAGGTTTATCAAACCCAACAAATGTATTGTTTTCAATACATGACCTTGACCTCCTAGAATAAGAGCATTTGGGATAGGTCTATGGTCTATATTGATTCTAGTGCCTATATTTCAGTTTAAAGCACTAAGAAATGACGTCCTTTTTTCTTACAAAAGGTACACGTAGGTAGAGACAAGCATTTAGAATCAAGTCTCTTAGAGGCTTGATATTTATAATTTGTGCCAGATTTAATTTTACTGAGAGTCGCATTTGTTTGAAACACCTTTCTATCAGTAGACTGCTGAGTGAATGATTTGTTTACATCAATAACTTTATGAGTTAAGGAATACCTATCATTATCCAGAGCAGCATTTTCCAAGGTCTTAACCTCGTGATTTTCAATATGATTTTTGATATCATTAGGAATAGTTTTTGAACTCTTCGAGTAATACCAGTTGTTCAAGTCTTTCATAACCATGTTCATTTTTCTAAGACATACACCATCTCTTGAACAACTGTTCTTTTTTCCTAGCAAATTCAACACACATTTGTCTAATTTCTTTTTTGTAACTTCTGAACTTTTGTCGATAAGCCTCAGGGACTAACTCGTAACCTTTCAAGATGCATTAACTTACCAAATTGTAATCAGAACTTTGTTCTACTGATAGAGATATATAGATATTTCTGGCCTTGCCATGAAGTACACTCTGCAATAATTGAGTCCAATACTCTATTGGCCATTTTGAATTCTCAGTTACTTTCTCAAACATTATAAAATATTTGTCTACTTAATTTTCACTGAAGGGCAGGAACTAATTTGATATTTCCTAAATGTTAAACTTTGAATTTGTATTTGATATGGAATCATGCCTGTCACTTGCCAGATCCAATACTTTCATTTTAATTTGCATCTCTCTCTTTCTTCCTTTCTTCTAATTTCATTTGTTCCTTTTTTAATTCTATTTGCCTATCTTTTTCCCCTTTCTTCAATTTGTCTTAGTTTTTCCCTTTCTTCTATTTGTATTTATCTTTGTTTTTCCCTTTCTTCTATTTGTCTTTGTTTTTCCCTTTCTTCTATTTGTCTTTGCTTTTCCCTTCTATTTTTTCCTTTCTTCAAATTGTAATCCCATATCTTCTTTCTTTAGTTCAAGTTCTTTATGTAATTAAATTTGTTCTTTTTGCAATTCAATTTGCTTATCCTTTTCTTTCTCTTCCTTTTCTAATTGTATTCTCATTGATTCTTTTTGAAAGTCAAATTTATATTTAAATTTTAGTTCTGCATCGGTTAAAGTCTTACTGACATATACCAAAACACTTGTCAAAGATATTCTTCTCTACCAAATGTTGAATTATAATTTTCTTGATTTCTTGTTTAGTTAAAGAAGATTTTGCTTCGGATAGTTCATACTTTCTGGCAAGTTCAAGCAATTGATCCTTCCTAAAACTCCAACTGTTCTTTGGATGGAGTAGAAAGAAAACTCCACTCTTGACAATTTTAAACAAGTCTGTTGTTTTCACTAAAATTTAAAAAAATGAACTAGGGGAATTTAACTTTCGAATTTTAGCCAATTTCAAATATCACGGACGAGTCCACAATTCTTTATGTTACGTATCGGCTCGTTGAAAGTAACATAAAAGAAAGATTGAAGACAACAAGCTTTGTAAATTTTTACAAAGATAATTTATTTTCCTAGAAAACATGAAATAATGTAAATAATTTAACAAAGACTTACGGTTTACATAAATGATCCAAATTTTGTTCAAAATGGAAATATAAGTCCTGTAAAAAGTTGTAAACACAGTCTGAAAGTGTCTGAAGTTCCGGTCAAAAATGGCGGATGACCACGTCAGACGAAGGCTAACATAAAATTCCAGAATATACACAATAAAGCACAGTTTTTGTTGTCCCGTTCCAATATAGAATATTTTCGGGAAAATGTCCAAATTAATAATGTTGTTCTCCAAGAAAATAAATATTCATAAAAACGAAGTGAAAATAGCTCCTCTAACAAGACATGTTGTTCAACGTAGACATACGGACAGACAACTTCTTCTAGCACAAAAATACCTTTTTCAAGGTATTATATGTTGTATAACTGACTTTACCACTCTACAACTGTATATGATTCTACTACGACTATCGACTGTTGAAACTCGACTACAACTGTCTGTCCGTGACTGTGTGCGATTTACAAAAATCTCCAACATATAAATGAAGCTAATGCATTGTTTGAATTGCACGCGTACGAGGACGCATGCAATTTCGTAATAGTTCTGGACATTCAGGAAAGCCTGACCCAGTATCAGCCAATCGATTTCATGGCTATTCCTGAATGTTTATTTGTAATGAATTTGTTACCATACACAGCACGTTCTCACATGAGTCACATCTGCGACTTAATCTTAAGTTGTTTCCAAAATGGAGGATGCCAGATGAAGACGTTACACAATTGTTCGTAATTTCTCGCCGAGTCAAAATTAGTCCTGCACTGTTCCAATTTAGAATGAATTTTACTGAATGTTTTGGTAATAAACCATTTGTTTAGTTGTCCAGGGAATGTATTTTTATTCTAAAGAAAGACGAATTATATAACACATATTACACCCATCAATCATAAAAGGAAGCAAAGGTTCTTTGAACAATTCCTAAGATATACAATGTCTTTTTTAAAATAGCCAGTATAACTAGTGCGGAAACCGGGGTATAATCGTTTTCTTTAACCTTATGCTAAAGACGAAACTGTAGAGCGCCCATCTTAATCACATGCCTGTCTCCAGCTATGTCTTTACCTAGCAACAAATTAATGCCTTCGAGAGGTTAATTAGATACTATACCAACTTTCATAAGTCCTGAAACTAAGTTTGATGACAAATCTTCAGAATGGAGAGGAAGCTTAACAAAGCCGCAGTCTACTCCCTGAATGAAAACACTTTCATTAGAACAGGACTTCTCAGAAGAAGGTCAAATATCTGATAATAAAAGACTGAGAAGCTCCTGTGTAAAAATTTTAATAGGGATAGAATTGGCCAAATCACACAAGAGTAATATAAAACACTTTAGAACGAATGGCTCAAACTTCTCCATAACAAAATCAGACCCAACAAATGTATTGCTTTCAATACATGACCATGACCATGTCCTCTTAGAAATAACTGCATTTGAGATAGGTCTGTCTTGATTCTGATGCATATATGTCATTTTAAAGCTATCGGAAATTAACGTGTCATTTTCTTCCTTGCAATTGGTAGACGTAATTAGAGACAAGAATCATGAATAAAGTCTGTCATAGGCTTGAATTTTGGACGTTGTGCAAGATTTAGCATTAGAATAAGTCGTATTGGGTTTAAATACTCCTCTAACAACAGCCTGTTGATTGTAAGATTTTTGTGTTTACCACCGGAACTTTATCAAAAGCAAGAGCAGCATTTCCAAGGTTTTGACCTCATGTACTGACAGAGATGTATAGACATCTCGAGCCTCGCCATAAAGTACACTTTGCAGTAACTGAGTCAAATACTCACTTGGCTAATTTAAATTTTCAGCAACGTTATCAAAAAGAATAAAATATTTGTCTACTTTTTCAACAGAAGCGGGTACTAATCTGATATTTCCTTCAATGTCAAACTTTGAATTTGTAAGAGAAGTGGAATCGTACCTTCCACTTCCACTTTCCATCTCTGTTTCTTTCATTTTAATTTGTTCTTGCGCCCCCCCCTCTCTTTCTTCAATGTGCTTTTGTTCTTTCTGTAATTCCAACTGCTTTTCTCTCTTTCATCGTTCTGTAAATGTATTTGTTCTTTTTGCAATTACAACTGTCTTTCTTTCGTCTGATTTAAATATTTTATCTTCTTTTATCTTTTTGTACATGTATTTGTTTTTTTGTTGTTGTTGTAATTTTAATTGAATCTATTTATTCATTAACTCCATTTTCATATGTTTATATTTCTCTCTTTTTTCTTTCTGAATTTCGAGCTTCATCAAATCTGCTTCCATCTTGTATTTCATTATTAGCTCCATTGCTCTAATATCAGTGTGGTCATATACTTACTGACTGATAAGAAAACACATCTGTCTAAAATATCCTTCCCTACCGAATATTAAAGTGAATGGTTAGACAGAAAACTCCGCTATTGATAACAACATTGTGAATAAAGCCTACTGTTTTCACAAAATATATCAAAAATCATCCAAATGAGGCCACAATCTTCTCTTGTTACTAATTGTTTCGTTCAAAGTAACAAAAATAAAATATTTAAGACAACAAGCTTTGCAAGTTTTAGCCAAGATAATTTTATTTCCCTAGAAAACATGGTGAAAAGTTGAAAATATAAAAATATAAAACAGCGCGTACGGTTTGTGAATAAAAATCCAAACGTTTATATAATATTATATATATATATATATATATATATATATATATATATATATATATATATATATATATATATATATATATATATATATATATATATATATATATATATGTGTGTGTGTGTGTGTGTGTGTGTTGATAAAGGTATAATTCCATAGCTTACTGATAAAGGAATAATTCAATTGCTTTCTCCGACAAGATTGATAAAGGTATAATTCTTATTGCTTTCTCCTTTACACCACTTGAGTCTGCTGAAACTTTAAATTGGCATTTCTTTTGAGACTGCATTAGAAATTACATACAAATAAACTTGCTTCATCATGGGACTCGATTCATAATTACTTCTCGGTTCTACCTTTGCCAGTCACATGTTAGAATAGAATATGTAGGCCATTCTGCCCTTAGTGAGAAAATGTTTTTAAAATTTCTGGACGTTGCTTAAATCACAAATTATGTTTCACATTTGCAAATTGGCGGTGTGTTCGAGTCCTTGACTATGTCTAATATACTTCGATTTTGATGGAGGCATATAACCTTATATATCTTTAGGATCTGCTAAATTACAAATCAAAACTACAATGCTAATTATATCATTATGTTGCAAAGTATCAAGCATAACTGATTCGAAAGAAAAGTTTGCCAATACGATTTTAAATTGACTGAACTTACGAAAATTAAATGATGTTAAGATATTATGATTTATTTTGTTTGTCTACAGCAATTATTGATGTAATATGAAGTATATGCATGCATCTTTTCAGCAACCAGACCCAATACCTATTGCAATATACTTCGTATTTTAATTATCAAGAAAACAGAAACATTCTCATCAGATCTCAATTTCTTCCTTATAATAGGGTGACTTCAAACGACATGCAACATAAAATAAGCAAAATATGAATTCTCTACAAAAGCTTCGTAAATCAACTCTGTAACTTTTGTATTCAAATCAAGGTAAGTTTGACGGCCATTCTGATGTCCGTCACTTATCTTACTGGTGCTATGTACTATACACAAATTCATACGGGTATAACCTTATAATTTTTCAACTAATATTTTTAAATCAAATTTCAGCATCTACTCAGTGTTCCTACTAGTTAATATTGAAGTAAATGTTGATTGAAATACATTGGATTTGCATAATGCAAGTCTACTAATGAGCGAGCGTGGCTACCCTGTTCTGGTATAGGTCAGATAACCCCAGTATGAGCAGTAGTAGGAGAAAGTAAGAATCCGAGCTCAACAACCCCCTCCAGACCTCCAAACAAATACAAAATACCTAGGTAACGTAATAGAAAACCTATTGCAATCAATAATTGCGTTAAGAATCCGAGCTCAACAAATACAAAATACCTAGGTAACGTAATAGATCACCTGTTGCAATCAATAATTGCGTTAAGAATCCGAGCTCAACAACCCCTCTAGACCTCCAAACAAATACAATAGAACACCTGTTGCAAAATACCTAGGTAACAGGTAAAATTTAATTACGTGATCTTCCAGAATAAGCAAAATGATATGTCAGACTCAATTTTCCAAATCATTACGATTTAGCAGAGCGTGGCGATTGTGGACTAAATTACGCATTAGAATTCCAGTAAGGTAAGTGGTATTATACCTCATTACCAACTGTTAATGTCTCAACTGTAGATATCAAAAATATTTCATTATCATGGTAATAGAGGCTAAACTTTACTTTACCGCTGACATAACGACGGGACTCAAACAAATCTTTTATTTGTGATTTGTTAAGAGGGTATTTTTTGTCGATAAAATACACCTTTGACCGATCAAGATCAATTGTAAGTTTGGTGTATTTATGCTGACTAATCGGACAGTGAAAGTTGTTAAATTCCGCTAGCAACTTTTGATACAATTGTTCGAGATAATTAAAATACTCGCTGTCATCAGATCTGATGAGCGAAAGTTTTAACTTGTCACGGGTACCACTAAAGCATATGCCTGATGTTTCATTATTAATTTCAACTGTCAATGGTTTGTCGTCCATCATTAGATATTTGATTTTGCTACTGTAGCTATTTGTTACTGTCAAATTTTCAAGCATTATTTTTAAAGTTTAGATAAAATTTTAGTTTGCAAAGATAATGTCAAGTATATCTCTATCATCATGACAATACCCAAGTGCAAGTGTATCTACCCCATTTTCGCAATAACGTTTATCATCAAAATTGCTCAAACCGCGTTTGATAAGGACATCTGTTTCGAGCTTATGATGATTTGTCCGAATTGACATAGCTCTTATAAAACTAACACCGCCATCAAGCGCATACTTGTAGTCATCAAATTTTATAAACCTTTTAACAAAATCACGAGGCAGACCTTTTGCTTTTTTTGTTATTTTATTATTGTCTAACAATACGGCATACATTTTACTACGTAATCCGATAAAGTATTTGATAGCGCTCGAGTTCATTTCATCTTTGAACTTACCAATAACCTTTTTATTTGTGTCGTCATGAAATTTACTGTCACGTGGGTAATCAGAAAGATCAAACAGATATCTATTATCATGCATGTCCTGATAGATGTCCTCGCATTCAATTTCATATACGAGCGAATCAGTATCAGTAAATAATAATCTACTAGCCGGCCATTGATTTTTAACAAAATTATAATGAAAATCGTACATCAGCCACTTTGATAAATCTAACACTGAAGCTCCAACGTAGATCGGCTTGTTTAGTTTTAGACTTGTTTTTCTTCTTTGTATCGCAACAAGATTCTCATTAAATATTTTCATGCTCACAAAATCATCGTCTGACACAAGTTTGTTTCTGCGATTGACATCATTGACTAGTTCGATATTTACGCGTTTCCTAATATTCTCCATCGTCTTACCAAAAACAGAATTGTTCATCAGTTTGAAAAAGTTTTTCTCAAAATCAGTTTTTGCCGCAGCTCTTCTTGTAGTGTTCGAGTTAATATAACCTCTCATCCACGGTGACTGATTAAATTTTAGTACGCGATGAACTTTTCTCAACACGAGACCAGCATCGACTGCTTGTTTTAAAGCTTTGTAATGCAAAACATAATTACGTTTATGAAGCAAATTTGGTACTAGTTTCTTTACCATAGAATGTTGTCTTGGTAATGCTGACGCTTGTTGTTCTTCTGATAACAAACTATATTCTATAACCATCGATTCCGCACAGAAAGGGTAATCGTTATGTAGTTTGTGTAGCGAAGTTGGATAATCGAGATCAACTTCAACGAAATACGAAACATCGTCGGGTATCTTTTTTTCTGTCTCTGATAGAAATTGATCAGCCGTGATCCAATGAAAGCCACCAAGAGGCATTGATTCTGCCATCGAATACCCGTACAAGTTATTGCAATCTAGATAAACTATATACTTCGAAGGAAGGTCAGGATTATACTCTTTCAAATATTTGTTGTTTGCTTCAGCATACTTCTTCGTTATCACGCTAATACCGCCTCGGATACCTTTTTCAATAAAATTGAACATATCAACATCAGTCAGTAATTCCAACCTTACCTTACTAAACTTTAACAGAGCATCCCATGACAGTCCGGGGGCAGAATAATACCAACAAGGATCTAGTCCGTAATTATTATAACTCACTTCTCGAAAACTTTCAAAAACATCTGCTAATAATAACACGTCAGTTTTCAAATACAAATCGTGATAATCACCAAAAGTCTCACAATCAAACTCTTTCCAAATATCTTGTGCATACTTGTACTCGTCATCAGTTATATTTTCTTTTTTAAGTTGCGAGTAAAATTTGTCTTTGCTAGGTAAAGATGTTTCATCAAATTTACTCCAATCGTCGAGATATTCGTATGGAAAAACTCCTTTTTTGGTCAGTAAATTAAATTTGTCTCCAAAACAGTCTCTTAGGTTATTAAATTTACTACAACCTTTCACTAGCTCATCTAACGAGGCTGCCATAAACTGCAGGCTGTCAATAAAACGCAATTTACCTAGCGTAACTGACATGTACTTTTCAAAATTATTTGGAATGCATTTGATGACATTATTGAGTTTTAGATGAGCTTTTATCTCAGGATCACCAAAAGCTTCTACGATGATGTGACTATCATATCCTCGAAAATTGTGAAGAATAACTGGAATAAAATCTGGAGCGTGAAATTTTAAATTACACTGGTCATGAGCCGCTCCACGATACTGTCCGGTCAAATGGCAATGGTCACGTACTTTTTTGTTGTCAGTATCAAAAGCTTTTTCACAAATATAACAAATTTTCGCTTGCTCGTGATCAGATTCTTGTTGAGGTGTTAATTTTAACATTGGAGTTACTTTTTTCAAACGATAAGTAATATTATCAACTTCATTAATCAACTGCTTGAGAAGCCAAACAGCTGGATTTTTACCACGATAGAGTTGGATTGGTTTAGATAACCTCGAATCAGCGCAACAAACTACCTTGTACGCTACTCCACACGGAACATGATTTTGAATTTTTCTTGTACTCGATTGGTTAGGATCATTTTCTACGCCAAGTACAGGTTGAAGTAAGCATTCGAAATCGACGTATATGACGAAAGGAATTTTTAGTTTATGATTATGATGGACAAACTGTAACACGCTATCTTTTTTAGATGGCATTGTTATTCTTTGTACGTCACTACAGTACTGCAAATGCTTTTGTAATGTTTCATTGTTAGTACAACCATGCAAGCAGCGATAACAAAAGAACTTTTTGTTGTTATTTTATTATACTGTCTTCCAACTAGTCTGTTAAAGTTTTTGATCCAAATGTAATGATTTTTATAAAACAGTAAATTGATAGTCGATTGTGAAGCTTTTTCTGAAATATACCTCGGATAGACATTTTCTTTTTCATCTAATCCGAAAACGTTAATCGAAACATTATTTTGCTTTTCAAACTTTGGTATTTGATTTTCTGCCACTGGAAAGTCAATACCAGCACAATTTAATCTTGACACGTGACTGATATACTTCTCAACACGATCAGCATTTTTTTCTGCTGGAAATAGCGCGGAAAGAACAGCCCATTGGAAACATTTGCTATCGACGTTTTTTATGTTTATACAGCACTGTTTATTTTTTATTTTTGGTGGCAGGTCGATATACGAACTACCGCGTAATGCGTCATATTTCATCGTGTGAAACAAAATTTCCTTGATCATTTCAAACTTCCAACCCGAACCTAATTCGGTAAATTCTTCTATTTTTTTCCAAATTTCTTGGTGTATTTCATTAGATAGTGACAAAAGATCACTACCAAGTAAAACACGTCTAGATTTTGCGTTGATGTAAGGGTCTGCAATTTCCTTGTTAGTAGATTCTTCCGTCAAAAGTAGTTTTGAAAATATAACGTGATATTGCACTAACAATCTTAGACCCTTGTGTTTTTCAAGCTCACGTTTTACAGTCGTCTGTAGCAGATGAAAGAGATTTGTTTCAGAAAAATTTACTAAAACATTTTGATTATCAAACTGATAACTATTGTCAAAACCTGTAAAAGCAGTCGCTATTTTATCAGGTTCTCCCATAAGACTTCTCTTGGCTATATCACGCAATTTCAACATTATTATATTATAATATAATCTCTAATTGATAATTTACCTCACACTGCGCATGCGCTAAACAACAATTAGAGATAAAAAATATCACCTATAATATAATGACAGTAAATCTGACAAGCGCACGTGAGCAAGAGATATATCATGTTTATCCGAAGTACAATCTGTACGCTGGAAATGCACTTGGTTCGGTTATTAATATCATTACTGGAATATCTGTTGGTAAAGCAACGCCAGCGGGTTATACGATTAGTGTAAAGGGAGATAATACTGAAAGAATTACGATGTTTAGAAAAGATTTTATTTACACGTTATTTTGCGATGACATTCCAGAGGGGAAACGAGTATATCATTATAACGGTAAAGTCACTGATGATAATATTGAAAATTTATCCTTACAAGACGAGTTTCAGCCGCATCCGGTCTTTGATTTATACGAGGCTAACGATCGTGGTATTATAAGAAACAGAAAAACTAAAAAAGTTCTTAGTTCTATGAACAATATGGGATATCTTATAGTAACTGTTAGAGGAACATCGACAGATCGAGTTTGTTATACTGGTCATAGGTTTGTTTACGAGGTGTTCAACGGATCTATACCCAATGGTCTGGTTATTAATCATATCAATAATGTAAAAACAGACAATCGATTGGAAAATCTGGAGCTAGTGACCCAACAGGAAAATGTGAGAAAAGGACGAGGTGGTGGTATTAATTTTAGATGCCCAATAAAACCTGTTATTTCGTTAAACCTTGAAACGGATGAGGAGATCAAATTCAAATCAATTACAGCTGCGGCGAAATATTATAATATAAATCCCAGAGCAGTAAAATTTGTAGCTGATGGAGCAACAAAATCAGCTTTTTCAAACAAATATGATGCTAGTATTATTTTTAGATATGATGATTAATAATATTTTGTAATTCGGTTTTAGTCAAACAATGATGAGCAAATGCTATAATATCATCGCAATCAAATTTTAGCGTCGTTACTGCACTTTCATTAATTTTATTTTTTTCTGCTTCTGTTAGTAATATTTTATGAGAATCACCTTGCATTACAAAAATCTCAACGGAATATGAACTATAACCTGACAAGCATTTTCTTACCGCTTCAGTCAGTTCGTGGTAGTTTATTATATTAACTTTTTGGTGATATTTGACCTTGTCAGTCATCTTATAACAACAAATTAGATAAAAAGTATATTATAATATGGATATGATGAAACGACTTGCTAGCGATAAGGTCTCCACAATCTCTAATGATATGATAGACAAATCCATTGGTTATAACGAAGATGATATTTTATATAACAACGAGTCTGATGATGATGAAATAGTCACCGTCGTTAACAGATATAATTATAGCAGACCAACCACTGGAAAATATAATGTCAAGTATCACATTGCTAAAAAAATTATAAAATTTAATTTTACCGTTACCGAACAGCAGGTATTTTTGCAGTTAATCAGACCTTTTTTAAACATCAAAATTCCAGACCGACAGAAAAATATAAAATTCGATTTCATATTTGTCAAACTCTTTAATCTAATGACGATCTCTGACGATCGCAGACAATATCTAATATCATTATGTAAACCAGTAAAATGCAAATCTATCAAACGAAAGTATGAGGAAATTTATAATAGCATTATCTCACAGTCGATAAAATCGACCGGGTTGGAATCCAGCTGTTAAATTTATCACTATACCCACGCCATTTGACTAAACTTTTATCTCCTTTTTTCCTAATCACTTTTTCGATAACGAAAACATCTTGTTCAGTTTTTTGTAGTTCTTGTTCGTAAAAACTACCTACGATAGGCTCACCTGCCAGATCTTTTAACGCGTACGTTACAGGTATTGTTAAGAGTACTTTATCAACAACAAATACTTCTTCGCTCCAGTTTGGAGTAAATCCTTTTTCAAATATCTTTTTAGTCAAAGAGATTCTAACTTTATCACCGACCTTAAATTTATGTCTGCGGTACATGTTTTCGTTTGCTAATATTGGATTTTTGATAGCGTCATTGGGTGACATTTTGATGATTCGATGTTTCGTGTTATTATATTCGCCTACGATTTGAGAAAGGTCATCGATGTACCTGTTGGTGTTTTTAGCTGTCATATGTTTGTGTAATTTTTCGTTTAACGTGCGATTAAATCTCTCGACAACAACGCTTTTGCCTTCGTTTCCTGTAACGTATTTTTTAATATTATTTTGTTCTAGAAACTGCTCAAACTTTTTGTTAAAAAACTCGGCTCCATGATCAGTCCAGATTTTGTTTGGTTTTCTTTCAGTACTCGTTATTATTTGTTTTAACGCATCAGTGATTGACGTTCCTGTTTTATCTGAAACTGGCACACTAAAAGCGTATTTGCTGAAAACATCTATAACGTTAAACAAATACTTCTTTGGAGCGCCATCAGCGCCAACGTTAAACTGAGCCAGATTGGATACATCTACCAAATCTATTGCCCAGATATCATCTACAGCGTTTGCAACAACTTTGCGTCTCGGAAACTTTTTTTTTTAGGTCTGTGTAGTTCGACTGCAAGATCATCGTATACTTTTTTACCGAGTCCAAGTTTATATTTTGCTCCTATCATTCCCTGAACAAATCTTCTATCAAAACGTTCTCGTAGATTTGTTGGCTCCATATCATGTAATTCGTCTAACATTACTTTATCACAATCTGCTTTCGAGTTTTCATGATCACGATAACAGATATCATGACGCATTGCTATTGCATCCACTTGATTATAAGGCTCTTGTCCTGGCAATGGATTGTCGTTTTCATCTAGTTGTTGATCTAGCGGATTGTAAGGACCAGTATACCGATGACCTGGCAAAGTCCAACCGCCTTTTGGTTTTGGTAATTTACCAATTAGTTTATGTATATCTATACCTAACCCTATTATTTCTCTGTTGTTACAACGTTGACAGTACGTAATGATTTTATCTTGTTCTATGCAAAGATCTTTGTCACAATCACAATTGCATTTCATTTTATTTTATTTTGTTTCATAAGATTAATCGTCGATCAAGATAACTCTATCAACGCTAGATCCTACTTGTTTTTTCAAAAACATACTTTTCTTTCTACCACAGATTGCACAAATACTTTTTAACATCGTTCTATTATTTTTCGTTTTTTCCGTCATCTCATCCTTGTTCTCTGTTTTAGTTTTGCATTTGAGACAGTATGTTGACATTATTATATCAAGGAGTTTAGATAAAATTGATTGCAATATTATCATTCGCATGAGAAGGAAGCTCATCAAATTGTAAAATAAACTTTAAAAAGTTTTTACTTCCAGAGCTTTTACTCTGGCGCATTTGTCTAACAAACATGATACAATAATAACCACAAGCTGATGTTCCAATCGGCTGTAGTTGATTAGACGAATAATTTATTTTATCAAATTTTTTAAAAATATATTTTTTTATGAGATCGCTTGGAGGAAGTCCGAACGAATCAAAATAATTGTTATCGTGGACAGCAACCCAGTGGGTGCCAGAGCCATCATTGAAGTTTTCAATATTTACAACACAAGAACCGCCTGTTGGTACGTCATCGAGTTCATCTTTGGAAAATACTCCTCGAAATCCAACAACGTCCTTCAATTTTTCAATGATGTCAAAATTGCTCAATAACGTCTGGTCCCTGGTAGAGTTAATCCGCGTCCGATTCCTAGTAAGTTTGGCAGCAGACTTCCCGCTAGTCCCGCCAAAAGTGGAGCGAAAGGAATAATTCCTCCTTGTTTTGTTTGTTTGCGTTTTGTTGTTTTCTTTTTTTTCGATGATTTTGTTTTTTTCGGCGACTTTTTCGTTGGCATTTTATTTTATACTGTTACATAAAATTAACGATAGATTTGTTTGATACCACGACCTTCGACTGCTTTCTTTGTTGCGCCAGAGACTGCTCCTGACGCAGCCGCAAGTCCAAGTGTACCAAGTACTGGTAAAACTTTGCTAGCTATTATTGATAACGCTGGTCCTAAAAATCCACCTTCTTTTGACATTGCAGTTACCTGAGAAACAGATAATTTCAACACAAATGGTTTTCCTTTGTCGAGTTTATTGATTTGTTGTTGCGTTAGCATGACTTTTACTGCAATTTTATTTGAAGTTTCCGGAGAGATCATCAAAGAAACAGAGCTGCGTTTAGCAACAGCTGCTGATAATTTTTCAACTTGACCAGATGTTAGGTATATTTCTCGAGTTGTGTATTTGGTTTTCATAATGTTATATCCAAGTTGTTAGATTAAACTTGTACTGTCATTCTTCCTTTGATTGAATCGATGGTCAGAAATCGATCACTAACCAATAGCGCGTATACGTTATACTGTTCAGCTGGCACATCGCCCAGTGTCCACGTGACCTCAATATCTGCAGTCGATCCCACAACACGCTCCAAATGTTTTGATACGTCAAAATAAAAGATGGGATAGAGCGTTCGAAACTCATCTATTGATATTTGAGATCCACTGTCCGCGTTCTGATATTTTTGCATTGCTTCCATAAGATACATGTACGGCCGAGAGATGTTTCTGGTGGCGTCTTCGGCAAAGTTACATTCGATTGCACGTTCGGGATACTGTTTGGAATTTACTCTCACAAATATTCGTCTAACGTCTGGGTTATCGAATACGGAGTTGTTTATTTCCTGATTGTTACGACGTGCTTGTCGTTGAAATACGACGAACAAGTGTCGCGGTAGTTGTTCGCTGGGCGTGGTCGTTACACGCCACGTGTAATCAGTCGCGTTGGGAATGGCTGTTTGATAAATCCTGTTCTGTTGGAAGTGTATCTTTTTTGTAAAGGTGACTAGTAAAGATTCGAGCTCCATCATTTTAGCTAATGAAGGGACAACCCGAGGCATCCACAGTGCTAATCTTGTAATAGAAAACTGTCCCTCAGCCACTCCACCGGCGTGTATTATACAATCGTTTTGATCAGCTCGATCTAATATAAGCGTATGTTTTATTCCTCGAAACACTTTGTTATAATCACGGCAAAATCCAAAGATTGTACTTAACGGAAGCATCATCGTTATTTGGCGAGAATCTGCGGCAAATGCTTTTCGTTTAGCAAATCCCTCGTTATATCGTTGTTGTCTTATTTGTGTAACGGCTAATCTTATCGAATTACCTATCGCAGCGGCATCAGCAGCAGCAGGATTGGGGATGAGATTATTGTTATTTTCAGCAAAATTACCATCACCAGTACGAAACTCGTTCGACACAGTTGTCCCTAGTCCAGTATCTTTGAACCACATCATATTTGTGGCTATTGATCTGGAATAGTCATCGCTAAACGAAACGATGTTTAGTATTGTACTCGCTATGGGTAAGTGCATCGAAATATCTTCTACGGTTTGATTGGCCAGTTGGTATCGTGCACTCTTAAACAAGCTCCAACCATTATTGACGAGAGCGATTTCTACATTAGCTGCAATATCAGCACCTGCTGCATCTAATATTCGGCCACGCACTTCTAACATCGCCTTATGGGGTAGTAGAAACACGTCCTCGTCTCTTGTGTTAAAAGTTCTAACTCCGGTTTTATTCGGTTCGTTCGAGTTCTCATCGAGATACTCGACATACTCTAATTCTGTTACAGCATCGTCAGTATCAATTTCTTCTGCAAAGTCGAGATAGTTTTTAGCTGACATTTATTTTATAATCGTTACACAAAATTAAAAGGCAGCAGGGGTCATCGGTTTTGTTTTCTTTACAAGTTTACGTACTATTTCTTCACCACTCGGCGACAATAATTTTTTTGTTGTAGCTATCATAGCTCGTTTTGTTTCTTCTGTTGGCGCAATATCTGATATTACTCGTTTTATTTCAGACACCGTAGGTGTTGTTGAAGGTCCTTTAATCTTATCAGCAATCTTTTGCCCTACTGCAGTGCCTGCTGAAGATGCCGCCCCTGTAGCGAAAGCTTTACCAGCGTCAAGTGCAATGGGCGCTACTTTACGCGCGATTCCTGGAATATTCTCTGCAATTGTTGTAAATATATTTCCAAAAAATCCACCTACGATTTTTCTTCGATAAACTTTTCTTCGTCTCATTTTATAAAATTATGTACACAAAATCACATGCCTAGGCAGTGCGTAGGTGTAAGTAATACGTGACTATCTCGTTGTTCACGTCTATTTGTCGTCCAGATTGGTTTGTGAGTTGCATTGTAATGCTTGTAATTTGATTCTCAGGTGTTATTGGATAGTAGATAATCTGTCGCGGATTGATTTGCATGAGAGAACCCGGTGGGACTTCTGGTGAGAAACTGTAGATCGTTTGCCCGCGGTTGCCTTTTGACGTATAAGATCCAGATGCGATAGAGCAATTGATGAGTATTGTATTTACTTCTGTAATATCTACTGGTAGTTCTCCATCAAATGTCAAAGATTTATCTTCACCGGTGGTATAGTATAAAACTCTAGTAAAACCTAACATCTTTCCAAAACTTCTTTCTTCAAAGATGACTTTCATATTTCTTTTCACTGTTATCCTAGCTCGTAAGGTGTTATAATTCGCCGCTAATTCGAAATTATCAGCATTCCCACCAGCTTTTGTTAGAAGCTCTTTTATTGTTCTGTTTAGATCAGTAATGTTATAAGCTCCTTGTGGAATCTAGTTTGTATTGTATATCAATAAACTCTTTTTGTGATGTTGGAGATTGTTTAACATTAACGATTAAAATTTCATCATTAATCCCAGTTTTAATATTCGGCATGGCGTTCCAACAAGTACAAGAAATTAATCCAATCTCATACTGTTTTGCAGGATCTAGTTCTATTGGTGGGTTGTAATTTACTGTAAAATTCGCGCTGTTTCCTGTTATTTGTGACGAATCAAGCAATAATGTTGTTTGCATTATACTAATATTTTAGATAAGATCGCGGTGTAAAATTTCGTACTCGGATGATGTTAGTAATCCACTCGATCTTAGATGATCAAGTATATCAATAATTTCGTTATCAATCTCTACACTTTCATTACCAGCTTCTTTAGAGGATATCAACAGCATTAGCCGATCGACTATGTCTGCGTTTGATGTAAAAACTTTAACTCCACCTCCAGTTCTTTCTTCCGGTAATCTTTTATCTCGCTTGTTTTCATATCCATCAAACGATTTTTTAAAATCCCAACCTTTACTATAACCTCCTGGTTTATTTCGATATCGTTTTGATGTTTTAAGAAAAATTTCAGCTATAATTCCATCTCTTATCTGATCAGATAATACTAGAAAATTCTTTCTATCTTTTTGATCTTTAATTTCTTCATCAACACGTAAACCATTTTCTATAATTCTTTCTAATTTTTCCATCAAATTATCATATTTTTCTTCTGGCCAATCTCGAATACTATTAATATTAGTGATATCATATTTTTCCATAAACTCATTATACTCGGAATCGTCTATTTCTACCCTAGCTTTCTTTCTATAAAATATGATAGTATCCTCAAGAGGCATTATTTTTATCATACTTTTTTGTAACGTTTTTTGATTCTCAGCTAATTCCTCAGTTTGTTCTGACACTTTTTCTATTAACCTCCTTAACTCGTCGGGATTAACAGCCTTTGTTGTTATAGCTTGCTGAAGTGCAAGAGGGTTGTTTATTAATCTATCAAATTCAACCTGTCGTGCAATAGGATCAACAATGTCTCTTACAAGTTCTTCTGCAATTTTTTTATTTTCTTCTTTCGATCTTTCTCCTAGTAAACCTAACAATCCTTTTTCTTTTATTTTTGCTAGTTCTTCCGGAGACAATGTTGGTATTTCTGGCTGCTTGCCAAGCATCGCCTCAGTAACAGGTTTGAAAAATTTGGTTCTTTCTTCTTCTGCTTGAACTTGTCCACGTCGAGCTTCTTCCACCTTTTTCTTAAAAGCCGCTCGAGTTTCGAGAAACTTTTTTAGTAATTCGATTTTCTGTTGATGTTTGTCCATTATTTTTATACGCTTTACAAAATTATATCATAGAAACGTCTCAAGGCAACAACGAAACATCTTGGTTGGATCACGCGCTAGCTTGTCAAATAAAAAGAAACTATATCGATCTTTAGTTGCTCGATGATATAATTCGATAAATTTATCTTTTGTAACATCACCACATTGTTCGTTTGCAATATTTCTCACATCCACATTATCTAGTCCGGGAAATAATATGAAACAACCCGTATTTCGCCTAATAAACCTATCAACATTATAAAAACCTTGGGCAAGATAAACAGAGTTACATCTTTTATTACGTGATAGTGAAAAATATGATCTAATCTTGTTCATCTCCTCATTGTTTAGCGGAATATCATCAAAGACGATTATCTTCTGCTCTGACGAATCGAGTTCATTCACTGGAACGAGTTCTTCTGGTTGTTTTATCAAAAATATATCATCACCAATGCCAAGGTCATCACGAAGTTTATCATTATACTCGTTTAATAACTCGTATTTGTCTTGTTGGGGGTTGATGGTGTAAATATACACCTTATCATAGTTAAAGTTATTATTGAGTAAAAGATTTAATAACAAATTTGTTTTACCAGATCCAGTTCGCCCAACAATAAGATAATGACAGTCTGGAAGTTCATTGTTATGTTTATGCTTCACCAATCGCTCGGTGTCAAAGTTTATTATCTTCGCCATCGTATAATTTTATGTTATATTAAACCAACAATTTTGTGTAGAACGGTATGTATAATGAGCTACTATACAAAATTTGGAACATTAGCAGTAGATTTATTAACAGAAGGTTACCAGGGTGATTTATCCAAGTATGCGACTCTTGATAAGCTCAAAAATGAAATCAACAATTTGTTAAACGTTGCAAGTGTAGATCCAAATGAAGTTGTAGTTTTCCAGGACAAACAAGGACGATTAAAGACGAGTAATGTACAACTATCAGATGTACTAGTACGAAATCCTACTGCAGTTGCTAATAATATTGTTACTTTTAACAATCAAGGTAAGATAGAAGATTCGGGTAGGTCAGTTAACGATTATGTTAGAAAAGCAGGTGATTTATTTACGGGAAACATTGCTATGAACCAGAACAAGATCACATACCTTGGAAACCCAACTGAGGATAATGACGCTGCTACTAAGAAATATGTTGATGATCAGGAATCAAAGTACGTGTCGGCGCATGGCGGTATAATGCGTGCATTTCTCAACATGAACAATAATGGCATCAATAATCTTAGAACACCAGAGTTTGATTTTGATGCTGTAACAAAGAAATATGTTGATGATATCAACAATGAAATCACCAAGTTCAAAACTGATTTTACTAATCACATCACCACGTTTTTAAATTTTCGCAGAAACATAAACAAAACCAATAACGAATTTTTTGGAAGTCCGCCATCTGTTGATATTACACTCGATAATATTAACACAAAACTCAACGATATTATTAGTGGAATTCCTGGTATTGTTGAGAAAACAAGTATGATTAAAATTCCTCACAAGCAGATTAAAAATATTGTTTATACTGTTGCTTCTGGAATGTCTACTTGGTCGCCGCAAAATAACACTCTCAAACATACTGCAGAGGTCACTGGTGTGTATAGATTGTCCGTGTTGAGCAGTGCAAAGTTTAATATATTTACATTATTTCCATGGCGTCACTCGACTGATAATTTCTCTGGAACCGTGTCTATTGTGTTGAACAAAGATGTTGAAGAAACTTTTATGCTAATAGCAGATGACAAAAAATTAACTGCTGCGTCATATTGGTATTGTCTGGAATTTGTGGCTGAAACACCTCAACTAGTTACTTAATCAAGCCTGAGATTATGTGAACAAATATTATAATGAAAAAAAGTATAGTTGATTTCAATCATATTTCAAAAGATATTCCAGGACAGGATGTTGACGCACTAATACAATACTACAAATATTATCATAAAAAACTTTGGTGCGTTAAAAAATGCTACAAATATTATAACAAAATACTTCGAGTAATATCATATCTACCCTTGTTAATGACTAGTTCTGGCATAATTTCAAGTGGTATATCATTAAACCCGTTTTTGTTAATCATATCCGGTGTTGGTGTTTCTCTTACAGCAGCTTGTAAAAAAGTTGAACCTAAAATTTCGATAAAAAAGCACGGCTGCTTAACATCAATTATAACTTACAAAAAACTACTTGATCAAATAAGATCTTACCTACGAGGAGTAAAATATAGTATGGACGATTTAATACGTGAATTTCGTATTATTGACAACATGTTAACAGATATTCTTCCCATGAGGATCAGCAAATATGAGAAAGATTATCAAAAGAAGTATGATATAACATAAAATTTTATATAATACCACTTACCTTACTGGAATTCTAATGCGTAATTTAGTCCACAATCGCCACGTTCTGCTAAATCGTAATGATTTGGAAGATTGAGTCTGACATATCATTTTGCTTATTCTGGAAGATCACGTAATTAAATTTTACCTGTTACCTAGGTATTTTGCAACAGGTGTTCTATTGTATTTGTTTGGAGGTCTGGAGGGGGTTGTTGAGCTCGGATTCTTAACGCAATTATTGATTGCAACAGGTGTTCTATTACGTTACCTAGGTATTTTGTATTTGTTGAGCTCGGATTCTTAACGCAATTATTGATTGCAATAGGTTTTCTATTACGTTACTTAGGTATTTTGTATTTGTTTGGTGGTCTGGAGGGGGTTGATGAGCTCGGATTCTTACTTTCTCCTACTACTTGAGCCAGCGTTGATAAAATCAAATTTATTTCGTACTACAATTATACCACTATGAGATTTACTTTCACACTATTTGCATCAGTTGACCTAATTTTTTTGTAGTTAATCTCATTGCCTTTGGATCTATTGACATGTGTTTTTTGCAGTTAATCTCGTTGCCTTTGGATCCGTTAACATGTGTTTTTTGCAGTTAATATCATTGCCTTTGGATCCGTTAACATGTGTTTTTTTGCAGTTAATATCATTGTCTTTGGATCCGTTGACATGTGTTTTTTGCAGTTAATATCATTGCCTTTGGATGCGTTGACATGTGTTTTTTGCAGTTAATATCATTGTCTTTGGATCCGTTTACATGTGTTTTTTGCAGTTAATCTCATTGTCTTTGGATCCGTTGACATGTGTTTTTTGCAGTTAATATCATTGTCTTTGGATCCGTTGAGATGTGTTTTTTGCAGTTAATCTCATTGTCTTTGGATCTGTTGACATGTGTTTTTTTGCAATTAATATCATTGCCTTTGGATCAGTTCATGTGGTGTTTAAGCGTTCATATCATTGCCTTTGGATCAGTTCATGTGGTGTTTAAGCGTTCATATCATTGCCTTTGGATCAGTTCATGTGGGTTTTGAGGCGTTACTATAATTTTCCTTTTGTTCAGTTCATGTGGATTTTAAGGCATTAATATCATTGCCTTTTGATCAGTTCATTTGGGTTTTAAGGTGTAATACTATTGCCTTTGGATCAGTTCATATGGATTTTAAGGCATTAATATAATTGCCTTAGGGTCAGTCGACGTGAGGTTGAATTAGATAATATAATTGCTTCGGGTAGCGTGAAGAGGGTTTTAATTATATATCAAGATATGAACTTTATGAGCCCTGTTTCACTTTTTTCTGATGATGTTGTAAACGGGTCTTTGTAAGGCTCGTTTAAATAATTTTGCTAGATTGTGATCATTCATTGTGATCATAAGGCTTTAAATCATCCAAAATGCTGGAGGAGATTTTGAATATATCTTAATGCAAAAATATAAGGGTACCTGATGACTAATTAATACCATTTTCACATTCTGCACGTTGATTCTGAGCTGATTGCTTTTTCAGTTTCGTTATTATAGCAAAAATCTAATTTCAATAAAGCCCTTTTGCAACTACTGGCGAACCGGGCAACCGTTCGAAGCTCTCGCCTCTTCCCCACCCCCACCCCACCCGTTATTGCTCTACTGTTTTCACCAGGTAAGTAGAGAGAAAGAATATTCGTTGCTGTATTGCTTTTTAAAAATGCTAAAATGTAATTTATAACGATAGTGAGAGCATAAGCCATTCAATATTCCGACACAAATAATTCACCACGTTACAACTAATAATTACAAACCTTGACAACACTATATCATTAATTATTTTGAGACGGTAAAATAGATATCAAAGTAGAAGTTTTATTTGTAACAGATACAGCTTACACAACGGAAATTCCAGTTTAACTATGAATTTTTCTCATGTGATTTATGAGTAAACCCGAAGACTTGCCCCTAGCTCTATTTATTTAATGTCTCCGCCGTCTCGACATGGATTTTTCCATGTCAACAATACTGGTTTACCACGGGTAAACAAGAACACAGATCTGGGTATCCGGGTGCATAACATGTGCATAAAACTTGCCAAACCGCTACAGAAATGTATTTGAATTTTCTTGATCAATGTTTTATGTATCATTAAACTTCAAAACAATTTTTTTTATATGCAATACAGAGCATTGTTTATAGTTAATGCACGTGGATTTTAAGACTTAATACATTTTTATATACTTAATTATTGTCAGCATGTCTTTGCTTTGTAATTTCATGGTTCTTGTTTTTTGTTTTTGAATATATTTTATATTCTTATCTAATATTGTAAAGCGCTTAGAGATTCTGAAGATTTGGCACTGTACATTCATCATTATCAGCACCACCACCACCACCACCACCACCACCACCACCATCATCATCATCATCATCATCATCATCATCTTCTTCTTCTTCTTCTTCTTCTTCTTCTTCTTCTTCTTCTTCTTCTTCTTCTTCTTCGTTTTGCTATTACGGTTTGGGTCCAGCTTAAGATAAAGTACTTTTGCTGAAGTAACATAGAATTTTATATATGAAATGTATTCAAAACAAAATAGAAAACACTTTCATACAAGTATATTCATTAATGGTGAATATGTAACAAATGTCTTATCCCAGATCATGTATATTTTGCTTGAGATGTCATAATTTAATTGAAGTTTAAAAAAAAAACGTTTGGAAAATTGTTGTTGAAATCGAATTTCAGGCAGTCTGAAATCAAATATGTATGTATGTATGTATGTATGTATGTATGTATGTATGTATGTATGTATGTATGTATGTATGTATGTATGTATGTATGTATGTATGTATGTATGTATGTATGTATGTATGTATGTATGTATGTATGTATGTATGTATGTATGTATGTATGCATGCATGCATACGTGTGTGTATGTATGTATGTATATATGCATGTATGTGTGTATATATGTTTAAGAGCAACACTAAACAATGCATGCTATATGATGCCGATTAAAAGATAAGTTTTTAAAATATAGACTGCAAAAGGAAAACAAGTAGCTAGGACGAGTTTGTTTAAATATCATTTTGATATAGAATTAATACGTGTATTAAGGAAGTTAATAGATGAATTATATCTGCTTGACATTACCTTTGCTAGATTAATTGTTATTTAAAATTTCGGATGCGCGAGGTTGCGGGTTTGATCCTAGCCGAGTTATATCAAAGACTTCTAATGATTGTACTAACATCTTCCTCTCATGGCGCGCAGTATTAGGAGGGTTGTGTTAGGATCGGTCGGCCTTGTGTCATGATAATATGACTGAGTGAGACATCGTGCTACATGTCTGCAACATGATGTTCCAGTGCTAGAGATCGTTATAAACTGTGACTGAAAAATTCTTAAAGCTACGTTAAAAATCTAAACACACACACACACACACACACACACACACACACATGAACACACACACCAGTCCATGCACCTTATTTTTTTAACACTAAATCTTAATTTTACAAACATCAAACCTAAGGATGTAAGAATATCAAGTATTATATTCAACACATTCACTATTAACATGAATTTATGATATTTTTTTTGCTTTCTTTTTCGCGGCACGTGTGATAGTTAGAGACCGTGTGAACTTAACAAAAGATCACACATATTTTATTATTAGAAATCCGCCTTTATTAATGAAATCATAAAAGACTTTCATACCTTTACAACCTTTAAATCGAAGCACTGGTCAAACTTTAACCACCATGGCTAATTCGTTGACAAGAACCTTTGCTCAGATAGAATGTTGCGGATGTTTTCGGCTAGACTTAGCGAACTAGTAAAACATACCGTCTAACCACAACATACATTTATAATATAATTTGCATTTCTCCCTTGTATTTGCATACAAATAGACAGTGAGAAGGGTAAAATGTGTTATATCTCATGAGAGACTAATTTAACCGAAATATGACCCGATATTTTGCAGATGTTAAACGCAACAGATAAAGGACTGACTGGAATCGAATCTTCACATTTCGCTACTTATCAAATTACGGTCATTCGGTTTTGCGTGTGTTAATTATGGAAGAAAGAACATATATCTGACACAGCATGTAGTTTTGGAATCGAGAATTCAATTAGTAATTTTAAAAACCATTCAGTATAATTTATCACAGAGTGACATTTTTAAGTATATAAAATGGCGATTTTAGCTTTCAAAAAAAAATATGTAAATTCACGGTTATTCAGGATTACCACAATGACTTACTAAATACCAAAATAATAATTACAATTAATTTCGGTCAAAAATTATTGCATGCGAATGTAATATATTTTGGAAAAATATTGCCCCCCCATATATATATATATATATATATATATATATATATATATATATATATATATATATATATATATATATATATATATATATATATATATACACTCTAGAAGAGGGACAAGGGGTATAGCTAAGAGTTAAATTTGATATTGTCAATATTAATTAGATTCTCCTAGTGCATATCCTTTTGTAAAAAGGAAGAAAAACTAAGCACAGCTAAAAGGTGCAAGAGTTTGCATAAAATGATATCTACGACTCAAAAATTCCCATACAAAGACTTTGTATCACATAACAGTAGCTGTTTGCTCGGTTTTGCAGCTGGTTCTGTGTCCAACAAATGAGAGAGAGAGAGAGAAGAAAAGAGAGAGAGAGAGAGAGAGAGAGAGAGAGAGAGAGAGAGAGAGAGAGAGAGAGAGAGAGAGAGAGAGAGAGAGAGAGAACACATGATCTGTCCCTTGTATCAATTGACGGTTTAATAGCACGTCATTGTGTGGAACAAACACGCGCGTACACACACACACACACAGACACACGTTTTTGATTGTATATAGTGTAAGTACGTCCTTGAACTGACAAAGAACAAGATCAAAAATCAAAATACTGATGCCCAATCACAGTCCAGTGTATAATTATATAACTGATGATGGGAATAATGCTTGTCCTAATGTAAGGTCGCGACAACTGTGGTATTTTTAAAAAATATTTTGTAATATTTATAACATTTGGGTTTGTTTTTATCTTCAGTCTTACACGTGAATCGATCCCAAATGCAAACTCTGAATTTGGTTAAATAAGTTGTTTAGTACTCAGTTATACACCCAAGACAACCAAAATAACCCGTTTCGACCATCTGTAGATTACCTGAACATTTACTAGTTATGACGTTAGATAGGCCTAAATGCAGCAAACTTTTAGTTGATAAAATTTATATAAATATCCAAAATTGTCAGAAAGGAAAACAGTATGTAGCATATTTCTTGAGAATATAAAATTGCCCCAGTTCTTTTAGCTTTTATTGTATTCTAAGGAATATTACTCGTGTCAGCAACGATAAGCGTTTCGTATAAAGTTACTGTTTTTTAGAGTGGGTACATTTATGTAATTGTTACTGTGGGGAAAGGTGAACTATATCTAACATGACAAAATATTGCAATAAAGAATTCTTTCAGCATAAAACACGTTTATATGAATAAATGGATATAATATTCAAAGTAAACAGAAGAAAAAATATATAAGTTTCTGATTATTAAACAATTTCTGATGTGAAATGCACATATTATTTCTGACAAATAAGAACAGTTTTACAACCTGGGTTTGACATCCTCACAACTAAGAAATAATTTACTGGCAACATCTATGTATTCCCCGCCCAAGTAATATAATAGGTTGTCTGACCCCAGCAATAGAAGTCTCATCAGAATTTGTTCAAAGTTTACGAATCCACACAACTTCATTTACTCTATCGAAATATTGACCAATGTGATATGCTCAGCTGTAATATTTTTGTTGTTGTTGTTGTTGTTGTTGTTATTGTTGTTTTGATGCTAACTGCAAAATATGTACGAGTCTATGGGAAACATTGTATGTGATTATTCCTAATAATATTTAATGTCGATTGTGTCTAAACACTTCTTCAGAATATAATTTTAAAAAAATCTCCTTTGTAGAATACTATTGATATATACTGTCAAAACAAGATATTTGTATAGCAAACGTGATGAAGATGCCTTGTTCGTGAACAAGACGAGTAATCGATTTTAATCTATTGACATGATGATTTTAGTGACATATCAAAACACAACAACCTAAGTGTGTAAACTTAATGTCATGTCTACATAAATATGTCAACGTATTGCAAAAAATAACTTGTTTTGCTGACGTAACAGACAACTTTTTCATCACGTATGCCATAGAAGTGACCGATTATGACGACAGCAACTTAATGCTTTTATAGTAAAGTAATATTGTTTTCGTCTGTTAATGCAAAACAATATAAAATCCTTGATTACCAGTCTCATGTTCTTTCTGGGAAGTGGTGAAATTGTTTTGGCAGTTTTAACCTTGACATCCCTTACGAATTTGTAATGAGGAGCTTGAAACGCATTACTTTATTAATTTGTATAAAGACGGTACCACTCTCTAATTTATCACTTTATTTTTTTTTGGTAATTTCTACATTGTATTTTTTTTAGCAAATATGTCATGCATTAACATAAGGTTTTGATTTATATCTTTGTCACATACTGACCCAAACATACGGCAAATTTGTTTTAGAAATGCATCTTCAGATAAAAAGTTGGATTATTTTGAAAAAGTGACCTTTTTGCATATAACATCGAAACGTAGAGAACTTAAATAAAACCCAATCTTAATGAAACCATTAAAATGTTAGAAGCTCCAAAACCTGACACATAACACCCTGGCGTGACGGAATTGCTGATTCTAACAATGTTTTTTTTTTATTATCGCGTCAGTAGTTGCCGCAAACGTAAGACAAAAAATGAAGTCAACACGACAAATACATTCTTAAAAATGTAAATAATACACTACCTTTAATTATATATATATATATATATATATATATATATATATATATATATATATATATATATATATATATATATATATATATATATATATATATACATGCATACACACACATTGTTTATGTTATTATCCCCTATTGGTAACCTAAACAAACAGTCATCCCTATACAAGTTATTATCCTTTTATGAAATTGATAAGAGACGGCTTGTGGAAATATTAGGTGGATGGTGGGGGACATTGTTCTGTTCATGAGAAATGTTGACTATGCCTAGACAGTATAAACATATATCGAGGTAATAATTCTCAAATATGGACAGGGAATGCCTTTTAGGAAGAAGCAATTATTACTTCAGAAATAAACGGTAAACACTTGACACCAACCTAACGTTCCTGTATGTGTTTTACAAGTTAGGATCAGTGTAGCTAAAACAATCGATTTGTATATTAATATTTTGTTACCATAGTTACTAAGCGAGTAATTATTCCAAGTAGATTTCTTTCATGCAACAGTTATCATTTGAAGTGCATGGTCTCAAGCTTTAATCCATGTAGTAGAAAATACACAGTACAGACGACCGGCACAAAACTGACGCCGATTAGCCATACGGTTTGGAATACAATGTCATAGCTCTATGAAAAACTGATAATATTAAACCTCAAGAACATAAGCATGCTAGTAAGATATTTCTAGCACATGACACGTGTTGATAGCCATACGATTCCAAATCTGCTGCTGATTATAACGTCAAACCGTCATTAGTATCACGTTTCGTCAATAGACAAATGCTTGCTGCTGAATTTATCAGTGATGTCATGCTACAAACAAGTATCACAGCAGAAGAGGATGTAATGAACAACTGGTTCACAGGTAGAGGAATGTGAACCACCACTTGTTTGAAACCGGACCCAACGATAGTCGTCGTTCTGGTGGTCGCCCTCTCTGATGCTGACAATCATTTGTCACAAGACAAATTTGTAGGATTATCTGCATTTTGCCAGTATTAAAATAATTAAAATAAATAAATAAATAAATTAATAAATAAATGGGGTCTTCTCTACGTTCAATAAATTTCGCACACTTCCCGCATAATACATAGACCAGTAGAAATTCAAAAAAATAGCACCCACCATGTGCTGATTTGGTGGGAAAGTGTGTTCTTCTGTTAACATACACATTCTGTGACAAACAGATTCTGAAATGCTGTTTATTCACACTTTACTACAGAGTAAGTACTTGCATGGCGCGGATACAAGTCTGATTCTACATGTTGCGGTTTTTGCGCAGATAAGGTATGTCGCGGGGAGAATAACTGCTTCATTATTTTGTTACAGGGTTATGCCCCTTGACAATAAAGGACAAAATATTCTATCAATACCTACAAGATACTTCGACCTAGGCCATGCAAGTTTATAGTTTTATAGCCAAACGGTGTAGCTTGCGCTTTTGAAAAAAAAAGTGTTTAACTTATTCATATCCATGTCCTCAAACCAACAAGTATAATAAATATTTCGCAGCGTATGATTATTAACTCCGTTGAACACAACTAAAATGTTACAGGAATCCTTAATCACTTTTGGAATTTGTGTATAACCCTGTGTTACATAAATCACGTATTTGTATGCCTGCCTCTGGAAGATATCCTAGCTGGATTTGATTCTTTGTCCAGCATAACATCATCGTATACTAAACTACTAATGCTTCCATCCAGATCATCTACAGACGGCTCTTCATCAATATCAGTCATAAAGTCGATGGCGTCACTGTCTTCGTTTAACACTTTTGCATTTTTATTAATATCTTAAAGTACTTCATAGCATCACTGATCGTCCACGGATGGTGCTATCGAATGCAATTATTCCCACTGCAGCCATCTCATTATCAAAATAACAGTAATTGCGTCTTCCCACCTACGGAAGGACCTATTTATGATCATTCTAATGGAGTTCGGTAGCACTGAATGGTGTTTTACTGGCTCCTGTTTTCGTGTTGCAAAAAAATCAATAATATCCAGCCCACCACTGGATGAACAACAATAATGATAAAATAATATAAAGGCTTGCACTGACAGGTAAGTATGAAAAGTGTGGCACAAAATATATAAATTTGTTTCAAGTATAAATACGAACCGAGAAATGTTTTTAGCGTTTCCAACTATACCGTACAAATCTCATCCCAGATGATGATTTTGGAAATATTTTTCTCTCCCATTCGCTCAGGCTTCCATGCAACCCCGCACCATTTGAATTAACTATGATACGTTTGAGATTTTGCTACACGTTACGTTATTTCTCTCGCTAGACTATGCGTGGGTGTCAACACAATCATGTCTATTGAGTTAGAAGAACTCCGCCGAAGTAATTGAATAGCATGTGTTGTTTTAGCAGAACCTCTAGGTCCGCTGATATAAATTGTTTTATGTCTGGCCACGGAATCAAATACAGATGGTGATATTGATACAGGTGTTTGATTGTCATTACCGTAATATATTTCAGAATAATCGAGTATACTTTCTTGTTTTATTCTCCATGATCCCTATTCACTGCTACTGAGTAACGGTTTTACCAAATCTAAATATTTTTTATTTATCTAAAATGAATTTGTTGCAACTCTGACAGCCTAACAAGAAAATCTATTGATCATCGATAATAAATTTATAGAAACGTAAACGAGCATGTAAGATATTAAATGAGTAAATTGTGCTGACGCACCATCAATATAATTCATAATTGTACCGAGTTTGGTTCCATCCGACAAATAAGCATTATTTCTACTTATAAATGTTCCTTTGTTCGTTGTATCAGTGATTATAAAATCCAACTCAGCATCATCCATAATTTATCTTGTACAATGTCGTTTATGATCATACGAACCACCCTGAGGAAATTTACCAATTATTTGTCTACAGAGATCTTTTGCACTTTTATCCCAATCTTACTATGGATCTGTCGGTAGATGTTTCTTTTATTGTGGTAAGCAAACTTGCTTTGCGAATGATATGATATAAAAGTTTCACTTACACATAACGATATTAAAATTCCCGTATCAGTCATGTTTCGCAATAGTACCGTTGGAACCCAATATTTGTCTGAAAAGTGTATACCAAACCACGCGTGAAGATCGTTACAAAGCTTAAAAATGAATCCAATTAAATTAAAATCGGGCAGTGATCTATTTATTCCAACTCTTATCATTTCGTGTGTGGGGTGACCAAATCGCAAAAAGTAATTAGAACAGCCGCCCCATCCAAGAAAACTCCCAGGAAAACATGCAACATTATCAATGGATATAACGCTACGATGATCGTATTTGGTTTTCCATAATCCGAAACGTCCATATTCGGCACAGATTCGTTGAACATATTCAAGGACTTTTGATCGTGTCGGTGACAATGAGTTTTTCTTCTGAGCAAAGAGTGCCACAACTGATGGAACTGTAAAACCAATTTTTTAGTTCAGTAACTTATTTATTGACTTCAACATCATCAAAATTATATTGACGCCAAAGACTTTGTGCAAGATTCTTCATTTCTTCATGAAGAAATTCTCTACGGTAAATCACTCCATTAGGCTTTACAAATTGATCGTAATATGCGGATTCTGAACTCTGAAATAATCAAACAGACACGAGATAAATTTTACTGATATCACTGAAAGCATCAGCTTTATAGTCGCTATAAAATTTAACTGCCATTTCTCGTGGAGCTATTGTTACAGCATCAGTCCATGCATATGCCTTATGATCAATGATTGCTATTGGAACTCTCTTCATGTGTATCTTCGGTCAGTGTTTTTACTGCTATTAAAAATTTTAATTTCTTTTTCTAGCTTGGCAATATCGCTGATATTTGCTCCAGTGTCTTAAACTATTTTTGTCAACTTGTTTTTTTTTTACATCTTAGAACAGTATTGCTTTTGAAATATGTTCCATAACTCGCTCGGCTACACAGTATAGTATACTTTACAATTTCATTAGGGGCCCCGAGTGGCCGATTGATCTAAAGCGCTGACCGTTACGGATTACTGCCATCTCACCTCTGTCTGCGTGAGTTCGAGTCCAGTCTGGCAATAGTGCCAATAGCTTCTCGTGGGACGGTGGTTCTTCCTGGGATTTTCCAGGGTTCTTCTTCCACCATTAATACTGACTGCCATGTATAGTCTATTTTGTGCTGAAAAATGGCGTTAAACCCTATAACAATAACAATAACAGCAGTTTCATTGGCTCGAGATCTCCAACGATCCTTTAGCAGATATATTGCATAGATAACCGCAGTAACTGGATAGGCTAGATCATAATACGGTTTATCAATACCAGTCAGCGTACCGGGCTAGGATTTGCTATTTTATGTAACTGTATTATTTCCAGTAGCGCTTATAGGCTAGCGTTTGTCACGAATAATCCAAGTATCATCATCTGTCTGCACAAAACTTTTACTATAAGAATATATCTGTGTGCGTCAAGGCAGTTAATAATATTTTTACCTCCTTCGTCACTCATTCTAGCATCAATAACATTGGTGTCGTTCATTATTCTGAACGTTGACCATGTGTGAGCCTCACCATCGTTGCGAAATGCTTTTTTACCTTCATGTATACGATCGATAGAGGCGATTGAAAATGATGAGAAATGAGATTGTGAAAGTAAAACAACTTATTCCAGGTGTAAATCGCCTGGCACCCATGAACCTCAAAGCGCCTTTACCCCGCAAAAATAACAATTACAATATCAAACGTCATCAACCTGCTCAGCAGGTACTTACTTTTATCTTTTTATTCTTTATTTGCAATAGTATATTTGTTCAGTAAAAAAATATTTATTCAGAATATTCTTTGTTGTGATGGGTATATTGCCTGACTTTATTGTGATTGTTGTCACTTTACTTCTTTGACTGACTTTATCACGATCATGGACTTTCTTTGCTGGGATGGGCATAATGCCTAACATTGTGATTATATGGTTCTATTCTGTGATTTGGAAATGTGATTCCTTTTGAAATAATTTATTTATTCTGATAAAATTCAGAAATAATTCAATTATTCAGAAATAATCCAGAAATATTTATTTTTTCAGAAAGTTATGAAAACTGCACATGAGATTGGTATAATGCCTGACTTTATTATAACTTTTAACATCTTTCTTCGTTATGATTGTGATTTACTATTATTCAGAAACGTTATTCATTCAGAAATAATTTATTCATTTAGAAATGATTCAGAAACAATTTATTTATTCAGAAATTATGAACTCTGTACAATATTCCTGGTTAAGAGGGGCATTATGCCTGACTTCACCATGATTATGGACACTTTTGTTTATTGTGATGGGCATATTGCCTGATTTATGATGATTGTTGTCACTTTTCCTTGGTTTGATGGGTATAATGATTAACCTTATCGTGATTGTGGTCAGATTCTGTGATTCAGAAATATATTTTTATTTAAACAAACAAGATATAATATAAAAATAATGAATAAAAAACATCACATTGATTATTACTGCTATTGAGAAATTACAGAACAGTAGCGTAAAGATATCAGACCAACTTGAAAAAAAGATAATGAGCGATTTTGAATCATTGCAATTTCGAAGGTTAGATAATAGGTATACGCTGCCTTCGGATTACAGATTCATAAAATTGATCCAGCAGGCGATGCTGCAATCGCCGGCAGCAATCACGGATAGACAGGTGAAATTATTTGTGCCGTTATCATGGGCCATCGAGTGAGTTTGGTAAGAATTATCTCATGAATGCGAAACGAAGCAACTCGTGCATGCTTGTACAAAACAGTTGAAATATATCATGATGGAGACTGAGTTGATCAACAAAGACGCGAAAGAATTACTGGCTAAAGACAGTGACAATGTCACAGACGCTGAGTGTGAATGAATTGACTGTGCCTCAGGTGACAACGTCACCAGTGACAATGACGACGAATTCAAAATGCCAACTTGTAAAGTTGTCCCAAATGATATTAAACCTTCAAAAAATTATTGTTCTATTAATGGTTTTACTTTCACCAACTATCATACAGGTCTCAGATCAATGAAATAATTTTTGTATCATGGTCGACTGCGTCATAAAATAAAATAAAAAAATTATTCGCTGAGTCAGTGACATTTTTCTTATTGCGTGATGTTTCCCACGACGGTATCTTCACGATGACACTCACAAGTGCAAGATTTCACATACAAATTGATATTCAGCGTCCTCGACCTAAGGCCAAGGAAGTGGCCATTCTGGTCAATGAGTCTGAAATTTATACGTGATAAGAAACGATTGTGACAGCGCAGATAAACAATATTGATTAATTATGGAGGGACTTTAGGGGTGAACAAATAGAGATTGTATCCTTGTTCCGCAGTTCCACCGGCGGATCCGATACTATGATTGGATTTAGCAGTGTCATCTTAATAACCACCGTCGACTACGTCACATACGAGATTGACAGCAGTCATTGATGTGATGTTGACAATATCAGGTGAAACTTAACTGCCTTTGCTGTAAGGATTATTATTCTATCAGAGAATACATGCTAATGGAAATATTTTTCTCCATGATTTAAGGATTTTTGGGAAGTTTTCTCTAACAAAATTAATCATTAACTGTTTTTAATTCACCTATTTTATGTCTTGTATATACTTCTTCATAAACGTTCTGAGGTGATTTTTGAGAGAGTTATGTAGGTAAGGTGAAGTTGTTTGTATTTTAAAGATGCTTAGTGGCAAGAATGTTGGCATACCTATATATTACTTTCTTGTAATGTAGCTGAAATTTCTTTGGATATTGTACTTTTGGAAATTTTAAATGATCTTAGGACACTACTAACTAAAATAACTGCTCCCTTGTGCTCCAAAAATCAACCTAAATTTGTCTAAAGTACACTTTTCTTGACTGCTATTAAAATATGGAAAATGAATTTTGCCATACTAGATAATATCAGCTTCAAAAAGTGCAATGAATGAATTATCAAATACATAAAATGTAAAACAAAATTATCGGCTCTATTTTTTACAATTTACCTCTGAAGTTTGAGAAGCGAAAATGAGCAAGTAGAGCTAGCACTTCTTTGAAAGGTGCACATCTGGAGTAAGGCCAAGCTGCATATTCTCTAACCCATATTACACCCATCAATCATACATCAAAAAAAGGGAATTAAAGGTTCTTTGAAAAATACCTAAGATATACAAAGTCTCTTTTAAATAGCCAGTATAACTAGTGAGGAAACACGGGGAAACTCCTTTTCTTTAAAATTCTAACCCCATGCTAAATACGAAACTGTAGAGCGCCACCTTAATTGCATCTACCACAGTTTTGGGTCATTAAGATGTTTATGCGTCATTTTGGTTAAAACATTTTTAATATATTCAAAATCACAAAATCAAATAATATCAAATGCAGATGCTGAATTATTTTCACATCTTCGCTGTAATAATGTGTCAGATCAACAAATACATTTTTGAGATTGGTAAACATCCGGTCAAATTCATCTACGATCATTGGGGTTGTAACATTGATAATATCCATATCCAATGTTAAATGACTGTCTTCACTTAGATCAGGAATTTCAGCTTGTCCATCAGTAAAATTATATTAATAGACGAAGGATAATTATTTCGGTAATCTGAAATTTTTATAAATTTTCTATTATCTGTTAGAAACTCTTCTTGGCGTGGTTGTGACTGACCTTCATATGGAGGTGCAATATCTGTCCATCCTAACACTGATCTGATCGAAGACTAATAAATATTACAGCATAATTCGGTGATAATATTTCCACCGCAGATGACAGTGTTGACTCATGGACGGTAATAGCGATTTTGGATTTTTTTCCTGTGATTGATTTAATTTTGTTCTGGAATTCTTCATTGTTCTATTCTATTTAATAACTTTCCACTTGAATACTGACTACTTGCCAATTAGGAGTTTCATCGGGTTTGTTTTTATTTGCAAACACCATTGAATTATTTGGTAGTAGTCTACCAATCGATGCTGAACTGATGTTGGGCCAACTATAATAATCCCTTAAGTGCGCTAGACCTATCTCAGACATTGGTATTGCAGTTGGAAAATTGATACAGAATACTGGCGAAGTCTAACTCACCGATATCATTGTGGTGTTCACCGGAGCAGTGTTATCAGCGATTTGTTGTAATAATTCCCGCGATCGCTGAAAAATTCATTGTATATTTTTACTGCGATACTTAATTCTTCGTCGGATATCATTCCATCAATAACTGACGAATAAATCAACGATAACAATTCAAAATATGCTGTCGCTGCTGTATGTTTTGTTTATCATTCACTCGTTCAGTTATTTTATTTGTGCACGTATTTATCCTTTTTGTGATTATGTTAAATATTACAGTAAATGACGTTGACGATGAAGCAATGATTGTTACAACGATCGGTGCCGTCGTTAGAGTTATCGATGCTAGTATTACTCCGGTTCCAGCGACGACATAGGAAACCTAATAAACGACAGAAACAGCGATGGTTGCGTGTCTGCCATATTTCTTTTTTTTTTACTGTATGGATAATAGTTTTTAATTTCTTCTGCCATGTCGTTAATTGATAGTATCTGTATCACTGAAAGTCTATCAATATACTTTAGTTGTTGTCTAATACAACGAAGGTGTTTAAGCTACAAATTAAAGACACCACCAGTAAGACGCTGTGGTTAAATTTTTATCGTTTGTTTCAGAATAAATTCTTCGGCGTTTTTGTTTAATGCTATAGACACGGTTCCAGAAAAATTATCGTTTGAATTACACCATGGAAATGTAATAATAATTCTAAATTTTGCAGAGCTGAACACATTTAGCATATACATGCCAGATATATCTGATAGGGTTTTTTACAGTGTCAACATTGATTTCTCAGATGATGCTGTGTACACGTTGTTAACGATATTAAGAATTCCACTGATAATATCGCTGATTTTCGCATTTATATCGATGAGACTTATATTAACGTTTATGGACCAAAACTTTATTAATGGTTCTGTTCATGTTTGTGCGAAAATTGAGAAACGTTTGTACGTGATTAGTAAAATCAATTTTGACTGTGGCCATTCCATCATTGACGGTACCTAACGAAGCTGTGGAAGGAATTTCTTTATCATCGACATATTTCTTCATTGCTGCGTCGAGATTATCCGTTGGATCTCATATATTGGTAATTTTCTTATTATTCATGTTGAGAACGTCGCGCGTAGTATCACCGGTTTGTGAAACTTGCTCATTTATGTTATCATTGATCGACAAAGCAGTATTGATACCAGAAACATTCTATGTAATACATAGCAATAAGACATTCTCGTGATGATCCATTACGAATAATAATATCGGTGATGGAAATATTACTCGTCTTTAATTTTCCTTCACGGTTTTGAAATATAACAAGTTCATTTGGGTCAAGTTTGGCAAGATTGAGCATGTCAAATAATTTATCATTCATCTTCCGTGTAACTCGCTTGAGTAAATCTTCGGATGGTGCTTGTCCGAACTCTGTTCGGGGTTTGGTTTTAGCTGATCATCCGTAAATATCTACCATTATATGATTAGCGATTATTTAATTATATTCATATACAACGTTATGAGGTGGTTTCATTGATCTTGATTCAGCATCAAGTACTGCTACTGCTAGTGCTTCAAGGCCACATATTGATTGATCTCTAATTTTTTGTGTTGGTAGCTTTGAATACCAGATGGGAATATTTTGAAATCAGTCCACGTATTTCATAAATTCTATAGTTGGAGTCAACTTATAAAAAGTAGTTCCACGTGGATCAATTGTGTATGAGATCCAGAACTTTTATCGAGGTTAATAATACATGTTTCTGAAAACATGATTTTTGGTAATTGGTCACTCATAAAAACACCTCTAATATTCTTTTTCCCAATCGAACAACAGCATCGAGTAAATCAAAATTGGACAACGGAGTTGTCAACAGATTTATCATTGGAACTTTCCACGAGTCTCTGGAATTCTTAATCCGGATCCCATGGGGTTAGAATGACACTGACATGATGATATGACATTTATGATATACTGCTGACTTCTAAATATTGATTTAAATCAGCGCTTGCATATTCTCCACGGGAACATCAATAACTCTCATGCGACCACCAACACCTTCAAGGAGCATTGTTTAATAGGATAATATAACGGCGATTGCTCTGTACTCAGCAATAGCTGCTCGAGTCACACGAGCTAGAAAATAGCTCCTTCAAAAGCAACTCGCGTCACTCGAGCTGGAAAATGTATGCTAACGACAGACTGTCTAAATAAATCTAAATGCTCCAGCGAAAACGAAAATAAATCGGATTTAGCGTTGCAAAATCTAAAATTGATATTTGTAAACCATTATCAATATTTTGATCACGTCCCACAAACGACATCAGACGATGATGCGCACGTGCTACATGATTTCGTTCAAAATTTTACAAAATATCCTCCAATGGTTCTTGATATCAATTTATTCTTAATTAAACTTCTGAAACACCGAGTCGGTCAAATATCATTGCGGAAGGTGTTTGATCATTAAATCGTGCAGCATTTTGAAGCGCAACGAATATGTGTCGCGATGCAGAAATACCTTGCTGTGATGATATTTGCCACGTAAATATCCCATCAATTAGGCTTTAAACAGCATCTGTAGTGTTTGTTAACCATGACAACGTCAACTTACTGCCGCTGCCATGAAAAAGAGTAACCGATTTTTTTTTCAGATATCGATGGGATCATTACCAGCATCCATAATGTAAGTTTTGTTCTAATTACTTTACCAACATCACCGGCGGGTCGCCATATTGCATCATTGTCGTTTCCTTTTCTTACTAACACAACTGTGTATTTGGCTCCTAAAATGACCTTTTGTATGTGTCTGCAGAATCCAAATATCGTCGTAGCTATCTCAACATCTTTCTGAATCGATTCAGTACGTCTTCCGTCGATTGTGTATATGGCATTGTCAAACAACACCATAATATCGTTGCAGCGCAACTATCCTTAAAAAAAACATGACAACATCACCGAGTACATCTCCGTAAAATGTAAATTAATCTTGAATTTACCACTCTAACCATAGCTGGTCCACGATGAGCAGTGTGTATGATCATCTGTTTAATTATTTAACTGTTTAATCAGTGAATTAGTCGGGCGACCTTCACCTTGAGTGAGCTTCACCGATCAATGTTGATATAACGCAATGGTTCAATTACAGCAGTATACGGTAAGTGGAACCATGGAACATTGCAAGCGTGGCTGGCTCTCGTATTCGAGGCCTGAAGTTCGATTCCCTGTATCAGATATATGTTGGGGATGGTGATCCATGCCTATTTTTATCTTACAAGTGGGGTCCGCGACCATTCACTTCAACAGAAGAACACACTTTTCCAACATGTCAGAACGTGGTGGGTGCTGTTTTTTTTGTTGTTGCAATCATTCGGGTTGATTATGGGGAAAGTGTCTGAAATCTGTTGAATATAAGAATGCTTCATATAATTTATTTTTACTGGCAAAATCTATTTATACTGGCAAAATGTAGATACCCTACAAAATTGTTTGGTGACAAATAATTGTCAGCAGTAGAGAGGGCGACCGCCACAAAGACGATGATAGCTGGTTCCGGTTTCAAACAAGTAGTGGTTCACACACCTCTCTTTGTGAACCAGTTGGAACTGGCTCTCTAATTCGTAGACCTAACGGTCTGTATATCCTCTCTGCTGTTATCACTAATGCTTAGTATTTCCTTCCGAAAGCATCAATTTGTACGTACGCGAAATGCATACAATTGCTTGTGTGGCTTCAAGCCTTCTTGTTTGCTCAGTGCAATGGCAAAGATGCCTAGTAATTTGTTTAGCAATATTAGCTTCTGGGATATTTAAATGAGCGGGCAATGCAATTACATCTAGATGCTGTAAATATGTATAACTAAAGATGTTGCATCGGTGACATTGGCTATATTCCGGCAATTACTGAACAACAGTAATGTATATGTTTACTGTAATATATATATATATATATATATATATATATATATATATATATATATATATATATATATATATATATATATATATATATATATATATATATATGTTAACCGTGGTTATTGTTTTACTTAAAGGGAAAATTATTAATTTGATAACTGACATTTCTGTCTACGTCAATATCCGTTTCACGATGTAAAATATATGTTATGCGAAGTACATATTTTTCTAAAGAGACAGAATTACGCAATTATTCTTCAGTGCACGAGATGACAAGATATGCTATTTATTATTTAATTATCCCATTATTGTACATATGAACACTTTAAAACACAGAGTGCATTTTTAAAAAAAATTCCTGCATGGTTTAATAGGCCAACTCAGTGAGTGAATATTTATATAATATTGTATCGTATTACAAAACAAAAACAGTCATATGACTGGATGTACAATCAAATTTACAATCAAATGACCAATTATACAGTAAAATGTAAAGTCAGATGACTGAATGTACAATCAAATTCAAAATCAGATGACCGGATTTACAGTAAAATATAAAGTCAGATTACTGAATGTACTGCCAAAGTAAAAGTCTGATTAATAAAGGTATAGCGATCATTTATTAAAGTAAACGCTTGAACTAAAACTCAGAAAGATTCCAAAGAAACAGATTTACAACAAGGAGAAAAAAAATTCAAACTGACTATCAAATGGACTCAATCTGATACTTGAAGTAGCTTTTAAATAACCGATATATATATATATATATATATATATATATATATATATATATATATATATATATATCATCATCATCATCATCATCATCATGATCATCATCATCATCATCATTGGCAGCTCTGTCCTCGGGTTAACATATCAGTAGCGCACTTGGAGAGTTGCATGTCTCTTGGGTTTGGGCACCATCTGTTGTGGCTCTGCAGGCCAGTGCGCGAATGACAATCCATTGAGCAATTGGAGCAGACGTACTGGGAAGTCTGAGTTGATTGGGTTGCTGCTGCATGCTACTTTATCTCGCATTTCTCTGCGGCCTTCTAAACTCCCCTCTCATTAGCGGCCGCTTTGCATTTGCTAAACATCGGTCTCCAGTGTCTCTGTCCTCGGTCTGTACTTCCCCGCTCTTTGGTGAAATACCGCATGCCTTCATGTCCCTCTTGCTCACATCCTTGAAGCGGACTGAGGAACGGCCGATTCTTCTTGTGCCAGCGGACAACTGGCTATATAGAATTTTCTTTGGTAGCCTATTGTCTCCAAGCCATCGAAGGCGAGGTTTGCTCAGCAGAGAAAACATGCTTTGGACACTTGCACGCTGAAGGATCTCGTTCTGTTTGACGGTCTTACCAGCTGATTTTCAGGATGCGTTGTAGACACCGTATATGGAAGGAGATGGATTGACGTGTTTGCCTCATGTAGGTGCTTCAGGTCTCACTTCCATATAGGAGCGTTCTCAGAACGCCGGCTTGGAAGACTTGAGTCTTGGTGTGCATTGTCAGCACGCTGTTTTCCCCATATTTTCTTTGTTAGTCGAGCCATGATGATGTTTGCTTTTCCAAACCTTCCTTGCACTACATAAAGGGAAAGAGTGTTTCTGATGGTTGACCAAAATACTAAAAAAAAAATTGTTGACTATTTCCTGTGTGGCACCATCGATTTTGATGGATGGGGCAGTGGTGACATCTTGACAATTGACATTTGTCTTTTTTAAGCTCAAGGTGAGCCTGAATTTTTGCAGGCATCAGCAAAACTGTCTTCCAGGCTCTGTAGGGTATCCTCAGTGTGGGTCACAAGAGCCGTGTCGTCAGCAAAGAGCATCTCCCTGATGAGTACTGACCTCACTTTAGTCTTCGAGCACAGTCGTTCCAGGTTGAAGAGCCTCCCGTCGGACCTGGTGTACAAATATACGCCATTGGATGTCTTGAAGGTGTTGGAAATGAGCAGATGCAAAGAAGAAGATGCAAAAAAGGGTTGGTGCCAACACGCAACTATGCTTCACGTCTGAGGTGGATCCATCATGCAGAACTGTAACCTTCATATCAGTATTGAATGAAATTATCATGCTGCGGAGTTCCTATTTTTTTGGTGGGGGGAGAGGGGCAGCCAATCTTACCAAGAAGTTCAAATAGACCCTTCCTGCTGACTAGGCCGAAGGCCTTGGTGAGGTCGATGAACATCATGTAGAGTGTTTTCCTCGCTCTCTGCTTTTCTTGTGGAATTGTCGTAGGAAGAAGATCATGTCTGTTGTAGACCTTCCTGTTCTGATTATAAAAAAGAACGAAAACAAACAACAAAACAAACAAGCACTTCAAACTTAGAAACTAAAAACATTCTGTAAATTTTTAAGGTAAGGATACGTTGGTATGTCTTCATGACAGTTCTTAGATTTGAAATAGATGAGTTTTAAGAGCGCTCTTGAAAGAGATCACGTGTCTTTTTGTCTACGTTCTACGTTGATGGGCCCTGATATAAAAAAGTTGCCCATATGATTTCAACTTCATAATGGGAATAATGAGAATAAGAGTGTAAGAAGAGGAGCGTATGCATCTTGCAGGTGTATACACATGGGTTAGATCAAATATGTATGTTGGACTGGAGCTCTTCAGTGAAACGTAGCACAGGACAAAGTTTGTGTTTAATTCTGGATCATATGGATAGGGTACAGAGCAGAGGAGAGGCATGCTCTGATCGTGGTACTCTAATAATGATCCGATCGGTAATGTTTTGAACGTTTTGGAGTTTCTGTAATATATATTGAGATGAACCAGCCAGAATTGAATTACAATAGTCCAGTTTTGAAAGTACTAAGGAACACTCAAGTGTTTTGGTATCATCAACTGACAGATACTTGCAAATGGAGCTGATGCGTCTCAGCTCGATATATGTAGCCCTGCTAGTCCTACTTGATCAACAGGACATAGATTGTGTCAGCAAATGGAAAACACTTCAGCCCAGTTGATCTATGCTGTGGTGCCCCACAGGGGTCTGTTCTTGGATCTGTTCTCTTCATTCTGAACACTCAGCCACTCTCAAGAGCAATGAGAGTACTGTCAAGAGTGACGTCGAGGTGTCTTATTGACTGCATGAATTTAGTGTTGGAGTTGCTGATATTTATTGTCTGAGTTAAAGGGTGTGAATGAGAAAGTCTTTGTGTTCTAATCAGGATGGCTTCAGTTTTATCATCATTCATCTGCATCTTGTTACATGTCATCCATGATTTCACATCAGAATCTCACCTCTGCGCCTTGGATGGTAACTTCAACTTCAGCTGGATGGCTGCATTTGTATATTAGGGTGTCATTAGCATTCAATTGGTGAGACACTGGATGATGATCTATGACACTTGAGAGTGGCTGAGTGTTCAGAATGAAGAGAACAGGCCCAAGAACAGACCCCTGTGGAGCACCACAACATAGATCAACTGAGCTGAAGTGTTTTCCATTTGCGGACACAATCTGTGTCCTGTTGACCAAGTAGGACTTGAACCATAGTCAGGCCGTATCGTGAATGCCAAATAAATTTTGGAGACGATGAAGTAATATAACATGGCACATAGTTTCAAATGCTGAAAACAAGTCAAGGAGAGTGAGGACTGTAATCTTTCCGCTATCCAAAGCAGAGAGAAGGTCATAGACTACTTTCAGAAGAGCAGTTTTAGTACTGTGGGGATGGCGATATGCATACTGTACATTGCTAAAAAGACTTTGTATTCAGATAAGATGCAAGTTGGGGTAGAACAACTTTTTCTAAGATTTTTTGACATGAATGGGAGATTAGAAACTGAGCGGTAGTACTTTAGCTCATTATGGTCAATTGTTGGTTTCTTCAGCAGAGGATTTGCAATGGCAGTTTTGTATATTGATAGAAATTCCCTAGATAAGAGAGATGTATTAATAACATCAGTTAGTAAAGAAAATATTGGGTCTTAGCACTTTAGCAGCATTGACGTCAGGATCGGGTTCAGTTCACATGACTTTGGTACATTCTTCATCACGATTGTACGTACTAAAACCATAGAGACAGGTTCAAATGCTGCTAACGGTTGCCGCTGAAATTCTGTATCGCAATTTTATAGTGATGATGAGTCAACTGAAATTATGTTGTCACGTTTATATCTGATGGTTTGTATTTTGTCACGGAAAAATTTGCAAACGGGTCCGGAAGGTCGACTGGAGAGAACGTAGCTGAAAGTGGTGTACATTTGTTCCTTGACAGTAGTTAGTAATCTCAAATAGCTCTTTCAGCTGAAACTTTCCGCCGTGATCTTAGTACTGTAGGGGCCGATTTCGCTGTATTGAATCTGTTTGTGACATTCTTCTAAGCGACATTACAGATCTGCTTATGAATAGTGAGTATGGTGGAAAGCCAAAGCCTCTCAGCCTTACGGCGGTCCTTTTTAGCAGTGCGAAGCTGGTCCTTAACACTGCTATAACACTGAGAACACTTCTGAAGTGCTACTTTGTACTTGGTTACTGGGGCATATTTGTCGAGCAGTGAACGCAGGCAGTTATCAAGTTGTTCTGCTGTAGTAGGTAAGCTAGTTGTTAGGTGTACTTGGTTGTCGTGCATTAATTTGATTCTGTTTATCATACGGAGGTTGTTTCTCTTAGTAGCGAATAAAGGTGGAGGGTTAGGGACTGATACGTCAAGATGGCATATAATATAGTGTGATCTGATGAAAGTTCGTGGGACAACAGGGAGGACTGAAGAATATTATCATGACGTCTGTAAAGAATCCAATCTAAAATGTAACCATGTTTACGAGTGGGTTGACTAACTGACTGTTTGTGGTTGAAAAACGTGAATGGAATCTAAAAGTTTCGATTTGCATGGGTTTTCAAGACAGATAAAGTGAAAGTTAAAATCTCCAAGAATAATTATGTTACCACTTATCGAATTTCCATGCTACAGGAGATTCGGAAACTGCTCCTAAGAGAGAGATTATGTCTCTTTGTTTTTTTTTCTACTATGAGTAGGACGGTAGAGGCAGAAAAAAAATAGACTGACCACTGTTCCACTGTGTGAGTGTAGTTTGCACAAGTTCAAGCAATGTGTGGTCAGAATTGAAAGTTGAATTGTAGTTAAGACGGTTGATCATGGAGTTCTTTGCAATGACAGCAATTTCACCTCCGTGGGAGTGGCTATGGAACTCCTAAATGGAGTAACCAATGGATGTTAGATCCGCGCAATTGGGTTTGTCCCTTGATGTTTTTAGCCATGTTTCTGTCAGGAAAAAGATGTCGATGTTCTGATTGTTGATAAAATTAACTATTTCTGACGCTTTTCCGATACTCCTACTGATTGGGCATTGAATAATGCAATGCGCAGTTGTATCTCCTTAACAGCTGACACAAAGGTTGACAATTCAATTGGAATTTGAATTAGGTTGCCTAAATTAACAGCCGAATTTTATAATTTCTGTGCCAGAAAAGGCGAAAGGGAGATAACTGAAATTCTTATTCCAGTTCTATGTCCGTCAGCTTTGAAATAATGTTTCATTTCTCGCTTTCGTTTTTCAGTTATGGAGTGTTCAATGTAATCCCAGGTCGTGCGTATGTATGTATGTATGTATATATATATATATATATATATATATATATATATATATATATATATATATATATATATATATATATATATATATATATATATATATATATATAAAGAATACAAATCATATGGCGAATAATAACCCTTTCAAGCGTACTGGATCCACCAAGGGATCACGTGTGTCAGGGATTGATTAAAATGGATGCAATAAACTGACGACGAACAGTACGAAACTAGTAACTAACTAGCCTAAGCGCTTTTGACTCTTAATGAGTCTTTTTCAAAGGCAAATACAAAACATATATACGACAAACAAAAAAAACAAAAACACAAAAACGTTGTTTGTAAACCTCCACATGGCTTTCTCCACATGTGTTAAAACCCCAGCTTGTATAGACTAGTTGCGGAAACTGAAAACGGTGCTTAATTCCCTAAAAGTCTACAAGCCAAAGCGACATCTATTTTTACTTTCTGTACATTTATGTAACGCAGATTATATCCCGTATATTTGATTCTATACCGGTTATTCTTATAGTTAAAATTGAAGGATAATAAGAAGATTTAGATAATGTTAAATTCTACTAATGCATAGTTTTCATTTTCTAGTCTTCTTGGTTTAGACCGCTTGGTCCAAACAAAACGTGCAAAACAGAGAATGTGATTTATCTCATCACGTGTAAGATCTGTGGCCTTCAGTACGTCGGAGAAACTGAAAAGCTACACAAAAGGATAAACCTTCATAGATCTGATTGGATGTTAAAAAAGCTGTACAGAAGCCCGGTAACAGAACACTTCTCCTCCCCTGGCCACACTTTCAGTGATATAATACTTATCGCTATTGCTAACAACCACAGCTGGAATTCCGAAACCAGGAAGGAAAAGGAATCATACAGGATACGCCGCCTTAGAACATTAAAACCAAGCGGTCTAAACCAAGAAGACTAGAAAATGAAAACTATACACTAGTGGAATTTAACATTTTCTAAATGTTCTTATTATCCTTCAATTTTTACTATAAGAATAACCGGTATAAAATCAAATATACGGGATATAATCTGCGTTACATAAATGTTCGGAAAATAAAAATAGATGTCGCTTTGGCTTGTAGACTTTTTGGGAATTATACACCGTTTTCAGTTTCCGCAACTAGTCTATACAAGCTGGTTGTATTTATAGTTTTATCACATGTGGAGACAGCCATATAGAGGTTTACAAACACAACGTTTTTTGTGTTTATTTGTTTGTCGTATATATGTTTTGTATTTGCCTTTGAAAAAGACTCATTAAGAGTCGAAAGCGCTTAGGCTAGTTAGTTACTAGTTTCGTACTGTTCGTCGTCAGTTTATTGCATATATATATATATATATATATATATATATATATATATATATATATATATATATATATATATATATATATATATATATAGAATTATAAATATATACCAGACAGAACAGACTGTGCTATCCCTGGATTCTGTAGTAGAATCTTGATAATAGTGGGCAGAAATAATAGTTTAATACAAACAATACTATCATACAGGTTAGAGAAATTAAATTCGTACTCTACCGAGTTTCGAACCCAGGTCCGCGAGTAAATGGCACCCATCGCCTTGCCTGCACGCACCAACCCATATACCGTCACGACTAAGCACGCATCACCAAAAAATGATGGCACTGAATCGTTGTTATATAAGCACGTGCGTAGCAGACACACTCGCATGACGACCTAGTCATTAATTCTCATATATACACACAGTCGTTCCAGATTCCTATGAAAGAAATCAAGGTATATAGGATTTTTGTTTTACAAAGAATTATAAATATATACCAGACAGAACAGACTGTGCTATCCCTGGATTCTGTAGTAGAATCTTGATAATAGTGGGCAGAAATAATAGTTTAATACAAACAATACTATCATACAGGTTAGAGAAATTAAATTCGTACTCTACCGAGTTTCGAACCCAGGTCCGCGAGGAAATGGCACCCATCGCCTTGCCTGCACGCACCAACCCATATACCGTCACGACTAAGCACGCATCACCAAAAAATGATGGCACTGAATCGTTGTTATATAAGCACGTGCGTAGCAGACACACTCGCATGACGACCTAGTCATTAATTCTCATATTTATAATTCTTTGTAAAACAAAAATCCTATATACCTTGATTTCTTTCATAGGAATCTGGAACGACTGTGTGTATATATGAGAATTAATGACTAGGTCGTCATGCGAGTGTGTCTGCTACGCACGTGCTTATATAACAACGATTCAGTGCCATCATTTTTTGGTGATGCGTGCTTAGTCGTGACGGTATATGGGTTGGTGCGTGCAGGCAAGGCGATGGGTGCCATTTACTCGCGGACCTGGGTTCGAAACTCGGTAGAGTACGAATTTAATTTCTCTAACCTGTATGATAGTATTGTTTGTATTAAACTATATATATATATATATATATATATATATATATATATATATATATATATATATATATATATATATATCCCTGGATTCTAAAGTAGAATCTTGATAATAGTGGGCAGAAATAATATATATATATATATATATATATATATATATATATATATATATATATATATATATATGATGTATGGGAGAGAATGTAAATATAAATAATATATACCTTAGTTTTAATTTTATTATGTTAGCAATTCTTCAGTTTCAGTATTGCAAAAACCATTCAGTATATCCATTTGACACCTGACTATGTTTTGTTTTAAACATTTAATTGTGATTGTACATTTTACTTATCACTATATAATAAGCACAAACATATATACAAGTTTTGTCTAAGAAGACATTATCTCCGTGCCTGATGTATGGGAGAAAACTTTTAACGCACTAGAAAATTGTTGAATTTGGAAAAAGCCAATTACTTCCCCTAATATAAGCGATAGTATAACACACTGGTAACCCATTGAAAGCGCTGGTCAAATATGTCGGCTACTGCACGATTTTCCTTGCTGAAACAAATCGCTGAACGCTGTACTAAGAATAGTGGATTTGAAAGCATTTTGAAACAGGTAATATTTTGTTTCCAAATCAAATTGATATTTTAGGATGCTGTCCATGGATATATGATGACCTTGTATGCTTTCGTTGAATTATTCCATTGAAGATTTGATCCCGGATGATTATATTTGTACGATGCAGAAAGGTGATAATCTAAAATAGATGATTTTGTTAAGCAGTCAAGCCAGGTACACATTTCAGATTCGATTAGTGTTTATATAAATAGCGTAAACGTGCACAAAATTGTAGCTTGACTGTCCAAACAAATCTGAAACATCTATTCACTTTGACTGATTATGAAACTTTTATTCACTTTGACCACAGGAGTCTGCAGTTTTATCGATAAAGCACGACGAAATTTTTGACTACATGAAATCACCTTAACGGTATTATACAATAACTATTGTATAATACCGTTAAGGTGATTTCATTTAGTCAAAAATTTCGTCGTGCTTTATGGATAAAACTGCAAACTCCTGTGCTTTAACAGATTTGAAACTGTTTTGTTCAATTTGACAGATCTGAAACGTTTCTGTTCACTTAAAGGACATGAAAATATGCAGCTGATTTTGATATACAATGACGAATATGTGCTATTTACACACATTTACACACGCTCTCACAAACTCGCACATCTATTTCTCTATACAAACACGCTCGCACATATACACACACAAGATCACGCATACACACAAACACACACACACACACACATATATATATATATATATATATATATATATATATATATATATATATATATATATATATATATATATATATATATATATATATCCAAACACACAAACATACACGCTCACACATATACAATAACGCACACAAACATAAACACACGCTCACAAGCATCACATGCGCTCACACACATAAACACATACACAAACATACACGCTAATACAACTATATACACATTATCACAAGCTCACACAAACACGCTAACATAAACACTCTCACAAACACATACACTCACACGCACACATGCACACACGCTCCACACAAACACGCACAAACACGCATAAATCCATCCTAAACATGCACAGATACACTTTTCACATGTGCTCACACATACAAATACACGCTAATACAAGCATATAAACTCAAAGGCACACATATATACACGCTTTTACAAATACACACATGCATCCACACCTGTGATATATATATATATATATATATATATATATATATATATATATATATATATATATATATATATATATATATATATATGTGTGTGTGTGTGTGTGTGTGTGTGTTCAGAACTGAGCTTATTGTTCATAACTCAGTTATCGACTGAAGGCGTTGTTTCCGTTTGAAAATCCTAGGACTGATACAATGAGTTTTTACTTCGGTTGAGGGAGAACTGGTTTCATCGTCTGTTGTTAAGTAGAGCAAGTTCATGCGTCTCCTATTTTTATTGTCCTTTTTCTGTATCGGTCAATATACCATTTCATGGAGACTTCGGCGAACTTCGTAATTTGCTCGGAATTTTGATCACGTGGCGGGTGGTCAACTGACCGCAATATCCAATCGATAGCTGGTAGGCAAATAGTCTGGTCCCCTGCTTAGTATGCTCTCTAGTATAGTATATTGGAGTGCATCGCAGGGAGCATACTAAGCAGTGGACCAGACTAGTGGTCAAAACAAGGCGGACAATTCAGCATTAGCATCAACTGTTCCAACTACTTCAGCTTCGTTTATAGAGTCGAAAAATGCCTATTCAACAGCGATGATGCCACAGATATTGACGAAATTTAATATTGGAACCATCCTGTTTTGTTTTCTGGATTTTATAGCCATACGAGAGAGTAGCTATGAGCTTTTTACAGCTGGACATATACATGCGAGTATTGAAACGGTGTCGATGTTAAAAATTTAATCCCTTTTTTTACCATAACACCGCATTTCATAAATCGAGTTTCGTTTACCAATAAAAGGGATTTTTCGTATTAATCCGCAGTATAGCAAACCTGGAATATTTTTCGACGGTAAAGCTGCAGAAGTCCCAGCATTTAGCGGGCAGGTAGCGGGCATTTCTTAATTTGTTTTAATCTGATACGTCTAAAGTACAATGTATGCCGTTTTGTTATGTACAGATGCCTACCAGCGTTTGATTGGCTGGAGTGTAAAGTGACTCGGGAGGTTTTTCGGATAATTACGGAGAAAATCGGTTAAATTCGGTATGAAACGGTATATTTCGAAAGCTAATGTGCAGTCTGTTGATGTTTAATGAATATCTTTTGTAATCGAAATGTTGGTCTCTTTGCAATTTTTATAAAAATAATGACAGTTCTTTTCATAATCTGCAGCAGCATCACTACTAAAAATATACATATATTGATGTGCAGTGCGACACCAAAAAGACAACATAACTAAATAAGCTATTTGTGTTTTCTTTTTTGCTAAAAACTATAAAATCACCAGAATTCGCACGAAAGAACCTACTCTAATTGCAGTTTCGTAAAACACCAAAATTATCCGCAGCAATACAACTTAGCGTCATTTCATTGCTGTTCTGTATAATTCCAAACTCTTCATGATTTCTCGGTTAGAAAACATCAAAATCATCATCATCAGCATTATCTGCGTGCAGTTTATTTTGCTTTAATATTGTTTGTTTGTTTGTGTGTGTGTGCATGTGTGTATGTCGCGTTCGTTCAAGCTATTTCGCCGGATGTATAAACGTTGGGCTATTTACAGCGTGTTTGATGTGTTAGCAATGGCCCCCAGCAGTGTCAAGCGATTATGTAAGTGGCTAGAAAACTCAGCTTTCGGGTCCAAACTTGTAACTTGCACCCATGGATTATACATTGGTCGGAGATCAAAAGGAAGTCAGCTGGGTAAACGGGGCGTGTTCTACGTAGGAAGACAAATAAGAACCCTCACAGTTTAGTTAATTGTGTCAGTCCCACAATATCCAATCGGAATTCAGCAATGGGGTTGGCAAGAGTCCTAGATTCGTAAAGATTAGCTGACCTCTGTCCAAGAATTAGTATACATGAGACACCATTTTGTGAGGAGACATCGCTGTCACGAATTATACTCCATGAGACGCCATTGGCAGGTGACGGAGGATAAAGAATTGTGAACAAAGAAAGAAGCTTCGAAAGGTAGATATCTGCTCGATTTTTGCAAAACATTATAGCGTTGTAACTGTAAGTATTAATATTATGTTTGCTCAGTTAGTGAGATAGTTTTAGTACTAGAATTACCTTGTAGTGTTTCATATATAAGTTTATTTGAGACCTGAATTTGAGTTACGTAGAATTATGTAGATTGCTTTTTCAGCAGAAATAATGTCATAAGCCGCGATCGGTTACTCTGTAGTAAACAGTACCTTAGGAATGCGTATGTTACGTTCACTAGTAAAAATGGATGTTTGAATTTATCAGAGCATATATATTTTAATATTTGTATATTTTGGCAAAGGTTGTGATGTAAAGGTATACGTCTAATTGTTGTGATTGTCAGTATAATCGCATTATGAGTATGTACTAATATGAGTCTATTATCGTTGTATGTATACGAGTAATTGATATCGTGGTTTTATGATGTTGTTTTATTAAGTTGTGTTATTTTATTGTGTTTTACCGTACAAAGAGTGTATGCATATTTCTGTAAATGGATGCGTGACCGATAAAATTTGATAGGCTTATCTGATGAGAAGATATATGTGTAGTGTGATGTGTGAGAGCGTAGAAAAAATAGCGTACCACCCTTGTATTTTCCAGGAAGCTTTCTCGGGGAGAACTTCCAGTTAGAGTTAAAGTTCCGAGTCTCTGAGAGAGAGAGAGAGAGAGAGAGAGAGAGAGAGAGAGAGAGAGAGAGAGAGAGAGAGAGAGAGAGAGAGAGAGAGAGAGAGAGAGAGAGAGGGGGGCTGGGAAAGGAGGCGAGGGATGTAGAGGAGGAGAAATTGGAAAAGTCGACGGATACGCGAGGTAAGAAGAGGAGGTGAGAAAGTAAAAAGGCTGGGATGAGCGGAAAGAGGAGGAGTAGGAAAAAGAACCCAGAGAGAATTAGAGAGACGAAGAAGAATCAGGAGATGAGTAAAAAAATCAAGGACAGGGAGAGAACTCTCAAACTAGATATCATATGTTGAGATAGGCTCAAAGGGTTGAGCGAGAGGCGCATTTGAAAAATTCGAGTGATTGACTTTTATTTGTTAATTAAATTGTTGTTATTGAATTTCACCCTTTGTACGTTTTATTATTTAATCGTCGGCATTGTTGACTGGGAGATATGAGCTATATACCAACTATTCACTAACCTAACATCTGAACCATGATTGATATGCCTGCGTGGGTGCTATAATCTAAATAAATATTGGAAGCACCCCACCCCAATTCCTTACAACCAAAACCATACAGGGGGATAATAAAATCCGTAACTGTGTGTGTGTGTGTGTGTGTGTGTGTGTGATTTGGGCTTGTAACAGCGCTTTAACAATTTTACACTTAAATCGTTACGATGTCTTTAGTGTGGCAGTTTATAGCGATGTCTATCACTGGGTCATCATGCTGCAGACATGTAGCATGATATCCCACCGTCACATTATCCTGACACCAGGCCAACCAATAATAATACTAACCTCTTACTGCTGAACGGCAAGCGAGTTAGCTTTTAGTACCATTTTTATAATTCTTTCTTAGGATTCTACCGGAGTTTAAACCCGTGACGACCCGCATTCAAGACGGACCCTCTAACCACTATGCCACCCGAAGGTCTCCTGAATGCAGTGATAAGAGGCTCGACTTAAACTTTATTCACATGTTCATAAATGTGGTATTTTTGTGAGGGTCAAAACATCTGAAATAACAAATTAGCAGATAAAATATACTCCTTTTCAGGGTTTTTGCTCATGGCCAGTGCAAACAACTTTTTTATTGCTTGCAAAATCAGAAATTTCTCCATAAAGCAATTTTTTGTTTTGGTACAGTGTATATAGTCAATTCAAATCCAGTAATGGAATATTTTTGGGGGTTAATTATTGAAGCAGTCTCTAGATTATATAATCAGACTTTTTTTGAGGCATAATTTACATCTATATGTGGTATGTAAAAGAAACTATGGGAACTGTTCCTCCGCCAATCTAAAATTTGCAGTTTTACTAATAATTTGCAGTTATGAGTGTATGTCCAAACCATAAGCCAAATTATGTGACAAGCTTGTTGTTATAATGTTTTATTCATGTGAAAGTGAGAAAACATAAGATTAGTAACATCCACCTCCATTTCAAATAAATTTGACAACGTAACAAGACAATGAATGTATTGGTTACTTATAAATGCCTACCTGTATCATAATTTCTTTTAGACTAATTCATCTAAACATATTGTTGTTATTATTGCAGAATTGCATACATTATTTATTTTTCTCTAATACAAAAAGTTAAATTCAATACCGTATATAAATTCTTTTTATATTATCCTTTTCTTGCTTTCTTGAGTAGTTGTTGTGCTGATATGTTTGGTGTCATAACAATATTAACTTCTATTTTAAACAGGGCAAAATAATAATAAAATCACAGGAAAATCAAGATATTGATGGAGTAGGATGGATGATACATCAGCCTGAAATGTGAATAGCCTTAGAAACATTTGTTTAGAAAAATACGTGTGGGCACATTAGTCTTCTAATAGAAAACAATCACATCTGTAGAAGCTTCACGTAATATCTGCATTAATCTTTTAAATTACTATATTAATTTTATATCCAAATGTATCAAACAAGTTAAACTGTTTTGTTGTATTAATAATGAAAACAAGCTCAACTTGTTACTTGTAGTTGTAGCGACGTTATTTATATTCAGTTGTTTTAAGGATATTATTTTTTTTGGTTGCTACCAATATAATATAAATCTGACGATTTATCAGCAAAATATCATGGAATCAATTATCTTATCTGTACTATAAATATATGTCTATTTATTGCACAGAAAGAGTTATTTCGTGTTGTCACAGATTTCATTCTACGTTATAGAAAAAAAACTTCACGGTTACTACTGCTACAATGTACCTAAGAGGGAGTACTGAATACATTTCTGGTTAAAGAAGAGACAAAGTGATATGTGATAATACAGCTCTATTTTCACGAAACAAAGATAAGTTCTACAACGTTCTGGATACAATGCATTATTATTTACTTGTAAATAAAATCTCTCCCTCGTTTAACCCTACACATTTTGTGGCTTTTTCAGGAACATTTTCTTTGAGCCGTATTAAATTCTTGCCATTAATGTAGTTTGAAATAAAACAAAATTGTTTTCTGTGCGCAGGTTATGACATACTTTTCCCGGTATTCATGGAATCATCCAGAGTTAAAAGAATAGATGCTCTGTGAAAAGGGGTACCCTCTCTGTACCAAAATAGTAAGATGGTGGCACTCAGTCCTAGAAGCGACCGCTAGTTACGTTGTTATCGCTACTATGTTAGGTTTGTATCGCTGCTGAAAGTACTTGCCATCACAATTTCTTTTCTTAATGACAGATTCGAGTAGTCTCAAGTGGTAATGGCACGTGTACTTGCGAAATGACCGTTACGGAGGAGCATCAGAATCGAGGGGGGACTCTTCATGGTGGTTGTACCGCAACATTGGTAGATGCAGTCTCTACATGGGTATTGATGGCCACAGACGAAAATATTGCCGGAGTTAGCGTCAATATGGATATATCGTACGCAATCTCTATTTACACACATATACACACGCTCGCTCTCTCTCTCTCTCTCTCTCTCTCTCTCTCTCTCTCTCTCTCTCTCTCTCTCTCTCTCTCTCTCTCTCTCTCTCTCTCTCTCTCTCTCTCTCTCTCTCTCTCTCTCTCTCTCTCTCTCAAACACTCACACATTAATTTAGAAACATGTTGGTCTTGTTCTACCGCCAAACATGATGCATAGTTTAGGTCTTATTCTGCATAACTCTTGGATTCTTATGATTTAAAGTTTCTACGACAGTTGATACAAATTAAATATTGATTTTTGTAAATAATTATTTATACCGTGTACTTTTTGAAGCCATTTACTCAGAAGCGTACCAACGTAATTTGGTCTTAACAAAAGTATACGTCATCATTATCATAATTATCATCATCATTTCTCCCTTCTCGTCATAATATTCTTTGTTTTTTTATATCAGTTTTTATAGCAAATTATGATGACGACGATATTGCTGCTGGTGATGTTGACCGCAAATGAGTTGTTTTGTCTAGTGGCGGTTGTCGTTATTAATTTTGTCATGTTTTGTGTGCATTCCAATCAGAACATCCAAATATTGAAGAAGGCAAACTACGAAAAAAGACATGTATAATGACGATTTGCTTTGTGAGAAAAGTAAGGCAGTAAAGGTTATTGATATATAATGTACAAACAATCTTCAGAGCTGTTTGTCGTGATCGCGTATTTGGAGGGTAAGGGCGGGAATTGTTAAGGCTGATCTTTTGGACATGCTTCTGTGCGTGCTTTTGTAATGTAGCACAGTTCCTCCTACGTAATTCAGGATGAAAACTCAATAATAATAATAATAATAATAATAATAATAATAATAATAATAATAATAATCATCATCGTCAATATCATAATGACGACGATGATGAGGATGATGATGATGATGATGATGACAGTGGTGATGATGATGTTGATGATAATATGGTATGTGTTTTTTAAATTCACGTTTCGTTTTTAGTATTTTTAGATTTTAGTGATTATTTGTTTATTAGGAAAATATTTCTCAAACGGAATAATTACCCAGTTTCTAAGATCAGATGTACTAATTCACATTATTCACGAAACTTAGTAGTATTGATCAATTTTGGAAAACGTAGCCACCGTAATTTCTTAACATAAGGAATTATTGAGACATTCTAAAGCAAAATAGGTTTATAATCTGATAAAAAATAATTCTCTGTATAAGGTCATCGAGTCGTGATTATATAATGCATTAAAGTACCAATCTTTGGCTTGGGATGATTTACTGATGAGTCATAATATATTAATCACAAAATCACACAAGTGTAAATTTAGAACTTGGTGATGTGTGGTCATTAAGGGATTATATAAATTATTTATAACATTTGCACGTTCAAGAACCATATAGTTGATAACGACTGTTGTCTTGTCGTCCCTGGAAATAGGGGACACAATGGACCTCAAGACAGTTTCAGTCACATTTTGATTAATTCGTCTTTTAGTAATACCCATATGTGCTGCAAGAAAGATTTTCTGGTGGCAGAGGTGGGAGTTCGGTTAATTTTTTAGTATTCACTTTTCGACTGGTTTTATTCAACTGAAATTATGAAATTCGATAGATACACTAGGAATGGAATGCGTTATTATATAGTTATACTGTAGTAAATTATTATTGCTTATATATCTGTAATGTATTAAGTATCCATTTAAAGATGCACGTGTATAGATCTTTGCGAGTTAATGTTGAGATTTTGTTACTAGTGAGATTTAATCTTACGGTTGAGAGTGTGATGTGTCGAATTTTGAAACCTCTTAGCAGTATTGATTTAATGAATTGTACCAAAGTCAACTTAATTAAAGTAGAAAGGGCTAGAGACAGTTATATGATTATTCTCATTTCATCTCTGAACGTCAAAGGAAATTCGTTCTGCATAACGAAACTTGACTGGGTCATCTGTTATGGTACAAGAGTTTCGGCATAACACTTCCAAAATCGACCCATGAAATAGATGATTACGAAGCTCTCAAGAAAGCGCTATTACGGCACTATGAATTGACAGCTGAAAGTTTCCGTAAACTTTTCAGAGTCATTTAAGAAAACCACAGAGACTCACGCGCAGTTTCATCCTCGTGTACGCGTACTTTTCGATAAGTGGATAAAAATGACATGAGCCGAACTTACGTAAGAAGGCATACGGGAAGAGATTCTGAAAGAACATGTCCTCAGCACATACCAGAAAGACCTGATAGTATTTTTGGCAGAGCGTGATTTCGTGACTATAGAAGACATTAGTGTAATGGCCGAGCGATATGAAGCTGCACACTCTCGTCCAACCACATAGAGTAATGGTTTAACATCTATTATGCTGAATGGTCGAAATGGTGTGAAGCCAGGGGCTGACAATCCCAGCAGTGATTAGTACCAGGGCTAGGGTAGGTCCCAAGGGGTGGACAAGATAACCTGTGATATGATAGAGGTAGTTGTGTGTTATGGTTGAAACATACCCGGCCATATTCTTAAGAACTGCAGGAAATACAGTCCCACTGTAAATGTAGTGACCCCAGACACTTGTAACAAGAGTAATTCAGTGGAGTGGCCCAATACTGCAACAGCTACGGTAAATGGAGCAAAAGATACTGTGTTGTATGACACCGGCTGTAGTTATCCAGCTTTGGTGAACAGCAAATTCGTTACACCTGCTGATTATACAGGTAATACAGTAGAGGTCCAATTTGATAATAGGAGTAGAGATTCCCTTCCAGTTGTTTACATCAATCTTGATTCGCCCTATGTGAAAGGACGAATTCAAGCAGCGTGCTTGTCAGGGTTGTCGCATGACATTATTTTAGGATGTAGGTATGTATTGCCTCATCCTAATTCTATGACGTCAAAACCTCTTTACATAGAGTCTGTAGAGACTATGTCTCTGAGACAAAGGTCAGGGCCGAATCCGCGGAACCCTCGACTTCGCCATAGATAATTTGCTACCTGGCGAATTAAGGAGACTTCAATAGAAAGATTATACCCTTAATTGGATATGCGGGTACGCAAAGGAGAAGTGCATGCAGAACTTACCCGACGGTGAGGTAGAGTTCGCACTGAAGCGAGATATCTTGTACCGATACGCTCGAAAAGGGGCCGAGAGGTATAAGCAGGTAATTGTACCACAGTCTAAGAGATAGGAAGTGCTTAGGATCGCACATGAGAGCTTACTTGGTAGTCACATGGTTGTGGCTAAGATGCAAGATAGGCTAGTCAGGGAGTTCTACTGGCCAGGTGTGTATGGGTATGTAAGGAGTTTTTGTCTGTGGTTTGACAAGTGTCAGCCGGTAGCAACTAAGACCTCACATCACCCAGTGCCACTAGGAACTACTCATTTGATTGATGAACCTTGCTCATGGGTTTGCTATGGATATGATAGGTCCGATAAAATCTGCATCGTATAGTGGCAATCGTTATGTGTTAACGATTGTCGATTACGCTACCCGATACTCGGAGGCCGTTGCGTTGAAGAACATCGATTCAGTTACGGTAGCTGAAGCTTTGTTAGAGGTTTGGTCTAGAGTTGGTGTACCAGACTAAATAATAACTGACCAAGGGACGCAGTTTGTTAGGCAGGTGATGAAGGAAGTAAACCAGGAACTTTCTATCAGGCACATGACTACTACCCCGTATCACCCGCAGTGTAACGGTCTAGTGGAGCTTTTCAATGGGACATTGAAACAAGCTATAAAGAAGTTATGTGAAGTTCGACCTAGGGATTGGGATCGATATATTTCCGCGATACTTTTCGTGTATCGCGACGTACCCCAAGCTAGTCTTGGATTTTCGCCGTTCGAGCTTGTTTATGGGAGGACAGTGAGAAGACCCATGGCTGTATTGAAACAGTTATGGACGGATGAGAAAGCATCAGAGGTAGTACGAATGACGTATAAATACGTTGTTGACCTCCGTAAAAAGCTAGAGGACGTTTTTAATTTGGCTCAGAAAAATCGATGTGACGCACGGGGACGTCAAGCCAAGTACTACAACAAGAGGGTGAAATAATGTAAATTTGAGATAGGCGACAAAGTGGTGTTGTTGTTACCATTGGAACACAACAAACTCCAAGTGTCATGGAGAGGACCGTTCGTTGTAACGGAGAAGAAGGGTGGAGAAAATTATCGCATCAGGGTGGGCGATAAAAAGAAGTTGCACCACGTTAACCTTTTTAAACGCTACCTGTAAAGAGAGTCACCTACTGCGTTTGTGATTTACTACAGTTGTGACTGAAGAACCCGACGACAACGGAGGAGTGGCGGAAGTACTTCCTAGTTGTCTTTTGACGAGGAATGAAACTTACGTAGACGTCGTCCTTGGCGTAACGTTAACGTACAACCAACATGTCGAGGTGGAGGAGATACTCCATGATTACGAAAGTATTCTGACGGAGAAACCAGGTATGACGGATTTGGAGGAGTTCAGTCTGAAGCTACTGGATGAAACATCGGTAAAACTGAAGCCCTATCCACTTCCACACTCGAAATTAAAAACTGTGAGGGAAGAAATTCGCGCTACAATTGGCTTAGGGGTCATTGAACCAGCCGAATCTGCGTATAGTTCGCCGGGTTTTTTTTGTTTTTTTTTTTTAAAGAAGAATGATGGCGATCATCGCAATTGTGTTGATTACAGGAAGTTAAATAGGATCACAGAATTTCAAATAGAAATGTTACCAGATCCTGAAACTATATTTGCCGGAGTGACGAATGCCAAATATTTCCCGAAAGGTTATTGGCAAATTCCTGTTCGCAAAGAAGACCGTCCGAAACTTGCTTTCGCAACACCAGATGGAACATACCAATGGGTAGTTATGCCGTTTGGGGTACAGAACGCACCCAGTGTCTTCACCCGAATGATGAGAAAACTTTTAGAATCGTTAAGAGGAAGCGGAATTTCTAATTTTATGGATGATTTGTTGTTAGCGACTGCTACTTGGGAAGAACATGTAATTTTGTTGAGACAAGTTCTGGAATGACTCAAACAGGCAGAGCTCACAGCCCGACCCTCAAATTGCCATATAGGATTTTTGAAATTGACCTGTCTAGGACACACCCTCAGTGAAGATACATTAACCCCAGACAGTACAAAGGTTGATCAGCTTCGGAATGCCGCACGTCCAACTACAAAGACGGAAGTTCGTTCATTTCTAGGTCTTGCAGGGAAAAAAGCTCCGACTAAAGTTGTTTGGACCGACGCTTGTGAGAAGGCCTTTCAAACGTTGAAATATAGATTGACATCAGACGCCATAGTTAAGTTACCGGACGTGAAAAAGGACTTTTTTTTAGGTACCGACGCTTCTGACAGTCGTTTTGGTGCAGTTTTACTGCAAGAACATGATGGAAACTTATTTCCTGTTGCATAAGCGATTAGGAAACTTAATTCTGCTGAACGTAATTATTCAGTTACTGAGTAGGAATGCCTAGCAATTGTCTATGGAACTAATAAATTTTGGCGTTTTCTGTATGGGGAAAGTTCAATCTTCAAACAGATCATCAACCTTTAGCTTATCTGGCACAGGCTAAATTGACCAATGGTCGTTTAATGAGATGATCGTTGTTTCTACAACAATATCAAGTCCAATTACGTTACATTCGAGGCAGCTCAAATGTGAGGGCAGATTGTATGAGTCGATTAGTTGAGACTGGGGTGAAGGGGTTGCTTCATGACATGTAAACATTAACTTGAACTGTAACTTCAAAATTCGATGAGCAAAATCCCAGATTTTACTCTTAAAAGGGGGCCTCTATGATTTGTCGAATTTTGAAAACTCTTAGAAGTATTGATTAAATAAATTATACCAAAGTCATTTAGTTAAAGTAGAAAGGGTTTAGAGACAGTTATATGATTATTCTCATTTCATCTCTGAACGTCAGAGGATATTCGTTCTGCATAACGAAACTTGATTGAGTCATCTGTTATGGTACAAGAGTTTTGGCATAACACTCTTTCAAAATCGACCGATTAAGAGGGGAAGCATGTCAATAATGGATTGTTCAAAGTAACCTTAATTTACGGCATGCTTAGCTGTTTTGTCAGTCAAAAATTCTACGTAAGAGAATTTAGGTAACAATCTATTCTGATTGGTTAATGGAAACTTAAGGTCGTAACTTTTGTAAGGAATTAGTGGCCCTAATTGGGAAAAAATTGCTTCAGTCTTCAATCTGACTTGCAAGAAGTCAGAAGGAATTTCGGGCTGACATAGAAAATACGTTTTCTCGTGATTGAGTAAGGGGCCAGATAGTTGTCTCAAATAGGAGACAGACTATACGTTGGAGGTTCGTGGAAATGAATAGGAAACTGCAAAGGTACGCAATCTTAGTTTTCAGGTTTTAATATGCTATTTCATTTGTTGATTTATTTGCAAATGTATTGATGTTATGATATATGTATGATTTTATTTTGCAGAGTTTTAGTGATATGTTAGTCACGACATTTTATTCTTTGATTTTCTAATTATCAATTCATTGGGAGAATTGACAAGATTGCATGTAATTGAATGTTCATTGAGAAAATTGTCAGGATTGCATGTAATTGAATATTCGATACATAAGAGTGCTTAAGATTTTTCAAGAATTAAGCCTAATTCATGATGGGTAATGTTTCGTAGATTTATGAATTAAATCTCTGTAGAATTCCATTTATTGGGTGTATATCCATATACTAGTTCGTAATATTTAATTGATCACGTAAACTATTTTAGAATAGTTAGATTTGATGTGTTAAGCCATATATAAGTTAAAAATATACTGTATTAAGTAGCTAGCTTATTGGTGAGAAGTCAAGGGGTGTTAAATACGGGCTCATACGTGCTAGCCGTGAAGTGGAATCTTATGTTCCCCGCTAGCGTGACCCGAATTAATGTCAGGATACATGTAATGGCCGTCTCTGTCTATAAACATAGAAATTAGTGAACGAGTGAGTACGACAGAATTATGCATTGTACTTTCTGAGCCGGGTTAATGTACAAATATAGATGTATCCTTGGAAAGTTGACCTTTTATCTGTTGCGGGACATTTTATTTATTTAAGGAAACAGCTTCCTGGCAAAATTCCTGTACAAATTTCAAGTACCAGAACAAATTCTGAGCAAGAAGTCTAGGTCTAGAGACGATCGTCAAATCGTTCTAGTGTTGACTGGCAAGGGTCCAGGTCAAGGACGATTGGACAAAGGTTGGCAAAGAAGGAAGGAACGGAATATTTGATGTCTGGATAAGATTGGTGATGATCTCGTAGGCTATGATGAAACTGAAATAATTCTGTCACTGACAAGCAATCGTAACGTGAAAGTTTGTATTGCTTTTATTAAGTACATGTTAATACATTTACTTCTTTTGTAACAAAGAAATTGATTTCTTCCATTTGAAATTCTGTTATTGAATTGATTAAATTTTATATTTGTTCATTGAAAGGGGGCTCGTAGTTTTATTTTTTCAATATACTTGTTCAAAGATCTGCATTCTTCTTTCTATCCATCCACACTGTGCAAATTACACCATGGGAGGTCATTCCTTAGCAACGAAACGTAGTGGAAGAGATTGGTGTGTTTTGAACGCTACCAATATTTCATAAAGATAGTATTTTTATGTTTAGAGAGCGCTAGATATTGCTTTAGTGCGGCTCAGAGAATGATAGAGGCGTACTTTCGGAGAGACCAAATGTGAGACAAGTTGATTTGCATGTTTAGTTACAAAATATGTGCTTTGAACTTAACAATCTCGTTAGGCTGAATAAGGCATATAATAATGTTTCTTGAAGTAAGTTCCTACGCAGTCTTTTTTCATGAATATGTACCTTCGATTGTTGAATTACAAAATTAGAGCCTTCTGACAGAAAGTTTGTAACTAGGCCGCACCTCTATCCCTGTGCGCATGCTTTTGAAATGTTTTCTTTGGCAAAATCTGTTAAACATTATTAATCACTTTTGGTTTGACAGCAAATTTATTTGACTGTAATAATAAAAGAAAACAAAGGATTGAAATGTGATCCGTTATTAATTTTTCGTCTGATTATTATTATTATTATTATTATTATTATTATTATTATTATTATTATTATTATTATTATTATGGCCATTTGAGGGAACCCAAAGACATGCCTGTACTGTGAGCTATTGAGGTGACTCTAGCGGCCAATTCTACCTTTTTTATCGCAGACCAAAAGAGGCGTCGCGACATCGACATGCCATCAACAGCGAGATTCAGTTTGCTAAGTTTCATATGAGAGCGAGGCTTTTGACAAAACTGTTTATGCGTTCAGTGGCAGGTACTAAAGATTCGGATTTTGTGATGGAGAGAGGACTGATAGATCAAACGACATCCAAAGTCGCCAACTGACAGTCTTGTCAAGCCTATTTACGCCCTCATCAAAGAAAAATTTTAAAAATTTAAATACACTCATGGATTTTTTTCAGCTAAGTTGTGTGGCGAGTTCAGCGAAGTCTTAGATAAGAGCGAGAGATGCCAAGCGGCGATTGACTAAAATCTTGGTAGTAGAAAAACAGATTTGCTTCTTCTGCATCTCAAAGAAAGATTATTAAGGAAGATTTTTATTTTGATTCAAAACCATTTCTTGAATGTAATACCCGTTTTGCGCATTGTACAATAATCAGCAGTAAGATCAAAAGCGAGAATGGATTCCTCTTTGCGCCGCGCAATTATATTTCGTCATGCCAAGTGAGTGGCAGTTATCAAACTAAAACACTAAAAAATGTTTCGTTAAATGTTTCAACGATACCTGTGTTTTAGAACAATATCGGTGATTTATTATTGGATATACAGTGGAGAAAAAGAGGAAACGACAACGAAAGAGAAACATTCTTTTAAGTTTAAAATCTATAGGTATAATGCATTATAGTACCGTTATACCGTGACGTCAGTTGAAAATAACATAGAAGTAAAATGTAATTAAAATTTATTTGACCAATTATTAGAGTCACGATTATCAGTGATGGCACACCTGGACGCATTTCTTAATGGTTCTGGAAAACGAGTTTTAACCAACAAAGAAAGAAAAAAGGCGATACATTGGGTACTGCTGTATGGCGAGCGCGCGTGTTTGTGTATTTTGGATTTTTAACTTTGCTTTAACAATTTTTTCAGTCATGTCGCTACGATATCTGCAGTAAGACAATTCATAAAGATGTTTAGCATTGGGCATCATGATGCAGACATGTAGCATCATGTCCCACCCAGTCACATTTTCTTGACACCAGAATGACCAGATCTAACAAGCGCCAAGCACAGCAGCTGTTAGTACCATTTCTATAATTCTTTTGTATTACTCAGCCCTCGTGTTTAAACCCGCGACATCTCGCATCCAAAGCGGAAGCTTTAACCAGAAGGCTACTGGAGCGGTCCAGACACCTTTTTAAGTTTAGGTCTAAGTTTAAATAGTCCACTATATCTGGAGATATTATTGTTCACAGAGAGCCAGTGAATCATTAAGTAGTCACAAAGTTTATCGGCAGGCACTATCTGGTGACAGTATTTATGCCCCATGCACTGCCAGCTGCAAGGAATGTGGAATTTGTGTATAGTGTTACTCTTGCTTTTTCATCCTTCAGTCTGTTAATCGTTTTTTTCCAAAGTAGGAGAATGTTACCAATACTTCACGATTTACTGATATTTGATAAATTATGCATCGTGGCGTCGGTGTATGTAGATGTCACCTTTAATAATACAACATTATAGCATGAAACGTTGATAACCGTGACCTACATTTCACGCTTCTGTAACATTAACTTTTGCGTTTGAGTCAATGTTGCAGGCATTATTGGTTTCACAGGTATGCTTAATGACAGGGCTGTACAATATAGGGATGGTGGGATATATATATATATATATATATATATATATATATATATATATATATATATATATATATATATATATATACAACCTCTCTCTCTCTCTCTCACACACACACACACACACACAAACACACACAAATCATTGAAAGACAAATTCAACTATGCAACCGGATATGCAATACAATTTAGCTTTTCATATGAAATTCGCATTTAACATTAAAATCTTTACAAATAGTAAAATGATTTTAATGTTAGATTACATCAACTTCTAGTTTCATTTCATGACATCCATACCAACTTCCCCTACCCTATTTCACGTGCTTACGTTTGTTTTCCAGCTATATTAAAGCAGCTCAAGTGGGAGAGGATATTGTCATTGAGGCAAAGACCCTGAAGCGGGGAAAGAGACTGGCTTTTTTGTCGGTGGATATTAGGAACAAATCAGATGGTTCTCTTTTGGCTCAGGGAAAACACACAAAATATATTGGATGACCGTTAGAAAACACACTTTTTAAAGTTTCAAATGCCTTATTTTGAGGATATCATAGGTTTTATATGTATATCTAGCTTACTGAATCTACATCTTTAGTGACATTTCCTTCAAACTTAACAACTGTCAATCACTTGTAAATTGTGTGTATAATTTTGCTCATGTCTTCGCGAAAATTTGATTACAAATGCATTTTGAAATAAACTTATACGCAGACTATTTAGTTTACAGTATTTACATGTAGAATATTCAATTAATTATATGTCTAGTATGCAATTTATGTACAGCTTTATGCTTCTTAACCCACATTAGGTTTTGTTTTGCAGCCCAGAAACACAGGTAGGTTATTTTATTTCCGACACAATTCGACTGAATTGTCTTGCTCAAGTAGCTGACTTGGTTTGATCCGATGGTAGGATTTGAAATCGCATCCTTGCAGTCGCGAGTCCGGCACGTTAATTTCTGAACTACTGTGGTGTTCCTGTTTTCTTCAGCCGCCTATTATGATATGCAGGAGAACCATCTTAGGATTGATGATATATATATGCAACTCTGATTAATCAATTAACACAGGCATTTGTATCTTAATCGAAAAGTCAGCATTTGTTTCATTTTCACTACCAGACACCATGGATATCTAGTTCACTTCTTTACCCTTCTGCATTAACTTTAAATCTCATTCTAATTGAGGCAATTAATAGAAGTATTTATAATAATCGGAAACCATCAGACAAGAAAATTGTCAGAGATAAATAGCTCCATATTGAGCAGATTTTTTTTGGGGGGGGTGCACTTGTTTTCACTCAACTTATAGCAGACTTAGAGACAAGATTTTACCTTGAATCAGAGGTATATTTTACGAATGGAAGTAGCAATTTTCTCGTCAATGTACTAGAATCAACTTTTTTTAAGATAATGAAGCGCTATAAAGAAACTAAAGTACAAGCTGCTTTTGTCCAGTTTTGTTAGCCATAGGCAAATGAGCTGATCGTGTACACTATTATTAACGACCTCCACCAAAAAAAGGAAAGAAAAAGCAGTGTGTCAGTTTAGTCCAAACATAGCAGAAAGCCTTTTGGCATAGACGCATTTTAGTGCCGTTCCTGGGTTACATATTTTTGCAGGTGCTATTCGAAAAGCCTGTAAACAACTTTTTCTGAAAAGCTGCTGAACAGAATTTGACCACGTTTAACAGAATGCGTATCCACATGTAGGTTCTTTACAGCGTATGCAAACGTTGCCTTTCCTAGATCAAATTTAGTCATAAAAAACAAACTTTTAACCATTTCTCCGAAAACCGCACAACACACATTTGACCAAATTTGACAAAAGGCATTATGTCTTGAATAGATTCAATTCGATCCGTCTTTAAATACGGCTGTTGTTACTAAATATAGAAAACCCTTTGAGCCACGTGACAAAGCGTTATGACGAAACTCCGTTCACTATTTGACAAATGAGTCTAATGTGTTTTCAAATGTGGATGTAGCTACTAAAAGCAGAGAAATCTTGAAGGAACTGTTTTTCATAACATTCGCAATAAAAAAGCATCGAAAAAATGTATACCGAAAACAACAAACAGACTCCGATTTCGTGTGAAAATGCTTTTGCATTATATCTATTATATATCCAGTGTAATTTCGAACATGTTATAACATCGTTCATGATGAGAAACACAACTTTTTAAATCTTTTTTGTTTTTAAAGAAAAGAAGAAAAGTATTCTTTAAAATATATCATTTACCATCAGATAGTTGTGTTCGTCTGTTCATGGTGTGTATTAAAGGAAATTTGATAAAATAATGAATTGTAATAATGTCGAAGTTATTCTAAAACCAGAACGTATTTATCACAAGTACTTTTAAATTTACATATAATACAATAGCGACTAAAGAGTGCCGTGATATACGACTGTAGAAAGTATGGTGCTTAAAGAAATTTGATTGTACAAGGTTTAACGACGAATCATCATAATCTTGGTTATACAATTCCAAGTAAATTTAGGATTCCAAAACGGACAAACAAAACCAAAGTAAAGCAATCAAGTATTAACGTCGTTAAAAGAAAAAGTCTAATTTACGACATAAACAACTCTTTAAAATCCCCAGTATCTTTCAGATGGAACATTAGCACGATACATAGATTTAGTCATCTCTTGCGACATGCTGGAGGGGGAAGGGGCGAGTGGGGGTGCGCATGCGCCTTAGTCTATATCACAAAACCCACAGGGGAAGTTTGAAAAAGAGATTAAGCAAACCCAATCAATGACTATCATTTAAATACATGCTTAGAGCGTATTTCGTTCGTAATTTGAACGTATTCTGCACGTTGTCGTTGTATCTGAGACGTCCAAAATTTATTTCCGTCGTTGAACCAAAGTCATGCGAAAAATAAAACATTCTCATTCTCAATTTGATATATAAACACATATCCACTTATAAATCATTACAACAGTTCAGACAACAACGGATTTTATCATTTTGGCATGTGCAACGCCAGTTGTTCATTTGCGAATTAAGTTCATTTATTCTAATTTGTGTTATGACCCATAGAGGTATCCAGCGTTTGTGTTGTCCCTGTGTATGTGTGTGTGTCTTTCAGTTGACAACTCGGGTTAAAGTTTATCTTTCTTTCCAGCAATTATTTTTCACTAACACCTTACATGATTCAGTTCATATTTGCAGTATAATATCACATATTCGGTTTCTTTAGCGTTACTCATACCAATGGCGAGGTCGCGGGCTCAGAAATTTACACAGGGACACATACTTCAGTTTTTGCAGTCTAACAGCATCACATACTCTCTTTCTTTCAAGACCACTCCAGCCCCTGGATGGGGCCATGTCGTCCAAAATTAGATTGGGAATATATTTTAGTTAAATTTGTTTATCTTATCTGAGACTCATCATACATTAAATACAATAACATCACATACTCATATTCTCTCAGCGCAACTACAGCCCATTTGCTATGGAATCAAAACATATTAGGAAAAAAAAAATTTCTCAACACTTTTTATTACCGTAGCTCTTCATATTTTGGAAAATAGTATCAGCTCATAATCCACTTATATATTTACCACTCCAACACCTGGATTGTGCTTCTGGTGGAGCGATAGAGTTAAGAATTAGAACAACGACATATTTTATCTTCACGTCTGTTCTCAAACCCAGCAGCAGAGAGGGTGAACAGACAACTTTGCCTGAGACGTTTATTTAAAAAAATAAAGGTTCATGCAGAGGCTGAGAAAAAAAAATATGTCAACAACTCTAAACCGAAGTCTCTAACTTTTTGTTATTTCCACACGGTTATGTATTTAATCGTATAATAAAATCTTTGGTTAGATTATTTTTGTTGACGTATTTTTATGATTTTGTAAGGCGATTTTGTTTACTCGTAAAGCGACCCAATTGTTGTCCTTCAACAACTCTGCTTCTATGAATTAAACAGCCATTATAAATATTATCAATAATGAGTATTGGAGAACCACACAGCTAAATTAGCTCGAGAGCGACTAGAGGCAATTAAAAAATATCTACCTGTTCGTGATTCTGTTAAGCAACAACTACAATCGCGTCAGGAATCTCAAGTTGAATTAGAGGAGGATACAAAACAATTATTTAAACCTATCACTAAGACCACTAAAGGTATTCAACCTGTGTTAGAGAAAACAGCTGAAGCAACTGAAAAAGTAGCAAAAAGAACTAAGAAAACAAAAACGATTCTTGAAAAATTTCCAGAAGAAATAGCTTCTGCGATGCCACTCCTGGAAATACCTAAAGATGCAGACCAGGCAGAAGAAGGTACTGAAGCACTAGCCACTGAACCAGAAGTTGAATTAATATATAAATTTAATGAAGAAACTGTTAAGATAATTAATAACTTAAACATACAACAATTAGCTGAATTTGCTGTGGATAGTTTTAGTCAAAGAGGTAAATTAATGAAACCCGAACACGCTAAAGATATTAAAAACAGTAAACAATGGCAAAAATCATTATATCGCATACGCATGAATGTTGAACAAGCTAGAGCTGATGATTCATTATATCGGGAATATGATAGTGCAATTGATAATTTAATCCAATAAAGAAAAGAGGAAAAAAAAGTAAAAAACCTCCAAAACAAAAAACACCAAAACCAATTGAGCAATCACTTCGTGATTATCCAGCATCACCAAAACCACCATCAAAACCAATTAAAAAAACCACTACCGAAACCAATTGAAGAGGAAGAAGTATTTCAAGACGCTCCTGGTGCAACTGGAAGTGGCTTAGGGATTGGTCGTATTACTTGTCCTAATAATGTCCTTGCTGATGTTGATCGATTAGAAATTCTCATCGGAGGAAAACGAGCTGGCAATAATTCCCCAGAAATTATTAATGAAGCAGCAGATATTTGTAAACGATTATTTAGTGGCGGTATTATGGATATTAATGTATATCGATCACTCACCAATGAAATTGCCGATGATTATTATAGTGAATAAGTCACAGTGATTAGATACAATTAGTGATAAAGTCAATTAATAATAAAATGATTGTTCATGGTACTCAACGTGGAACTACCATGATTAGGGTAATAAAACTCGATTACCAGTATACAAAGCAACCTACGTAGATGGACTAGGTGATATTGTTCAGGGTCTATTTAGAATAATAGCTCCAAAAGCAATACCAATTGCAAAGCAGATGGGTATGAAAGCTATTGATGTTTTTCGTGAAAATGGTATAGACGCTGCAGGTAACTTTGCTAACAAAGCATTCTCAGCGATCAAAGATAGACTAACGCGATTAGTACGCAAACCACAACCCGAGAGACCTCAACCAGTGAAATTGCCCAGCACTGAAGTGATGCCCGCAAGTGTAAGTAAAATAATAAATCAATCCGCTAATCAGAAACTAGCGGAGTTAGTTGATGTCCCAGTGTCGGAAAAAGAAAAATATAACCGCTGGTCTGATAGCAGGAAGTGATCTCACTTCCCGAAGTGGTCTTCGTGTTAGACGAAGATGGTAATAATAAAGATGTTCAAGCGCATATCTGAACCCGCATTTGACATGGACGCACCAGTTCTCAAAGATGAGTCTGTGTGCGATTATCAGTATTATTCCTATGATGCCAGAGTTCCAGATCAGCGTGGACGAATCGGATTACAGGTTCAGGATACAAGTAGATATTTTCTACCCGCTGAAGAAAATTGAGGCTGAAGGTGAAGTTTTAAATAACGCTAATCCTGCAGCACCAGCACCATATGTAGCCGATGTTAGTGTTGGTTTTGTTAATAATGGTATTGTGGCGTTGTTTGATAGCGCTACGTACATGATTGACAGAAAAAATATTGAATTAATTCAGAAAGACGTTGACTTTGCTACAACAATACAGCGACGATTACTCAAGATCAGCTGGTCCATCAATGCTGTTTGCACAAGATACAACTGATTTTCCAGAAAGTAGAAATATGACTATTGGTAATGTGAGAAATGCTGCCGGGGACAACTTTACCCCTGCAGTATTATCGATGAATGCAAATTTTAACTTAGGATTTGCAGTGCGTAAATAAATGTTAAAAGGTGATAGAAGAACATTTTCATGTGCAATTCCACTGTCATATATCTTTGGATTCTGCAGACATGTACGAAAGGTTATTTTTTGAGCTAAAGATACAATTGAACTCGTGCGAAAAAGCATTGATGATGATGCAATCTGGCGACCTGGTGCAGCTGATACTGGTAGAGTTATACTGACCAAACTTAACCTGTGGATGTCGATAATGAATCCATCAATATCAGAAGAAGATCGGTTACTATCTTTTATGAGTCAAGGCGGTAAATCAGCGTTATCATGGTTAACAACAACCACAGATAGTGTTCAAAGTATAATTAACGGTTTATTCACATGGCAAATAGCTTCTCAGCAAGGTGTTTCTGCGCCGCGACATATATTTATTGCGCTTCAAAATACTGCACGAATAAGCGATCAAGATGACAGTATTATGATTTTTGATAAACTCGGTGTTTCTGAGGTTTCACTAAGAATAAATGGACATCAAAAACCATCCGAGGATATTTGTTTTAAAATTTCGATCAAAATCATGTAGCACATGCATATCATCGATTAATGACATTCATGAAACGTGATCAAAACATTGATACTGGTTTACAAATATCACAACTTGATTTTACAACGCTGTATCCAATTTATTACTTTTCACTTGATCATTTAAATTTAACCAGACAATCAGTAGTTGATATACATTTTCGAGCTCGTGTTAATAGAGATATTGGAGCTATTCCTAATTACAGAGCAATTGCTGTTATGCTCAGTGATAAATCAATGTTACTCAAAGGTGTTGGTGGACGAATGAGAGTCATTAATGCGTCAGTAGAGAACATGTAACATGTAATTAGATCGTTCATAATATTAATAATGTCATATCATTACATTTTGTATGAGTCTGACTCCTGGTCAGGTCAAAAGACTGCAATCAGCATCAAACAATAACTGTGGAATAAAAATATCGTTGAAAAAGGAACAGATGAGCTGTTCAAATAAATTTTCGTTGACCGATCGTCAATTCAAAAACTTTAATGAAGCAAAAAATCAAATAAAGGCGTCAAACTTAGTCTTTCTGCAGTCGCTATCAAAGATACTTTTAAAACGGGTGGTATATTTCCCCTTCTCGCAGCTATACCAGCATTAATAGCCGCTGCAGCCCCTGCTGTTGCAAAAGCTGCTGCGTTAGGCGCTGTTGGAACTGCTGCTGGAATGGCGTTAAAGAAAGCAACTGGACAAGGAATCAAAAAAGGGAAAAGGTCTAAGACTTCCAGGAACACCACCCTCGTGGTACGGAAAAGGTCTAAGACTCCCGGGAACACCGCCCTCGTGGTACGAAAAAGGTTTAAGACTAGGAACAGTTCGATGATAGTTCCACTATCAAATTTTGATTTACTCGATGCTGCTAAAAAAATTAAATATAAAAAATTTTAGAGGAGTTTTTATGCGCGATCAATTACCAAAACAACCTAACAATATTGCAACTGGTATTATTAATCTTGATAAAAACTCCGGACCTGGCACGCATTGGGTAGCTTATGCAATTGATCCACGTGGAATTATCTATTTTGATTCATATGGATTTGAGCCACCAAAAGAATTTCTTCATTATGTCAGTAATGGTACTGCTCCAATCTGGTATTCAACGCTGCCAATACAAACATTAACTGATCCACCAATATGTGGTCATGAAGTACTTAATGTGCTCGATGCTGTATCCATGGCACCGCCAGGAAAGCCACCTCATAAAGTCGTGCATGAATATACCACATTGTCGCATTTGAACAGACATCAGTAAAATATAATGGTAGATATGTATGGAAGATCTGCTCGTGGTAAAGCTCAGCAGCAAGGTGATTTATCTAAATATGCAACCCTCGATCAACTTAGAAATGAGATTGATGATTTATTAAATATCACGAGTGTGGATCAAAATGAAGTGGTTGTTTTCAGGACAAACAAGGACGATCAAAGACAAGCAATATACAACTACCAGACGTACTTATACGAATTCCTACTGCAGTTGCTGATAATATCGTTACGTTTACTGATCAGGGTAAAATACAGGATTCCGGTAAGTCAGTTAATGATTATGTCAAGACGACTGGCGGTGTATTTAGTGGAGACGTTATTATGAACAAAAATAAAATTACAGATCTTGGATATTCAACTACAGATAGTGATGCTACAATACAAAATATGTTGACGATCAGGAATCTAAGTACGTATTAGCCAATGGTGGTATAATGCGTGCATTTCTTAATATGAATCATAATGGTATTAGTAATTTAAAAACGCCAGAATCTGAGTTTGATGCTGCTACAAAAAAAAATATTCCAATCGTTAATGGAATAGCCAAAATCGAAACTGATTTCACCGGTCACGTGAATACGTTTTTGAGTTTTCGCAGAAACATAAACAGAATTAATAACGATTTTTTTGGAACTCAACCAAATGCTGATATAAAACTTACTGATATTAACACAAAAACTCAACGGTATTATTAGTGGAATTCCGGATATTGTTCAAAAAACGAGCCTGAATAAATTCCTCACAAACAGATCATTAACATTGTGTACGTCGTCGGATCAGGCTCAGCTACATGGACACAACGAAATAAAACCATTAAACACACCGCAGAGGTCGCTGGTATATATAGGTTGTCTGTGTTTAGCGCTGCAAAATTGAACATACTTACCACATCTGCATTATCTAATAACTTGTCTAGAACCGTATCTGTAATGTTGGATAAAGATTCTGAAGAAACGTTCACGATGGAATCATCGGATAGAAGTTTGTCCTCTGCTAATTACTGGTGGTGTCTGCAATTTGTAACTAAAGCTCCCATTTTAATTACGTAATTAAATGACAACGTCATAAGTATAATGAATCCGATAACAGTCACACATTGACGTTCAACGTCACAGATATAATCAGGCGTGTAAGTGTCAGACTGAACTAAAAATATGATCGACGAATACACGTTGAAAGTAAAAAAAATATCGCAGACGCATGGTTGCTATCGATGTAGTAGTTTACTCGGTTCCTGCTGTTGTTGCTGGAGCTGGATTGTTATTATCAACGTTAACTATAACTGCTCCTGTGGTTTTAACGATTGGACTATAATAAATAGATTTCATTATAATATTTATACAATTAATTACAAGCCTCTATCATTATTTTACCTTTCATAACAGATTTTATTAGGAAACTAGCGAGTTTCTCTCTAACAGATTTATTAGGTATAGAATTTAATGCATGAATCAATTTCACATCTGCGAGATGCCGTTGTTGCAAATCAGGATTTCTATAAGCAACGTCATGAATGTGACATTCTCGATCGATTTTATTTACTGGATACTCTCCTGGTCTTGGTCAATCTTGGTTATCGAGTCTGATATCGAGACGAGTTCCAGGACCACAGTAATTATATCCAGGAAGGTGTTTCTCACCAGCATACTTAGCCCATGGTAATCCAGGTAATTTTCCTGAAGAAGTAGCAATATCCCCACCTATCTTTGTTGTCTCTGAGATAAATTTATATTTTTGTGTACCACATTTTACACATTTACCAGTTAATAAACGTCGTTTTTTATTATTGTTGTCAATCCAGTGGTGGGTGTAGATGATTTACATCGAACACAATATAGACTCATGTTATTAATAATATGGATAAAATAATTGACTTTTCGGCTAAACGAAAACAGGAACCAGTGAAGCACCATCCAGCATTACAAAATTCAATAAGAATGATTATAATAGATCCATCTGGATCAGGTAAAACACAATTATTATTAGATTTAATAATGAGGTGGTTGAGATGGAACAAACTATATCTAATAGCATCGTCTGTAGATGACCATCACTGTTACGAAGTACTTAAGGATTTTAACGAGAAAGCAAAATAAGTTAATAACGACGGTGACGATATTATTGACTTTTTCACAGATAAAGATGAAGCCCCGTCTGTAGATGACTTAGATGGATTCATTAATAATCTCGTAGTATATGATGATGTGATGTTGGACAAACAATCTAATCCAGTTACAATATTTTCTCGAGGTAGACACAAAACAGCCGTGATTTATGTTACTCAGAGATATACACAAATACTTAAGGTGATCAGAGATAATTGTAATATTTTGTTTGTGTTTAATGGAGTAGATAATTATACTCTGCAGAATATTTATTATACCTGGTGAATAAATTTAAAAATTTCTTTTATAAAGCACAATCTGTTCCGTTTGGATTTATAACGATAAATCTACATGATCCAAGATCAAGATATCGTGTAGGTCTAGATAAAATCTTTGGTTAAGCTCCCCTTGACTATCAATAACAGCAGAGAGGGTGAAGGATAACAATTGGGTCGCTTTACGAGTAAACAAAATCGCCTTACAAAATCATAAAGATACGTGAACAGAAATAATCTAGCCAAAGATTTTATTACACGATTAAATATATAACCGTATGGAAATAAAAAAGTTAGAGACTTTGGTTTAGCTTTGTTGACATATTTTTTTTCGCAGCCTCTGCATGAACCTTTATTCTTTTAAATAAACGTTTCAGGCAAAGTTGTCTGTTCACCCTCTCTGCTGCTTACCCGTTCACTTCATCACACTTACATTATGGGCTCTGTTATTCCTACCCCCGTGTTCACGTCTCTGTATATGGCCATCAAAAATATGGACAGGTCGTCTCTCAGCTATATCATATGGTTTGCTGCTAAAGCACATTTCTTGTTTAGTGTACCATAAGTACTTTGCAATGAATTCATATAAATTTATTTTCAACTTTCCCATTTGAGAAACTTCATAGTCGATTCAAGATGGTTTTGCCATTACTATTAATATTTGGAAACCCCGATTTAAAGTTGCTTAAACAATCAGAAATGTTTGTCTCTTTAAAGTTTATTTTACGTAATAGTATTATAAAATCGTAAATATTTTGGAATATTTGACACGCCAGAGAGGGAAAGGAGAGAATAAAGAATATAGATTGATTGTTTCACACTGTTATTTGATTTTAAAATCTCGTCATTTTTCCAAAAGTAGGCCAGACGCAAGCAAATTCATGTGATGTATGTAGAAAAAAATTTAAAATCAATTTTATTTCGACAACTTTATTTTAAACAAAATGCAATCTCTATCAAGCTTTCAATAATAACAGTGTCGAAGAAAACATAACATATATTCAAAATGAATAATTCTGGTCTTGATTAATACTTCTCACAATCTGCACTGGAATACTGCGTGCAAACATCGTCGTTGGTCTTCTCTGTGTAACCACTAACCTTGTCCAAACCGGAACCTAAAGAACAGAAATAAATTAATTGTCATGCGCAAGAATTTTTAAAGAAATATTAAATGAGTTTTTATGATGTGTCATGCAAGAAATTTTATAGAAATATTAAATGAAGTTTTATGCTGTGTCATATACAAGAAATGGTTGTTGCAGAGGGCATCTCTTGGCACCCAACTAAGACTCGAAACTAGAACATTAATAAAATGCAGTCTTTTGTTATCACATAAACTATAGAGAGGTCATTTTAGAACAATAAGATGATAATCCAGAACTGTAGGAAGGTCAATAGCAAGCAATAATATCATAATTCGAAAATTTAGGAAGGTCAATAGCAAACAAAATTATAATTCGGAAATTTAGGAAGGTCAACAATATCATAATTAGGAAATGTAGGAAGGTCAATAGCAAACAATATCATAATTCGGAAATTTAGGAAGGTCGATAGAGAACAATAATACCATAATTCGGAACTGAAGGAATGTCTTTAGAGAACAATAACATCATAATTCGGATCTGGAGTAAGGTCAAAAGAGACCAATACTAGAATAATTAAAAACTGTAGAAAGAATATCATAATTCGGAATTGTGTGAAGGTCAGCAGCAAACAATAATATCATATTATTATATCATATATCAGCAGCAAATTATTATATCATAATTATGAAGTTATTCCATGATTCGGACTTTTTTTGCAGTAAAAAAATACAATTTTTAATACTTAGTTTAAATCTGAATACTGCACTTGTTCCGTGACAAGACAAATCATGCGACCCTTGTGTAACATAGAAACGAAACAATAGTTTCAATAAAGTGTAAAAATTATTCCATTGCCTTAGAGATAGTAACCTTTTTTTGCAATATTAATATAAATGTATTTCTTACAATTTAAAGGGATATTGGTTTTGTTAACAGTTATGAATATTTCGCACATGAACGATAAACGTATTGAGTTCTTTTTGACTGCCTGGCCTTTGCTCCGCTCTAGGGCTGTATCGAAGAGTCGTTAAACCATACATACATGAATGCCGTACATACCTACCTACCTACCTGCCTACCTACCTACCTACCTACCTACCTACCTACCTACCTACATACACACATGCACACACACGCACGCACGCACACTCACATATATACATTAAAAAGGTTAGATAACTGCTGTCATTTGTACTTCAAATGACAAATTTGTATGCCGTAGTCAAGCCAAATAAAAATGTATGATGTCCCATAATAAACAAACTGTGTGGTCTAAAAAGAAATGAACCCGGCAGGAGCAAGATTGTATGTTGATGTTCTCAGTATCATTTATATTTTGATGCAAATATTCAAACAATACAATGCTTAAATCTTTGGGCTGAAACCTCTTTCGGATCAAAGTTATGGAAGTTCAGTTTTTTGAATATCTATATATCAAGATTATTTTATGTGCATACAGTCTTGTGGCTATGGGGCTAAAGTGTCACTTTTGTTACCCTAAAGAAAGAAGGAAATTTAATGAAATAACTTATGATTAGTTTCTTATGTAATATATTTCAATGATGACTAGATTCACATCTCATGAGTTAACTTATAATTAGATTACCATGTAAAAAAATAACTTATGGTTAGATTCAAATGTAATGAAGTAACTGATTAGATTCCTATGTACTAAATTAAATGATGATTAAATTCATATCTGATGAGATAATTTGTGATAAGGTTCACATGAAATATCATAACGTATGATTAGATTCACATGTAATTCAGTAGCAGATTAGATTAGATTCACATTTAATGAAGTAACTGAATAAATTCACAGGTAATGAAACTTATGAGTAAATTCGCATTTAATGAAGTAACTTATGATTAGATTCACATATAAGGAAGTAACATATTAGGTTCTGATGTAATAAAGTAACTGATTGGATTCGAATGTAATGAATTAAGTGATTGGATTCACATGTAATGAAGCAGCTTATTGGATTCACATGTAATGAAATATCTGATTGGATTCCCATGTAATTAAGTAACCGATTAGATCCACGTGTAATGAAGTAACTTATGATTAAATTCACATGTAATAAAATAATGTTTGATTATATTCACAAGTAAAGAAGTAACTTATGATTAGGTTCTCATAAGATAAAGTATCTGATGACGTAATCAAGAAACTGGTCAGATTGACGTGGAATGAAGTAACTGATTGGATGCATATGTAATAACTTAAGTGATGATAAGATTCATATATATGAAGTAATATATAAATGAGTAACTGATGATTAGATTCACATATGATAAAGTAACTTATGATTAGAATCTCATGTAATGAAGTACTCTATGTCATGAGGTAACGTTTGATTAGATTCAAATGTAATGAAGTAACTTTTGATTAGATTCACATGATATGAAGTGACTTATGATTAAATTCAAATATAATGAAGTAACTTTTGATTAGATTCACATGTAATGAGGTATCTGATTAGATTCACATGTAATGAAGTAACTTAAAATTAAATTTACATGTAATGAAGTAACGTATAATTAGATTCACATGTAATGAAAAAACTGATGATTAGATTTACATCTGATGAGATACGTCTGATTAGATTCTCGTGTAAATAAAAAGTAACTGATTGGATTCACATATAATGAAAGAACTAAAGATATGACAAGTTATGATAATTTTTACAACACCAAAGCTACTGATTAAGACACACCAATATGTTATAAAGTAAAAAAAAAAATTGCCTGCAATTAAATTAATAAAGACTTACCTGTAATCAAATTATGCATGTTGCAATAGTTTGTGCCGTAATCTAAGACAGCGTACCATATCTCGGATCTAGAACTACCCTGAAAATGCGATAAATAAAACCAATGGCATATATATATATATATATATATATATATATATATATATATATATATATATATATATATATATATATATATATATATATATATATATATATAAAGAATACAAATCATATGGCGAATAACAACCTTTTAAGCGCACTGAATCCACCAAGGGATCACGTTTGTCAAGGATTGATTAAAATAGATGCAATAAACTGACGACGAACAGTGCGAAACTAGTAACTAACTAGCCTGAGCGCTTTCGACTCTTAATGAGTCTTTTTCAAAGGCAAATACAAAGCATATAAGACAAACAAATAAATACAAAAACATTGTGTTTGTAAACCTCTACATGGCTGTCTCCACATGAGGTAAAACTATTAATACAACCAGCTTGTATAGACTTGTTGCCAATACTGAAAACTGTATAACTCCCTAAAAGTCTACAAGCCAAAGCGACATCTATTTTTACTTTTTTGTACATTTATGTAACGCAGATTATATCCCGGATATTTGATTTTATACCGGTTATTCTTATAGTAAAAATTGAAGGATACTAAGAAGATTTAGAAAAAGTTTAATTCTACTAGTGCATAGTTTTCTTTTTCTAGTCTTCTTGGTTTATACCGCTTGGTTCAATGTTCTAAGGCGGCGTATCCAGTATAATTCCTTTCCCTTCCTGGTTTCGGAACTCCAGCTGTGGTTGTTAGCAATAGCGATAAGTGTTATATCACTGAAAGTGTGGCCAGGGGAGGAGAAGTGTTCTGCGACCGTGTTTCTGTACAGCTTTTTTTTGTCATCCAATCAGATCTATGAAGGTTTATCCTTTTGTGTTGCTTTTCAGTTTCTCCGACGTACTGAAAGCCACAGATCTTACATGTGATGAGATAAATCACATACTCTGTTTTGCACGTTTTGTTTGGACCATGTATGCTTAGTTTTTCTTTAATCACTGTGCAAGTGAATATCCAGGTCTCTATCATATGCTGACAGGTTTTGCATTTTTTATCGCCACAGGTTCCAGACTGACTAGGTTGGTTTTGACTAGCGATTGTCGTTAGCTTTGCCCTGTCTTGGATGTCCTTTAGGTTGTTTGGTCTCCGGTAGGCTACTACAGGTTTGTTCGGAAGTATTAAGTTTAGTATGTCCGACGATTGCACGGTGAGCCAGTGTTTTGCGATGATTTTACCTACTTTGGGGTTGTCTGGGTGATAGGTCAGAATAAATGGTTTCCTATCAGCCTTTTGTTCTGTCCATATTTGAGTAGGTCATCACGGTTTGTTTGCTTGGCCCTTTGGATTGCTTTGTTTGTTTGTTGTTGGGCTTAACGCCATTTTTCAGCACACGATAGGCTATTCATGGCGGCCAGTATTAATGGTGGAGGAAGAAACCGGGAAATCACCGGAAAGAACCACCGACCCACGAGAAGCTACTGGCAAGCTTTCTCACATATCTACATTAGCCGAATCCTAGACTCGAACAAACGCAGACAGAGGTGAAATGGCATTAATCCGTAACGAACAGCGCTTTAGACCCCTTTGGATTGCAATCAGGTCTTTGTCGTAGCCTCGGTAAATTAAATGTTTAGCCAGCTCTTCAGACCTTTCTAGGAATCTTTCATCGTCGGAGCAAATTCTGCGTATCCTCAGTGCCTGGCTATATGGAATGCTCCTAATGCAGTGTTTTGGATGACACTGGTTGGGAAGAGATATTGGTGTTTCCATCATGTTTTGATGATGCGTGCTTAGATGTGGGCTGGTGTTTGCAGGCAGGCGAAGGGTGCAATTTACTCGCAGATCTGGGTTCGAAACTCCGTAGGGTACTATAAGTTTTAATTCTCTAACTTGTATGATAGTATTATATATATATATATATATATATATATATATATATATATATATATATATATATATATATATATATATATATATATATGTATGTATGTGTGTGTGTGATTGATCTTGATTTTTAGTGTAGCCTTAGCAATTTTTCACTAGTCATATCGCTACGGTGTTTGCATGAAAGCAATTTGTGGTAATGTCCAGCACATTACATTATATATATATATATATATATATATATATATATATATATATATATATATATATATATATATATATATATATATATATATATATATATATATATATATATGTGTGGGTGTGTTTGATCTTGATTTTTAGAGTAGCATTAACAATTTTCCACCAGTCATATCGCTACGGTTTGTGCATTGTAGCAATTTGTGGTAATGTCCAGCACAAGGCATCGTGGCGCAAACGTGTGTCATCATGTCAGATTATCTTCACACCAGGCCGACCAGTCATTATACTGTCCTCTTAATGAGGAAAGATACAAGAATACAAAAGTAATGCATACAAAAATACAATCTAACTCCCCCTCCAAAGGTTAATAATTATACCGGAGCGTTATTTTAAATCCGTTATCTATATTAATCATATTTGAATGTATGTGTAATGTTGTGTCGGTAAGTTTGAACATGTAAATGTGCATATGTACTTTGACTTTATTACCTGTTTCTATCTTCATCCTAAAGTGATACGCTTCTTGAACATCATTTTATATGGACAAATTAAACGCCATGTTTGGTGAATTTGCAATTAGTGGTTTAAGTGGTGGGGACGAGAAAACAGACATACAAAGATTATCCAATAACCCTATAATATTTGTACAAACAAAAACAGTGAGACTAAAAGAAAGTTTAAGAAAAAAGAAAAATAGGGTGGTAAATAATATAACATACCGATACACTGCACGTGGATCCTGATGGGGTTAGTGTGAAACTGACGTCATCAATATAATGGTGGACCGGGGTTTCATGAGTTCCTGCGACCATCGTGTCTGTATTTGTTTTCAGCTGTCAGAAAAAGAATACAAATATACTAATAAATAGCTGTACATTTCAGACAGTGAAAAGACACATCTATGACATAATTTTGGTTCAGGTGATCACATGTTACGTGACAAGACATCAGTGTCACAAACGACAAACCAGAATTTTTCTTGAAGATTTAAGGTTTGGTTGTGCTACAACATGCTTATTATTTGTCTTGTTTGTGTAGTTGTTGTTGTTGTTGTTGTTGTTGTTGTTTTGTCTAAAAAATGTCAGAGCATTCGTTCAAAATTTTCGAGCTTCAAAGCAAAATTAGCTGCTTGTTGTATCTTTATTCGAATTAAAGATACAGATTTGCAAAGTTACTGGACCCGAGTTCGAGCTTCCTGAACAATATGTTTGATATACGATAAGAGGCTAAATGTTACTTTTTATTATGTTACACATTGTAGATCAGAAATCTTCCTAAACGTTGGACTTAATGTAGGTTATATATGAACGAACTGTTCTTAAACAATAGGCTTAAAGACGGTAACATAAGGGTACAGGGTAGTAAAAAAGTAGACTTTTGAATATTGTAATAGATGTAGAACTGCCATCAAAGATAAACTTGAATAAAGTTAAATGTAGGGTTTATATGTATATGTGTATATATGATTTGGATTTTTAACGTAGCTTTAACAATTTTTCAGTCATATCATTACGATGCCTGCAGTGTGGCAGTTTATAGTGAAGTCAAGCACTGTGTCATCATGCCGCAGACATAGCGTGACTTCCCACTCTGTCACATTATGCCGACACCAGGCCGAAAAGTCCTACCACTAATCTCTTAATGCTGAGAGCCAAACAAGCAGATGTTAGTGCCATTTGAATAAGTGTTTGGTAAGACTCAGCCGTGGTTCAAACCCGCGAACTCCCGTATCCAAATCGTAAATTTAATGACTGTAAATGTGTGTGTATGTGTGTGTGTGTGTGTGTGCGAACTTGTCCTGAAGAATGGAATTAAATAGGTAATATATGCTGGAACTGGTCCTAAATGATGTACATCACTACAAGTTAAATATGTAGGAACTATTTATAAAGAATGGACTACAATATAGTCCTTATAGTACCACTAATGTTAAGGAAAAAAAAAATAAACAAACATCGGTTCGATTTTTGTTCAGATTTAAAGATTTTCGCTCATTTAGTGTATATTCATCATATTTGATCAGCTAGAAATAATTCTCTTTTATCCAAATTAGAGTTGATGTGGTTTTTAGAGAATTTCGAAAAGATGAGTGTTGGTTATGGAAACCGTCCACAACTAACCATTTTTCACTGTCTTTCAAGCCTTAGCGTAAAGTGCTATGCAGGCTTTGAGCTATTTTTCGCCCAAGATGAGAATAGAACTGAGATTTCTTACCGTGTACAGACATTTCTCTCCACCACTAGCACAGTTGTCTGCTGTCTTCCACGCTTCGAATTGGCTGACTAGGCGTTGTTTAACTTGATCACAACTGATCCCAAAAGTCCTGAAACAATTTCTATTCATAATTTTGTGCAACTCGTCTTCAAACGTACGTATTGAATACCTTCATCATATTGTTTTGAAATATACTTGTATAATCAGCATTCTCATATTCGCCAAAACTTGTATAAAATATCCTGTGCTCACCACGCACTTCTCGATATTTTCGATAAGTAAACAACCTGCATAGATTATCATTACTTATAATAATTTTATGTTTAGTGTACCCGTTACATCTCAAAATGTGATCTTATGAGCGCGCGCTCAACAGTCATGTAATTCTGAGAGAGTGATTTATGTATGGTGAAGTTATTTGCATTTAAAACATGCTCTGTAGAGAGGATATTGGCATACCTCCATGCTACGTTGATGTAATGTGGCTGACAATTCTTTGGATATTGTACTTTTGAAAATTGTTAATGATTTTGTCGCACTGCTAGCTAAAATGTTTTTTTGTGCTCCAAAAATCAATGTGAATTTGTCTAAAGTACACTATACTTAAGTAGCAGCTATAAATAAAATAGGGAAAATGAATTTTGCCAAACTAGACATTACCAGCTTTTAAAAGTGCGATGAATGAATTATCAGTTATATAAAATGCGAAAAAGCTATCGGCTCTTTTTTGAACAAATTACCTCTGACGATCAGGAAGTAAAAATGACCAAGTGGAGCTAGCACTTTTATGAAATTTGCTGGAGTAAAGCCAAGCTGTATAAACAGCTCCGGTAGCCTAGTGGCTAGAGCGTCCGCCTCGGATGCGGGAGGTCGTTGGTTCGATCCCCGGTCGAGTCATACAAAAGACTTACAAAAATGGTACTAACAACTGCCTCGCTTGGCGCTCAGCATTAAAAAGTTTAGTGTTAGGACTGGTCGTTCTGGTGCCATGATAATGTAACTGGATGGGACATGATGCTCAATGTCTGTAGCATGATGCCCCAGTGCTAGACATCACTATAAACTGCCACACTGCAGACAACGTAGCGATATGACTGAAAAATTGTTAAAGCTACGTTACAAATCATAATCACATCACGTCACCAAGCTGTATACTCTATAACCCATATGACATCCATCAGTCATACATCAAAATAAAGGGAATTAAAGGTTCTCTTAGCAATACTTAATATATACATGTTTTCTTTTAGAGAGCCAATATAACAAGTGAGGAAGCCCGGGGAAATTTTTTCTTTAAAATTGTAAACCCTATACAAAATATAGAGCGCCACCTATTTGTTTTAAGCAGAGCGAACCATGTTTGGAGAAAGAACGAACCTCCTCAGTTTAAAGCTAGCAACATGAAAAAGGGTGCTAACTCGTCTAGGATATACATACATGTGATAGGGATACTGGATAGGAAAAAAAATCTTTATTGTCATTATTATTGGCTTTTAACCTGATGCAATTTATCTCACAAATATTTTGTGAGTGCTCTGTATGAGTATTAACGTCGAATACAATATTTGTATATCACTATAATGAACGTATATGCATGTATTCCCACAATGCAATGCTTTTCTTTAAATTAAAAAAGATATGGAAATTAATTCAATATAGCGAATTACAGGCTTGAATAAAAAAATATATTACGTTTAAATTGTTTGCCTGAGAAATTGAATTTTCCGCCAATTTATTTAAAAAAAATAAATTAAAACTAGCGCACAGAAGGTCAACGACGTAGTCTTTGAAATATTTATAAAAAATAGTGCCGAGTGAGGATATATATATATATATATATATATATATATATATATATATATATATATATATATATATATATATATATATATATATATATATATATATATATATATAATTGATTTCTTACGAAATAAGGCCATTGTAGCAGGAACGAGCTAAAAGCATCAACAGGTATGATGCATATGGTAAGCGCTCATTTGTAATTAACAAGGTTCTGGATTTGAGCTCCCGGTGGCAGCAGATATATTGGCTTATTGGGTAGGGCGCCATTCCAACTGCGTATTGTTTTCTCCTATGAGATCATCAAAATTAAACTTTCTTATTTGCATTCCAATCCTCCAATTTAGAACCATTTTGATACATGAATCATCAACAGATGATTCTTTGAACAACAACTCAATTTATAAATGGTTCGCAAATCTTCTGAAAACAACCCAGGCTAAATATGTGTGACAATCATCGCTTTTCATTGAATTTATGACTGGCGTACTTGGTCAAACTATCACCCTTTTTTGCTAAACTGAAAAATAAAGTTGAACAAAATGTCAATATAAGAAAAATAAATTTTGCTAATCTTTACGGTGCGGTCCACTTGGTGGTCATTTTCTCAATCAATATCATCCATATTCTTCTACCTTTTCCAAGACTAACACAGTATATAGTCTGCTCGTTTAAGTGTGAAACTAACATATTGCTAGTGCCGATAATTTCTACAGAAAGGAACACTCACGATAGCCCTAGATGGTGAAAAGTATATGTTGGTACTTACCATTCAACTTTACACGAAGCGTGTAAGGGATAGCCTAGCATGAAGGCTCTTGAAGCACCAATTAAGCAAATCAATGCAATTCTATTCGACAGCATCTTCTGGTTTTCTTTAGCTTCTTTTCTTAATACTTCCACGCGGCTAATGGCAGAAGATAGACTGGTCTTCGTTCAAAGTTTATATGAGAAATAAGAATTAAAGCATCGACAGCACGTGAGACACAACGTGTTAATAGATAAGATATAGATTCCATGGAATCTTGGTGGCCGAGGACAGAGCGACATTCAAAACAAATACCAAGACTTACTTTGGGGACAGTGCATTTACGATAATTTAGTTTTAGACAAGCATTGACTCTGAAATAAACATATAAATCAGTTACAAGTTTAAGTATATTGCAGGTATAAACAGCTGTTGCAAATATAAAAAGTTTTTACAAGATAACAAATCCTGGGGATAAACTATGAAGATGCAATACTATTCCCAACACTCTTACCACGACTGATTATAATTTTGAATAAAAATAATGGCCTCCACGTCGACCTTTCATAGACATTTGCTCTCTCTCTCTCTCTCTCTCTCTCTCTCTCTCTCTCTCTCTCTCTCTCTCTCTCTCTCTCTCTCTCTCTCTCTCTCTATCTGAGCAGGTACAGGAACATCGTTTGCTTGTGACGTAAACAAGTAGGCTAGGGTTTGTGAAATGGAAACTCCGGTTGGTTTCCAGGAGGAGAATCCACAGGAAGTGTCTGCATTTTTAGTGTTTACATGAATAATTTTAACCATGTAACTGACAAAAAAAAAAACAACAAGAAAAAGTTATGGTTGATCTGCGCTCATTCTATTTTTTTTTTGGAGTGGGACACGTTCCTAAGCTTTCCCCCCTCTACGTACTTCCTCTGGCTCTCTCGTGTTCTCAATTTCAATGGCAGCTTCAGAGGAAATGGCTACTTCTCGTTTATATATACATTATACGGATCGCTTTAATATTTTTTTATCCGAGCCACCGACCGCACACGGAATCCGATTCCATATAACACAAGATTCGATTCCACTGGACCTGCTTGAGCGACTTTAATTACTATAACAAACCTTCGACAGCAATTTTGATCAATGCATACTTAAGAATATATTCAAAACTAACACCAGAAACAAGGAACTGTTAGTGAGTCATGGATCATCGTCTCCAAAATGGAGATGCAAAGCTATTGACAAACTAAAAATTCTCAAATACACTGATTTATTCATACCTGTTAATAGTTTAAATTTCCTGGTTTTAAAGAGAAAGCCAACTAAAACGTAAGGAAGCAATGATGAAAACAAGCATCAAGCAGTAGTGATGTTTTCATAACAAAATGCTCGCACGATGAAGAAATTCACTTGGGTGACTCTTTTGTAAAGAAAACGCCTTTTCACAGAAGGCCCGTGTTTTTTCCTGTGAAACTTGTATTCACAAAGATGTGATTACCATTTCACCTGTAAATTGTGTACCAGGGTCAGTCATAATGGGAGTTTATTGAAGAAATATGTTTTATCGAGTCCTCTTTCTTACACACACAAATTTAAAATTAAAAGCAAAAGTAACATAGTTTTTTGCGAACATTGTTGCCTTGTTTGTGAAAATAATCACATCTTTTATGTAAATTGTAGGTTTCTTAAAACAAAATCTTAACATTTTCGCGTAGCAAATGTGTATGGATACCCTCAGTTAACGCACACATCACAGCTCACCATTATATAATCTAAACTTATAGTTTTGACGCATCAAAAGTTTGTCATACGCATGTGGAAGACCGAATTATATATTGTAGCAATCTCTGGGTCCTGAGATAAGAGCGAAGGTGTTCAAGATAAAGGACAACGAATTCACAGTTCAAGCATAATTCATGTATAGAAACTATATCTCCAGGCACTGGTTATTAATCAGTATAAACCCAAAGACGGACACAAAATTTCAAATTATGTACATAATACAAGAAAATGAAGTCTGTAATTTTCTATAATTCTCTAAATTGTATTGGTGTAAAGCCTGGTATTGTTTCAAGGGTTCTGAATCTTAGGACAAACGTGTTGTTATGAGTTAATAGATCCGTCTACGCACAAAAAAAAGACTTAGTTTCAAAACTGCTTGCAACGAATATAAAAGTTACAAAAATGTCTTTACTGTACTATTAAGAGTTATTATCAATTAAATTTAATTAAAATATTAAACAGTAGCTGAATAGTATATATCTTTGTGAATTATAATGTTTATACAAAAAAGAACATATTGTAGCATCAGAATAAAGTGTTATACAACTGAAAAACATAAAATGAACAATATACCGTAAACGTATCATCAAATACATAATGCGTATTGATAGTATGTCACTAGTTAAACTTAATTGTTTTACAAGTTAGATAGGTCAAAGAGTGTGGTAAAAGTCACAGTCACCACATTTTCGGGGTTAATTCAATTATGTAATGTACTTGATGTACTTTGTTATGTACACAGTGTACTTAAATTGGTTCATTTATCTCTCGTTTTCGCGAGGAAGAGAACTTAAAGTCTATCGACAATGTCTGATTGTAACATATTCAATTTTTCAGTTACTCAAATGAAGCAATAAGTTTATTTTGATTTCGGTCTTTGTATATGGTTTAGATGTTGTATGTTGTATGTTCAGGAAGAGAAAACATTCAATCGTCAGAAAAAAAACTATTTTTTCTTACCTATAAATACCATAAATGAATTTACAAATCTCACATATATATTGTTACACGTACGATATTAAACAGGCTTCACATTTAGTGGTTTTCTGTATAATGTGGGGCAACATTCCGTAGCAATCTTTAACATATGAATACTTTGTTTTTATCTGTATTCCAAAATGAATTACAATATTTTTTTTAAAAAAAACTGATAAAATATTGTATAAAACGACATTTTTTCCTTGGAGACTTCCGAAGAGCCATTTTCTTGAGTTTTAATTGTATGCATCTAATAATAAATCCTTTTATTGGGTTTGCAGTGTAAACATCTAACAATAAGTCCTTTTCAAAGATGTGCATTGTAGATAATTTCGTGAATGTTGTGTCGAGTCTGTAGATCATCAGATATCAGAACCCCGAGGCCTTTTCATTCGTAAAAATTTTCTGCAATAACTCCGTTGTTTGACATTACCAATTTTGAAAACTGCATTTGTTTTTATTTGACGATAAAGACCATGGTCTGGACCATGCTTGTAGGGATTTTGTGTCTTCTGTTACTTATATGTGATTAAATTGCTTGTGTGTAAAGTTCAAAATTCTTTTTATTTAATTTTGATTTAATTGTACTTAATTGCAATCAATATTGTTTTCGGATCCTAGATTCTAATTTTAGTAGTGAGATATATTTGTTTCACAAAGTTTGTTTACTTAAGACAAAGAAGTGTTAAGTGAGAATTATCATTTAGTCAGTCTTACCCTGGTAAAAGTGTCAACAGGAAGTTAAAATGATTGGTCAGTATCACAAGCATACTTTCTGTGTGTGATCACTGTTTATAAACAACCTTTTCATGATTGGATTTTAAGTTGTTTGACATTGGCCTACGTGTGAAAATTAGCGTATTAAGAGACCAGGTGACCAATCTCCCGAGATTTTAAGTAATCTCTTGAGGTTAAATACACATTCAAAATATTTTTAAACAGATTCATAGACACAAAGAAGGAACAAGGTGTATTATTTTTAATTTGTTGCCAGAATATAATATTCTTTTTCAGATTTTTGGATTTAATAATTTATTCCTCTGGAAACTCAAAATTTTGACTTTTTATAAACAAATTCAGAAAGATATTCATGGATGTTTATTCTGTAATTATTTGGAAACAAAGAATGTGATTCAAGTGAGAAATTATTGTTATTCATACATTGTACCAAAGCCGACGTCATCGCCTTTTGTATTTGTACGTCGTCGGGACTCGAACCTGGATTTAGTGATAGGAATTATGTTTTCATTCGTCGGATCATATTTAGGATTATATTCACAGATTGTAAGTTGTATTTACCAATTTTGGCATTGTTGTCTATGGAAATAAATGTTTTGTTAAAAAATACAAAGCTTGTTGGCTTTCACTCTTTCTTGTTACTGAGTACGAGCCTTTGTTACTTAACACTTCCTGGAATATTGTACTGTCACTATTGTTTTAGATGTTACTGTAAACGTTAAAAATATATGCAAACATCTTGGCAATGGAATGAATTACCATCAAACAACCTACCTTTCAAGTATTATCTCACCAATAAAAATTTAGCATTTTTTATTACACCATTGTAAATTACGATCCTTCACACCATTTTTTTGATTACGATCCAACACGCAATATCTAATAACTTAAAAACCACATCGATTATCAAGCGAAAAGGGAAGGAGTGGCTGCAAACACTACACATGCAAACACTTAACATACTATCTTACAGGAAGTATGATACAATAGGGACGGATGGCTTCTCCACACATACTATTATACATACCCAAGAAAGGCTAGGATAATTTCTGGACACACTATCCACAAACATACTTTCATACAAGTGGGGTAAAATTTGTTTAAGTTTCAGTTTGTTTTGTGATGTGTTTTGATTGAGACTTTTAACGTAGCTTTAACAATTTTTCAGTCATATCGCTACGATGTAGCAGTTTATAGTGATGTCTAACACTGGGGCATCATGCCGCAGACATGTAGCATGATGTCAGACCCAGTCACATTATCCTGACACCAGGCCAACAAGTCCTAACACTAACCTCTTAATGCTGAGCGCCAAGCGAGGCAGCTGTTAGTGCCATCTTTGTAAGTCTTTTATATGACTCGACCGGGGATCGAACCAACGATCTCTCGCATCCGAGTCGGACGCTCTAACCACTAGGCCACCAGAGCAGTTTGTTTGATTTGTAAACATAGAGATAGACAAATGTACAATACACAATCGTATTTCAACCAGTAAGTAGACCAAGACACGTTTCATGCATCCTTACTTATCGTATATTCATTACTTTGATAAGGCAGTATCTGTAACCTTAGAATTGCCCAACGATTCGTTCACACACACACACACACACACACACACACACACACACACACACACACGCAACGAATATCACTACCATAACAACAGTAGGACGTAGTTTTGGCCGTGGAAATTGGTTATCATATACACCTGATGACGTGGAATCTATTTGTTTTTGTTTATTTTCTTTTTTCAGAGAGACTCCTCGACCATTTTCAGAGCCATCTATATCTCTTAGAACAGATACAATATTCACTGATTGTTGAATCAAATAAAACGTACACCCTCCATTTTAAAATGGGTGAGTGTGTCAAGATCGTATCTGAACTTGTCATTATACGCAAGAAAAACCTTAAGACAAATAAATACTTGGCACTGTTTATTTGAATAAGAATCTGACTGAATGTTCATAATATAGTACTTAAGTAAATTTTATTTTTATCTTTTTCTGCCTATCTCTTTTGAATTGTATTAACTTGCGTATGTTTCTCTTCTCTAGCTTCTCGAATAATCTTTACTGGTATGGGTATTTTTCTATTTCAGCTGAGTGTCCTCCTTGTTTTATTTTTACTCCAGGGGTTAAGAGGGTCTTGTAATGCTAATTTCATTGTCTATATATCGTCCCACTTCACTACTTACGTGGAACAATTATGCTCCACTCGAGGCATAGCTTCGTGAAAGCTGTTTTACCAAGCCCCCATATGAATTGTCATATAATTATGTTAATGGCTAAGTAGAAATTGCTCGCTGAAATCACCCTGATGCACCGCAACCAACTTGAACTCAGTTAGGAATCGTAGCATATGCACGTGAAAACGACAAAGCTTTGACTACAGCACAAAAAGATAAATCTCTCCAGGATTGTTTCCACATTTGTGAAGTATTCTTCACCAAAGTGTCCATCCCCGTTACGTTACCATCGAATATTTTTAAAACCAGATGAGAAATGAAACGTTATGACGTTTTTTAACAAGTCCGCACTTGTCCGGGTGACAGCAATTTGTGTTGTAAAGACGATCGTTAAATGTAAAAGGTGCTTGCGTATTCGGTATGTTTTTGTATGATAGGGGTCCCAAACCACCATAACACAATTGCAGGAGCTTTAAATATTCCAGAGGCAGAGAATTTTTATAATTTTGAGACAGTTGTCGCAGTTTAAAAAAGGGTAAATAGTCAGCAGTGCGCGTGCGTATTTTGTGTGCAAGAGATGATGAGACTGGACAAAGTCTTCCAGTATCACAGTTAAAATACGTGATGTATTATTAACATAAAAACTATGATAGCAGTGGAGTCACTTGGGTTGGTGTCACCCAAGTGCGGTAACACAAAGTGTCACTACACATGGACCCCCTTCCTGCATAAAAATTAAAACATTTTATAGACAGTCATGTGAGGTATCTCATGGTGTCATCCACATGGACTTCTTTTCTGAACAAAAGTTCAAAAATTGTATAGACAACCATTTTGGTGTCACTCTCTGTCATGATGTCATCCGGTGCGGTCCGCACCCCACCCGTACCCCCTAGTGACAGACCCTAACTCATACTGACGTGAAAAAATATTCGAAGCCGAAAATCGTCTGCGAAATGGAATCGCCACGAGAACCAAGCTGATCGTGAAATACAGACGCTTGTTTGGTCGTAGACGCTTTTTGCAGTCATGCTGTCGCAGCAACAGTCGGTCATAGTGTGACTGGAATCACAATGTCAACTTTTGTAGGTACACCAATCAGTATTATTGTTAGAACTATATTGATAGTAAATGGTGTCTCTGGTGTTGTTAGCAAATAAATTTCCATGCGAACACATTCTCGACAACGCACATATTCCGAATTATTTGTGGCCACATAACGCAATCTCAATACGATCAGTAAATTGCACTAGGTAGCAGCTGAAGATAAAATAATCAGTATGATGACTTTGAAACGGTTCTGTCTGAAATGGAAAATCGCAAAGAGATACGAGCACAAATAAGAAACAACGCGAATTTACAAACAGAGAAAACTAAAAACATCTTCACACAGACAACTGCTTATCGATCGATCAACACATTAGCTTACAAAGTGCTTTTAATCATCACTATCATAGGCTTGCCTAAACAAGTGTGTCTCTCTTTAAGATTTCTACAATCTCATAGTAGTATGAAAGTCTACGTTTTGCATCTTTAAAACCCTTTGGGGACAATTTAATCCGGACCTGACACTACAGTAGTAGAATAAGGTCAGTTTTGGTCAAGAGACCCCTAAAAAGCCCCAAACAAGTACGACCGACCACCTCGCCAAATATCCCCACGATCACCATCTTGTGGATGACCAAAATATATGATACATCATCATCAACGTCATGATTTTTTGTGCATTATCTCATATGATAATATATTCTACGATCGTACTTGTTTGGGGCATTTTAGGAATCTTTGGTCAATAAGCCGTCTTTTAACTATTACTGTGACTGTCAAATTTTCAAACCTCGTCCACAATGATCAATGTTTCCACCGGATATCAGAAATATTTCATTGTCGCGATGGTAGAGACTAAGCATTACTTTGCCGTTCACACGGAGACGAGAATCAAACAAATCTTTCATTTGCAGCTTGTGAAGAGGATATTTGTTGTCGCTTAAATATACCTTTTACCGATCGAGATCGATGATAAGTTTAGTATATTTCAGGTGACTGAACGGATCGTGAAATTTTTTAAACTCCGCCAATAAGTTCTGGCTTAGATGTTCGAGGTATTTGTAATATCCGATGTCATAAGATCTGATGAGCGATAGTTTTAGCTTATCACGAGCTGAGACAAAGCATACACCAGATATTTCATTATGGATTTCAATTGTCAACGGTCTGCCGTCTGTCGTTAGATATTTGATTTTGAAATTGTAGCTATCTGTGACTGTCCAATTTTCAAACATTTATATTGTTCACACAAAATTACATACCCTAGAAACCAAATATGAGCTCGAGCAAATCCGTTTCGTGACAGTGCCCATGTGCAAATGTATCTACCACGTTATCGCAACAACATTTATTATCAAAATTACTTAACCCACTTTTGACAATGCCATCTATTTCATCTATTTCTATTACCATCCATTTAACGCTGAAATGGTAAACATTGTGTAAATTGTATAACGGAGTTGATTAATGGAAATGAACCTCAACGAAATAGGAAACATCATCAGGTATCATTTGTCTTCTCAGATAGAAACTGATCAGCCATGATCCAGCGAAAGGCATTGGTTCGGCCATAGAAGAATTACAAATTATTACAATCAAGACAAATGATATACTTCTCAGGAAGCTTGGAATTGTATTCTTTTAAGTATTTGTTGTTTGTTTAGGCATATTTCTTTGTGATTACGCTAATACCGCCTCGAATACCTTTCCAGATAAAATTAAACATATCAACGTTAGTCAGTAGCTCTAACCTTACTTTGCTGAACTTCAACAGAGCGTCCCACGACAGCATGGGAAAAGAATAATACAAACAAGGATCAAATCCATAATTGTTAGAACTCACTTCTCGAAAACTTTCAAATACGTCCACTAGCAATAACTCTTTAGTTTTCAGATACAAATTGTGATAATCACCAAATATTCTGCAGTTCAATTAACCCAACTATCTTTTACGTATTTGTCATCTTTAATAGTTTCATTGTTAAGTTGCAAGTACAATTTATTCGTCAAATTTACTCCGATCTTCGAAATCTTCGTACCGAAATACTCCTTGTTTTGGTCAGTAGAATATGTTTATCTCCAAAACCGTCTCGTAGGTTATCAAACTGTTTACTATATATATATATATATATATATATATATATATATATATATATATATATATATATATATATATATATATATATAATCTGACGATGCTGCCATGAACTGCAGTCTGTCAATAAAACGCAACTTCCCTAGCGTAACGGACATATAGTTTCTCAAAATTATTTGGAATGCACTTGATCACGTCGTTATCAAGTTTTAAACGAGATTTTGTCAGGATCACCAAAACCTTCTACGTTAATGTTGCTATCGTATCCTCGGAAGTTGTGAAGAATAACCGGAATAAAATCTATTACGAGATATCTTAAATTATCATGAGCTGCTCCACGACACCGTCCTATGAGATGGCAATGGTCGCGCACTTTTTGTTATCTTCAAACGTTTGTTCACAAATATGACAACATTCCGCTTGCTTGTGATGAATTCTCATCGAGGTGTCCGTTTTTTCATTGGATTTAGTCTTTTTAAGCGATCAAATATATCATCGATCACACCAATTAACTGCTTGAGAAGCCAAACAGCCGGAGTTTTGTCGCATTATAATCGGATCAGTTTGGACAATCTCCGTTCCGTTCAGCAAAGCTATCTTGCTGCCCTACACCGAACATGATTTGTTAGTATTTCTTGTACTCGTTTGGGCAGCATTATTTTCTGCGCCAAATTCGGGTTGAAGTAAACATTCAAAATCAGCGTACACAACGAAATGAATTTTTAATTTGTGATGGTGATGGGCAAACTGCAATAAACTATTTTCTTTGAACGGCATCCTTATTCCTTGCACGTCACAATAGTATTGCAAATGCTTTTGTAAAGTTTCGTTGTCCGTACAGTTGTGCAAGCAGCGATAAAAGAAAAATGTTTTCTTCTTTCTTTTATTATGTTGTTTGCCAACAAGTGCACACTAAATGTTTTACTCCAAACCTAATGATTTTTATTAAACAGTACGTTTATCGCCGATTGTGAATCTTTTGTAATATATATATATATATATATATATATATATATATATATATATATATATATATATATATATATATATATATATATATATATATATATATATCGGATAAATGTCTTCTGTCTCATCTAGTCCGAAAACGTTAATTGAAACATCATTTTGTTGTTTTTTTTTCAAATTATAGTATTTGATTTTCTACCACTGAAAGTGAATGCCTGCAAAATTTAATCTTGACGCGTGACTAATATTCTTCTCAACGCGATCAGCGTGTTCTTCTGCTGAAAATAGCGCGGAAAGAACAGACCACTGTAAATATCTGTCATCGATGTTTTTGACGTTTTTACAGCATTTTTTTTTATTTTTTTATTTTTGTGGCAGGTCAATATACGAACTATCGCGTAATACGTTATATTTTACGGTGTGAAACAAAATTTTCTTGATCATTTCGAACCTCCCATTAGAACCCAATTCGGTGTATTCTTCTTTTTCCAAATTTCCTATTGTATTTCATCAGCTAACGATGGAATATCGGCCCAAATCCAAGCATGCCTTGATTTTGCATTAATGTAAGGGTCTGCGATTTCCTTGTCGGTCAATTTTCCACCACAAAAATCTTCAAAAATATAACGTGATATTGAACTAATAGTCTTAGACCTTTGTGCTTTTCATGTTCGCGTTTAACCGTTGGCTCTAGCAAATGATAGAAATTTTCTGCAGTAAAATTTACCAGTACGATTTGGTTATGAAACCGATAACTGTTGTAGAATCCCATGAAGGCTGTCGCCATTTTTTCATGCCCACCAATGACCTTTTGGCTATCTCACGTAATCTAAGCATTGTTATTAAATAGTGTAACATCGTATCTTTAATTAATTGGCGCGCACGTTAAATTAACAATTAGATATAAAATTCTTAAGCATAATTGCAAGCGCAAACAAGCAAGAGTAATACCACAATCTCCCCAAGTACAATTAGTACGCTGGTAACAGATTAGGGTCAGTGATACGTGTCCATTACGAACGACCGATAGGTACATCAACGTCAGCAGGTTATAAAATCATTGTTACATGTGATCGTACCGAGAGAACGGAAGTGTTGGGAATAAGATTTTATTTTCACTTTATTCTGCGGTGTTTTAATAGAAGGACAGCGTATATGGAATGTTAACGGCGCGGTCACTGATGACAATCTCGAAAACTTGCCTTTACAAGACGAGTTTCAACCGCATCCGGTATTTGATTTATACAAAACTTCTGACAGGAATTATTAGATATATAAATAATAAAACGTTGTTAGTCTTGTGAACAAGATAGGGTATTTCATGACAACAGTCAGAGGAATAATAACCGAACGAGTTAATTATCGTAGCCACCATTTTGTTTACAGGGTGTTTAATAGACCTATACCCGATGGCTTGGTGATTAATCATATTAGTAGCGTAAAGACCGACACTCGACTGGAAAATTTATATCTAGTGACCCAAAAGGAAAATGTGAGAACATGAGGAGGTGGTAGTGGTATTTTTTTAGGTATCCGGTAAAACTTGTTGCTGCGTTGAATCTGAAAGTAGACGAGGAAATAAAATTTAAATTGGGGCCCCGAGTGGCCAAGTGGTCTAAAGCGCTCTCCGTTACGGATCACTGCCATCTCACCTACGTCTTCGTGAGTTCGAGTCTAAGATTCGGCGAATGTGGATATGTAAGAAAGCTTGCCAGTAGCTTCTCTTGGGTCGGTGATTCTTTCCGCGGATTTCCCAGTTTCTTCCTTCATCATTAATACTGGTCGCTATGTATAGCATATCGTGTCCTGAAAAAAATGGCGTTAATCCCCACAACAACAATAAATTTAAATCGATTTGGGCTGCGGTGAAACACTAAAAGACAAAAAAAAACAGGTCAGTAAAATTTGTTGCTGATCGGGTACAAAGATCAACATTTTCAAGCGAATACGATGCTTGGATTATATTTAGATATCCTGATTAAACAATTCAATAAAATGTATTGTAATATGGATTTGACCAGAAGGCTTGCTTATATATACACGGAAGATATAATCACAAGTGATACAATCACCAGCGAGAAAGTAGTAGACAAGATGACAATCACGAATAATATAAACAAATTTTCTAGCTATAGCGAAGACGATATTTTATTTAACCACATCAAGCAGTACGACAGTGTCGATGTTGTCGATAAAAAAATAATGGCAGACCGACAACTGGATGGTATAATGTAAAATATTATATTACAAAAAATATTGAAATTTAATTTATCGTTGCTAACCGACAACTGTCTTGGCATCTAATTTAACCATTTTTGAACAAAAAACTCCAGGCCGGTACAAAAATATAAAATTGGATTTTATATTCGTCAAGCTGTATACCTTAATGACGCTCTCCAACGATTGCAGGCAGTATATTATATCGTTATGTACGCCTGTGAAGTGTTAATTTGTCCAACGAGGAAATCTACAGAAACATTTTTTCATCGACCGGGTTGGGATCCAACTATTAAATTTATCGCTATACCCGCGTCACTTCACTACACTTTTATTGCATAATCACGTTTTTGATCACGAAAACATCTTGATCAGTGTTTTATAATTCTTGTTCGTAAAACTACCCACAGTCGGTTCCCCTGCGAGTTGTTTTATCGCGAATATCAAGGGTATCGTTTAAAGTATTTTATCTTCGCTCCAGTTCGGAGTAAATCCTTTTTCAAATACCCTATTCGTCAGCAAAAAAACGAACCTGATCAACACTTTAAATGTATGCCTAGGATATATGTCAATATTTGCTAATATCTGATTTTAATGGCGTCTTTGGGCAACATTTTGAGGGTTCGATGTTTCGTGTTATTGTAGTAGTCCACGATTTGGAAAAGATCATCGATATACCAGTTCGTGTTTTAGCTGTCGAATATTTGTGTATCAGCTCGTTTGTCGTGCACTTAAATCGCTCGACGACGAATCTTTGACCATCGTTCCCTGTGCCGTACATTTTGTTCCAGAAACCGCTTTAACGTTTTATTGAAAAACTCCGCTCCATGATCGATCCAAACTTTGTTCGATTTTCTTTTAGTAATCGTTATTATACAAGAACTTTTTTTAGAGCGTCATCAGTGCCAACATTTAATTGAGTAAGATCTAACAAATCTAGTAAATCTATCACCCAGATATCGTCAACATTTTTTTTAAGTTTGTGTAGTTCGACTGCGAGATTATCGTATATTTCCTTTCATAATCCTAGTTTATATTTGCTCAAAAGAATTTGCACTAGGCTTCTATCAAAACGTTCCCGCATATTTGTCGGTTTTGTATCACGAAGTTCGTCTAACAATACTTTAAAAAAACGTGCCCTTTCTGCTCGTTGTCCCTGTAGCAGATATCATTACGCATTGTAAATTGCATCCACTAGATTATAAGGCTCTTGTCCTGGCATCGGATTATCGTCATTGTCCAGTTGTTGACTCAACGGATTGTAAGGCCCAGTATACTTATGATCTGGCAAGGTCCAATCGCCTTTTGGTTTCGTTAATTTGCCAATAATTTAATGAATGTAAATTACTCTGCCAAAAGCCTGGCGGCGATGGCACGATTTGCAGTACATGACGACTTTTTCCTGCTCGATGCAAAGGTATTCGTCAGATTCACAGTTGCATTTCATTTTATTTTCATTCTGTCGACACAATTTATTGTCAGTCGTGATACAATCGCGGAAAAATAAAAACTGATTATTGGTCATTAATTGTCTACTAAAACAACCTTGTATACCGCAGATCCCACTTACTTTTTCAGCATCATGCTTTTCTTTCCACCATAAACAAAACAAATGCCTTTTAGCATTGTCCAATTTTCTTTTGTTTATTCATTTGTCTTTTCCTTATTTTCCTTTTTAGTTCTACACTTGAAGCAGTACGTTAACATTATATACTTGTATGACAACACAAAATTTAAACTCTGAGCTTTAGAAAGATTACAAAAATGAACTGCAATTTCATCCTTTACGCGAGAAGGTTGCTTATCAAAATGTAAAATAAATTTTAAAACATCGGAACTTCTCAGAGATACCTGTCGGATAAATATGATCCAATAATAACCACAAGTGGATGTTCCGATCGGCTGACACTGATAGACGAATAATCTATTTTATAAAAATATTTTAAAATGTATTTTTACGAGATTGCTTGGAGAAAGTCTGAATGAATCAAAATAATGATTATCATGTCAACCCAGTGTGTTTCGGAGCCATATTGTTGAAGTTTTCTATATGTACAATGCATAAACCTCCTGCTGGTACGTCATCGAGCTCATCCTTGGAAAATACTCCGTGAAATCCAGCAACATCATTCAATTTTCGGTGATATCAGAATTACTTAACTGCTTCTGGGTCATTCCAGGTCCGATTCCTTGTCGGTTCTAAAGAATACTTCCCGCTAATCCCTATAAAAGTAAAGGAAGAAATCCCCCTTCTTTTGTTCGTTTACGTTTTATTGTTCTCTTTATAGGCGCTGATATTTTTTTAGTATGTTACATAAAACTGACGATATATTTGTTTGATTCCACTCCTAACTACCCGATTTTGTGTTGCATCGGATATTGCCCCAGACGCTACTGCTATTTCTAGTATGCAAGTATAGGTAAAATTTTGCTAGCCTTTGTTATCAGTTTTTTTTATTGTTTTATTAGATCAGTGATATTATAGATCTCCTCTTGGAATTTTAAGTGTGTTCCATTGCGCGCCTAACACCCCGCTTGGTCTAAATAAAATTTTGTTATTGACATCAGTTTTCACGTTAGACATATAATTCCACGCTGTACATGAGACGAGTTCAATCTCATACTGCTTTTCGGGATCTAGTTGTATTGGCGGATTGTAATAAACAGATGTTTGCTCTGTTCCCCGTTGTCTGAGACGAATCTAGTAATAATGTGGTTGACATTATATAGAACGCTTCGATTAAATTTAATCAAGGTTTAAAATTTCGTACTCATCTGATGTCTGCTTGATCTTAGATGATCGAGTATATCCATAATTTCGTCATCGATCTCTTTGCTTTTATTACTAGCTTCCTTGGATGATATTAGCAACATGAGTCGATTGACTACGTCTGCGATTGATGTAAAGATTTTAACACCAGATCCAGTAATTTTTTCTGGTAATGTATAATTCCATTTTATTTCGTACTCATTAAGTAGTCATTTAAAATTCCAACCTTTACCGTACCCTATTGTTTTATTTTGGTAAACCAGCAATAATTCCGTCTCTAATTCTAGGAAATTCATCATGCGTCTCTTCGTTTTTCCTAGCTTTTTAGCGCTTTGGAAAAGTACTCAATTTTACTTTTCAAACCTCCCATCATTTTGATGTAATCTTCACAGCTCCATTTCGGAATGTTGTTAAAATAGTAAAGTTTATTTTTCATCAAATATTTTTGAACATAATTATTTATTTTACTTTCAGTTATTTTTTCTTAAGCTTTTTTCTATAATGTTTTACCTGCTCATCATTAGGAATCATTTATATGGTAGCCTTGGTTGTTCTTTGTTTGTTCTTCAGCTAGTTCTTTAGGTTGCTTTAATACACCTTCTATCGACCTATTCAACTCAGCCGGATTAGTCGTCATTCTTGCTATCGCAAGAGGATTGTTTATTAATCTGTCAAATGTGGCCTGTCGTGCAGCAGGATGAACAATCTGTCTTGCAAGTACTTCTTCGATCTTTTTACTCTCTACTTTCTATTTTTCTCCAAGTGAACCTAATAAACCTTTTCCCAGCAATAATTTTAGCTCATCTGCGGATAGTGCAGATATTCCTGATTGTTTGCCAAGGACTGTGTCGATAACAGGTTTGAAAAGTCTAGCAGTTACTTCATCTGCTTGAATTTGTCCGAAATTCCTCTACTTTTTTCTTAAAAGCTGCTCGAGTTTTAAGAAACTTCTTTAGCATTTCGATTCTTTGTTGATGCTCGTCCATTATTTTCTAAACACTTTACAAAATTCGCCTGTAAAAACGTGTCAGTAAAACAAAGAAATATCTTGGCCGGATTAAGCGCTAGTTTGTCAAATAAAAAGAAGTTGTATTTGTCCTTGGTTGCTCGATGATACAATTCTATAAATTTATCTTTCGTTACATCATCACATTGCTCGTTTGCAAAATTTCTCATATCCACATTTTTCTGTCCGGAAAAGAATATAAAACAACCACTATTTCGCCTAATAAATCTATCAGCGTTGTAAAATCCATGGGCAAGATAGACAGAATTACACTTTTTGTTACGCCATAATGATAAAAAAAATGATCCGATCTTGTTTATCTCCTCGTTGTTTAGCGGGATATCTTCAAATACAACTATTGCATGCTCTGACGAATTACGTTTGTTCACCGGAATTAGTTCTTCAGGTTGTTTTATCACAAATATCATGGCCAGAGTCAAGTTCAGCACGAAGTTTATCGTTGTACTAGCTCAATAATTCTTATTTATCCTTTTGCGGATTAATGTTGTATATATATATATATATATATATATATATATATATATATATATATATATATATATATATATATATATATATATTCATAATTATAATAGATAAAGTTATTGTTGAGCAAAAGATTTAATAACAGATTTGTTATACCCGATCCTGTACTAATAACAATAAGAAAACGACAATCTTGAAGTTCGTTATTATATCTGTGATGAATTAATCATTCGGTATCAAAATTTAATATCCTCGCCATGGTTGTTATATCACTTTTTGTCATATTAAATGGACTCTCATTGACAATTTTATGTAGGACGATAAGTATAATGAGCTTCTATACAAAATTTTGAACAACATTAGGAAATCCATCACCAAAGGTCAACAAGGTGACTTAAATAGATATGCAACTCTTAATCAGCTCAGAAATGAGATCCTTAATTTATTAAATATCACAAGCATAGATGAAAATGAAGTTGTGGTTTTCCAGGACAAACAAGGACGGTTAAAGACGATTAATGTGCAATTGCCAGATATATTCGTACGAAAACCTACCGCGATTTTTATTTATATCGTTACTTTTGCTGATCAATTCAAAATACACGATTCTGGACAGATCGGTTAACTATTAATTCCAAATACCTGGTGATGCATTCACGGGCAACATCATTAAGAATAAAAAAGTATATACTTGGAGACCCAGCCACAAATGATGATGCCTTGACAAAAAATTACGTCGATGATAAAGAATCGAAGTACGCATTCGAGTGTGGTTCTTATGAAGCATGCATTTTTCAAAATGAAAAATAATGGCATGAATAGTCTTAGAACGCCAGAGTCTGATTTTGATGCCGCAACGAAGAAATATGTAGATGATAAGGAATTTCCAAAACAACTTCATTAGCCACAATCAATGAAGGAGTGGCCGCGCTTAAGACTGATTTTTCTAATCATGTTCAACTGTTTATAAACTTTTGCAGAACCACTAAAGAATTTTTTGGATGTCCACCAACTGTTGATATTAAACTCGCTGATATTCACACAAAATCAATGATATTGTCAGTGGAATTCCTAATATCCTTGAAAAAACGAATGTGATTAAAATTCCACACAAACAAATTAAAAATGTTGTATTCACATTGGTATCATAACCACCAATATGGTCACAGCATAATAACACTCTCAAAGACACTGCGGAAGTCACTGGTGTGGACAGGCTGTCTGTGTTTAGCAGTGCGACCGATGATTTTTTTTTTCTGGAACTGTGACTATAGTGTTAAAAAAGATACCGAAGAAACGTTTATGCTGATTGCGGCTGATAGAAGATTAACCGCAGCGTCTTACTGGTGGTGTCTGGAATTCGTAGCCGAAATACCACAATTAATCACTTAATAAAACCTCTATAGTATAATGAAAATATATAGTATTCCAAAATATGTGGACGCGCTAATGCAATATTACAAATATTATCATAAAAAAAACATTGCTGAATGAAAGAAATGTTATGAATACTATAATAATATTCTCCAGATAATGTCATGTTTTGTTGATGACCAGCTCCAGTAAAATTTCAAGCGGAGCATCATTCAATCCGTGTTTGTTAATCATATCCGGTGTGAGTATTTCTCTTGGAACAGCGTGTAAAAAAAAAATCGAGCCTCAACTAGCGACTAAAAAACATGCTTGCAAAATGGCTAGTATCGCCTATAAAAAATTTCTTGATCAGATACGATCCTACTTATGGGGTATAAAATATGACATAGACGATTTAATACGCGAGTTTCGTACTATTGTCAGTATCTTGACGGATGTCCTACCTATGAGAGTCAGCAGGTATGAAAAGAATTATCAAAAAAGTATGTAATTTTTTTTGTGAACAATATAAATATTGTTTGAAAATTTGAAAGTCACAGATAGCTACAACAGCAAAATCAAATATCTAACGATAGACGGCAAACGTTTGACAATTGAAATTCACAATGAAATATCAGGTGTATGTTTTGCCTCAGCTCGTGATAAGCTAAAACTATCGCTCATCAGATCTGATGACAACGGATATTTCGATGACCTCGAAAAGCTAAGCCAGAAGTTATTGGCGTAGTTTAAAATCTGTCACGATCCGAGCAGTCAACAGAAATGTACTAAACTTACCATCGATCTCGATCGGTCAAAAGTATATTTGAGCGAAAACAAATAACCTCTTCACAAGCTACAAATGAAAGATTTGTTCGAATGTCGTCTCCGTGTGAACGGCAAAGTAAAGCTTAGTCTCTACCATCGCGACAATGAAATATTTCTGATATCCCGTGAGAACATTGATTATTGTGGATGAGGTTTGATAATTTGACATTCACAGTAGTAGGAAAAAGGCACCTTATGTAACAGATACTCCTAAAAAGCCCAGACCAAGTACGATCGTCGAATATATTATCATATGAGATAGTTCACACAAAATGGTGACGTTGATGATGATGTATCATATGTTTTGGTCACCCTCAACACAGGTGTCTGCAGTTTTATCAATAAATCACGACGAAATTTCTGACTACATGCAATCACCTTAACGGTATTATACAATAATAAAGGAATGCAAATGGACCTCAACCCCAGAGGCGTAGCTATGATATTTGCGCCCGGGGACGAACTATAAAAATTGGCGCCCCAGCCCCCTCCCCGTTTAATCACATTTTTCTATTTTACTTATAATGTAACGTTATAAGCCTCAATTTGGCGCCCTGTACCTTGGGGCCCGGGGACATATGTACCCCCATGCCCCACCCTAGCTACGCCTCTGTTCAACCCTCCGCTCGATTCAAATTTTCTCACGCACGAAGACTAAAAAACTACACATGCCCTGTGAACGTGAACCATGTGAGAAATTAGCCCATTTGTACCACGGGCTAAATAACGTCATGAAATTAATTTTACAAGATAAAATGTTTAACTTGTTTTTTATTTCTGATTGCATCATTTTATAATTTTTGTATCAATTTTCATAACAGAAATGTGTAGTTAAAGTTCGGATAGTACAAATAGCGGTTGATGACGTCATCAGATTCAAAACTGAGCCTAGACGGATGATGGACCCGTTAGATTAAAAATGTGTTGGATAGATTTTCTAGAGATCGCCACTTGGTAAGATCATCTCTTATTATTAGCTTTTATTTCATATCAGAAAATGATAGTGAAGAAGAAATTATTATAAAATGTCCCTAGTATTAAAAGAAAACACATTCTGCGCCGTGTTTGGAACGATTATTAGACCATAATGCATATTTACTGCAGAGTAGAAGCTAGTACAAATGGGCTACTTCCTCATATGGTTCACGTTCACTGGGTTTGTGACCGTAATGGTGAAAATAAAGGTTAATTCGCCGGATTGGGTTAATGCAATGGTCGTCCGAGAGTGATGTGAAGGTACGTTACTGTTTTTTTTTTTAATGGATATGTGTAGTTTTTCAGTCTTCGTGCGATTCTGAAGGGATAAAAGACGCGTGAGAAAATTCGAATTGAGCTGAGGGTTGCGGTCGATTTGCATTCCTTTATTATTGTATAATACCGTTAAGGTGATTTCATGTAGTCAGAAATTTCGTCGTGCTTTATTGATAAAACTGCAGACTCTTGTGCTCACAAGATATTAGGGGTCTCAGGGGAAGAAATCGCCTTTCAACTGCTACTTCTACTCCCTTCCATGGCTGAATCACTCAGATTACGTATGTATGAAATGCTTTTACCCCCGTTAACAAAATTTGCATGGAACGGTGTATGTGATTGGGGTGGGGATTGGTGTGGACGGATTCAATTACCCCTAAAGGGACTAGAAAAAGGCAAAACAGACATTAAGTTATATTATTGAAGTCTGTTTTATCTTGATGCACACAAAATCTATCACTATGCAGCTAGAACGGTGGAGAATCAACTGTTTAATACAGCATGGTGATATTTAAGAACATCCCACCTAGTCAAACATCCCCACGAATACCATCTTGTGGGTAACCAAAACATATGATACATCACATGCTGTCAAATTTTCTCAATTAATTTTTTTTTAAAATTTCAATTCACCAACCAAATACACAGTTCTTTATATCGACCTGCGAAATGGAGTCCATTATGGCATTATACCTATATTAGTCATAGATGTAATTCCTGTTAGTAATATACACCGGCTGATGTCTGTGAATGAGATGAGGTTGTTGAACGGATGATTGTACAAAACATGACAAATCTGAGGTTTTTTTTTTTTTTTTTTTTTTTTTTTTTAGTAAAGTATGACGAATTTTCTTGACAGCACGAAATCACCTTTCCGGTACTATAAATTTATATTACCGATTAATTGATTTCGTTTTGTCAGAGATTTCATCGTACTTATTTGATAAAATGTCAGACTCTTATGGAAACGTAAAGCAGTTAATTTGTTTATTAGGCAAATTAGCTTCAACCCAAGCCGACACACCCCAAATCCAAATCCCGATGTATCTGACTTTGTACCTAAATATATATACAAATACCGATCTGGTGTGCGCGACTGCATGGTTTAACCACAATCCGTACAAATTAATAGCTGACCTATGAATGTTTGCACCCCACCCCAAAATAATTCGGCGTACACCTTTTGGTTGTGACTAACTTAACGGACTTACGTCCTTAAACAAAGCGATTTCATATATATATATATATATATATATATATATATATATATATATATATATATATATATATATATATATAAACTTAACCTAAAAGGGGACAATTTTGTTTTCATTTAAATTGAAATATGTCTGTGGATAGTCCTCATCGGTAAAATCCGGGCAGTTTTATCTCGAACCACCTGATTATGTGATGTATAAGATTATAGCTATTTCAGAACGTTGACACTTTCATTGACTGCAGATGTGTGTAATCAACAACCATGCAAAGAAAAAGCTGACGTGTATATGTTCGTATATTATTTGATCATGACTGCAGCTTTATAAAAATATTTATCTTCAGGTTTCATTCACATGGGCACGTATCGTTACTTAAAATTTACCAGTCAATAACTATTAGCCTATTACATGTATGACTAGTAAATTGTAAGCACTGATACAAGCCCCGTGGTTTCAGTTCATGTGCGCAGTTTTCTATATGACTGCGCGCATCTTGAAACATGCAAACTAGATGTTTCAAATTTTATTTGATTAATAAATTTGTATAGTGTTATCCTGGTAATGATGCCGCATAGTGTCACGTGTTTTCGAGATTGATAACAGATTCCAACGATCATCAATTTTCGACGGTTCTGATCTTTATGACAAATGATATAATATTGGCTTGGTAAGAACTGCATAAATAAACAGATAAAAAAATATAGTTTTGTAAAATTCGTGATTTGAAAAAGAGTACAAAAGTTACCTATAAATCCGTTGCTACATCCCCGTTTATTTGTACCCTCTCCGTTTATTTGTACCCCCTACCGATCTCAATAACTAAAAAGTAGTATGCTGCATTAGTTGAATGATTCGATTATCTATAATTGTCCAAGATATTTTTACGGTTAATGTGTATATCCATCTTTGCTCTCCATTAGGCAAATGAACTGTTACAAAGAAAATTGTGTATCTGTTAACACATAGAGGGCTGGTAGGGTTGGGGGGGGGGACTACCTATAATAGTTACAATTTGGACCATCCACCCACACCCTCTATCAACTGTGTGTGTGTGGGTGGGTGGGTGGGAGTGAGAGAGAATTTGGATTTTTAATGTTGCTTTAACAATTTTCCAGTCATATCACTATGATGTATGCAGTGTGGCAAATTAATTTTGATGTGGGCTGCACTGAAAAAAAAAAAATAAATGTGCTAAGTAGTTCAAGCTAATATAATATTTTTTATTCTTGTAAATACACACACATACACATACCCACACAGATATATATAGAGCAAGAACATACAACCAGACCTTATAGTGAGACTTATTACAGTATACATATAATTTCACAACTATGTGGAGATATAATGAGCAGGCATTGTATATACACATATCCATGATGCACTGGTTCATTAAAAATCCAAATCACATACATTGCAGTCCCATTCATTTACATTAATGACATTCAGTAGGGCAATAACTGAACAGAAATCATTAGACAGCGGATCAGAGTCTACTATGATTAAACTGTTTGGTATTGCTCAATGAATTTTTTTAGAAAGGAGTTATGTGAAAAAAATAGACTGAAGAAAAGACAGAATCAGCTTAATTTCTCTGCATATTTGGGTGAATTGACATAGAATGAGGCAATTATTTTTCCTAAATCACCACCTGGAATGTACCAAGCAGTTGATACTCATCTGTATGCCCCACATATCAGCCTGTTTGAGGAATTTTTGATGGCGCTGAATTTTCCATTTTTTAAATATCTATGTAAATTTGCATTTTAAATATCCATCCAAACATTGTTAACACTCATTCTAAAACACGTTTTAAAATTAGTAAAGGAATGAAGTAAAGAGAATCACTAGTGGCACATGTGGCCACCGTCATTAATCACTGTTGCCAATAAAATTCATAATACCTATATTTGACAACACATTACTCATATCAAATGCTGTGTATAACAATACACACTGCGAAACAAGGGATGTGCAGCAAGAAATCAGATTCAGTGGATTTACTTGTATTGTGACACATAGATCATGGATATGTGTAATTGCGACATAGAGATCATGGATATGTGTATATACAATTACCGTTCATTATATCTCCACATAGTTGTGAAATTATATGTATACTGTAATAAGTCTCACTATAAGGTCTGGTTGTATGTTCTTGCTCTATAATCTGTGTGTGTGTGTGTGTGTGTGTATTTACAAGAATTATACATATTATTACATTAGCTTGAACTACTTTGCACATTTATTTTTTTTTCTCAGTGCAGCCCATTTTTATATCTTGATTCTGTCTCAGAAAATATACTACTGTTAGTCACACTTTATCTTATTAAATTATTCTTGTGTAGTCAAGTTGTCTACATGTCTACCCTTGCATATGTCAAAAATACAATATAATCTTTGAAGTAGTATATACAGTTTGCTAAGGTAGATAAGACTTTGTTCTTCTGGCATCACATGTTCTCTTTTCATTTCAGAATTTAACTGTTTCAGATATTAAATCTCAGTATCTTGGAGGCTGAAGTCATCATGAAGCTGGCCAGTAGGGGTCTTTTATTGTGTGGGAAGAGGTTATATGGTTCCCTCTCCACCTCTCCCAGTGTACAACAGTCTCTTAACTTCCTTAGTGGACGGAGAGTGGACCCAGTCAGTAAAGATAAATCACAACAGTTTGAACTGATAGCACCTGCAACAGGTTCACTTTAAATTTTAGCCCCCACCATGACAATACCTACATTGTGTATCCCTTGTCCATCTGTCTGTCCATGTATTATTACACTACTCAATACATCACAGCATTGTTAAGACTTTTATTTAGTTCAAACTGGTTTTGTATGCATATTGTTTTATGGACACATTTCTAGTTGCCTATTTTTGATGTCCAGGTTATGATATTTCTCCAGTAAATGTAAATATTATTAGATAAATAAGGTCTTATCAGGGTTGTAAAATCTCTAAAATTCTACTTGCCCAGTCAGGCAAGTTCTAATTTTTTTTACTTGCTCAGTCAGGCAAGTACTAATAATTTTTGTTTGCCCAGTCAAACCAGTACTCAACATTTATACTTGCCCAGTCAGGCAAGTACTGAGCATTTTTATTTCCCAATCAGGAATGTACTGAACATTTTTTACTTGCCTAGTCATGCAAGTACTGATTATTTTTACTTGTCTAGTCAGGCAAGTAATATTTTTACTGGCCCAGTCAGGCAGGTACTGAAAAGTTTTACTGGCCCAGTCAGGCAAGTTCAGAGCATTTTTTCTTGCCCAATCAGGCAAGTATTGAACATGTTTTTTTGCCAAGAATAAACCCTTACTCAAACAGGTACTATCAAAATATAAAAAGTTTATGACATTTACAACCTAAATTTCATTTTATGAAGTGTTGTATCTTCTGGAATGTACAATGTGGACCATTTGAACATTGAATTAAAAACTGAGACTAGTCTGTTTTACCTCAGGTAAGCATTTATTAATATTGAAAAGTTATTATGAAGTTCTTGTATGAGCATATGAAAACAAATGGAAGATGCCTTCCATTAGAAATTGTCTGGACTTGCAGTTAACAAATTCAGCAATATAATATCCCTTTCTAAATAAGTATAAACACTGATTAACCTTTACTGAGCATTTATCCAGTAGAGTGAATGATTTAAAATTTCACTTGATCTTGGAAATTTTCTCTAAACCCATGCATTCAAATCATGTGTCTGGGCTATCAGAATGCCAAATCCAGGCTTCTATATATTGAATTGAGTTACACAAGTATACTGCTACTGACTCAGTTTCATAACATGCTCTTCATTTTTCAAAACATCAATATTAGGAAGAAAAATCATTATTGACTCATAATGAGGAAAAAGAGCAGTTGTACATCTGTTATATTACTGTGGTCACTTGCATATAAATCTGGTCTGACTGCAAACAACATGATCAGCCATCTTATGCCCTAGCAGATCAGGTTTTGTGTTACTTTATATTTGGATTAATTGTAACAAACTGCATTGATCGGGATATATAGGATTGGTGTACTATGCAATGGCAGATCTGAGTCTATGATGTTCATTCCAGCTTGTATACCAGTTTGTAAAGATGGGTTGAAAATTCAGTCATCCATATGGTTCTTTCCTAAGGCTACTGAAATTATGCTTGGAAGTTATGTCCTTTTCCTGGCAGCACCATAGGCTTTGAAAAATTTAACATTTAACATTTGTCAGACTTGTACATAATGTGTCAGAATGTATATTGACCCCAGCATGATGTAGGTATACTTTTCCAATGTTATTGTTTTAGATAGATAACAGTATGCAGGGAAAATTGACTTCTTGTACAAAGCAAACGGACACAGTGATGGGAAAACAAGAAGCACTGAGTAATATTTGTAAAACAGGGAACTCTTTATGGAGAGTCCTAGCTTCCAACTAAAAGTTTCTAGACCAGGACTTTTGATTTTTAAACTAAGTTCTTCAGTTTTTTTTGTTATTTTTTTACAGGACTTGCAGTTTTATTTAGAGTGCTAGCTTTAGTCTTTCATTTTGAAAATCCGAAAGATAGTTGTTTGTAGACAAAAAAAAATGCTTGCAACTGAAATATTTCTTGTTTGTTGAATTAAATAATATTAAAGCAATCATACTTTTGTAGTCGCAAAAAGAATGTAAGTCAAGAACTTTCACATAAGAAAGGGACATAACTCAGCAACTTTCATATAGGTGCTCTTTCTGCAGATTAGAATCTTGTGTTGTAATATAAAAGAAAAACAAATATGTTGATTGATATGTCCAATTGATCTGTGGTAAAAACAAGGTAATACATTAAAACCTGCCTTATGAGACCAATGCTATGAAAGACCACTTGTCTTTAGAGACCAGGTTCTCCTTGCATAGATTTATTGGCTGCATTGTATTATGACCTGTCATGATAGACCATCTGTCTTTAGAGACCATTCCATTAATTTTGGCAGAAGAGGTGGTTTTTTAAAATAGGTTCTGCTGTACTGCATGTAGAATTTAAACAAGAATGAAGGGCTTCATCTGTGCTGCACACAGTGAGGATTTAACATTGCAAGTTTAAAAAGGTAATCATTTCCACTCATCAGGCTGGTTTAAAATTTATTGGAATGAAAACAAAAGCTAGTGGTCCGGAGAGGTAACCCAGTCTGATGACATATAATTATTGTGTCAGAGAGCAAAGAGTAAGCAAGTCTTCAGAACCTGAATATTGTCATAAATATATTGATTTTTCATCAGAACTTGAAATATCAAATATCTTCTTTTGTTAGGACTTGAAATATATAATATATCTTGATCTTTTGCAGTTTTGTTAGGCTTCAAATTCAAAATGTCTTGATCTTTTGATGTTTTATTAGGCTTCAAATTCAAAATGTCTTGATCTTTTGATGTTTTATTAGGCTTCAAATTCAAAATGTCTTGATCTTTTGCTCTTTTGTTAGGCTTCAAATTCAAAATGTCTTGATCTTTTGATGTTTTATTAGGCTTCAAATTCAAAATGTCTTGATCTTTTGATGTTTTATTAGGCTTCAAATTCAAAATGTCTTGATCTTTTGCTGTTTTATTAGGACTTGAACTATGAAATATCTTCTTGTTTTGTTAGGAATTGAAACATAAAATATCTTGATGTTTTCTTTTGACTTGAAATATAAAATATTGTGATGTTTTGTTTTGACTTGAAATATAAAATATTGTGATGTTTTGTTAGGACTTGAAATATAAAATATTGTGATGTTTTGTTAGGACTTGAAATATAAAATATTGTGATGTTTTGTTAGGACTGTGCACTTAAAATAAAGGCTAAAATTTTGCTAGGTTTACTTCTCAGGCATAATCCATTGTAAAGAGGGCAGCCACCTTAACCACAAACTGTATAATTTCTGAAACAGTTTCTTGTCTTATTTTAGGTAAGGTGCTACGTACAGTGCAGAGTTCTAGTGAGGAAGATGTTGACAAGGCTGTGCAAACTGCCCTCATTGCATTCAAGTCTTGGTCTGCAATTCCAGGATTTCAGAGAGGACAGGTTCTCAAAAGAGCATCTGACATCATAAGGGTAAAGGATATAAAATTTGGAACTTGCCAACCTTATAAATAGTGAATCATACTCAACTATACTTATTCAACTACTTGATGAAGTCTTATAATAATAAACAATTTTAGGATTTATAAGAAGGTCTAAATTTTTCTGACTACTTTTGAAACATAAAATTTAATAATAAACACATTTTTTTTGTTTTATAAAAATGTATATAACATATACCTCTCCCTTTGATAACTCACATACAGTGGGGTCCAGAAACATAGCACTCTAAACAAGGTATGATTTACCAAGGGAGCTCCCCAAAATATCCATTAGTCTAGAAAACTCTAGGACTTAGTGGTGGGGTGTGAACTGGCCTGTTTAATGACTGAATCCTCAATTTATTATCACATTGAGAATAAAGTGTCCATAAAGCATTTTTATGATCAAGTTGTTTGTTATTGTAAAAATTATATTTATTTTCTAATTGTTTAGCTTCTCAAAGATCCAATTGGTTTCAAGATCCACCACATGTACCCGACTATGTTTGTGTATTGATTAGTCTGGTTCACAGAGTTGTATGTGATAGTTTTGTGCAAAACAAGGTGTCTGTGAAGCTGGGAAACAGACCAAACAAAAAATATCCAAAACTGATCCATATTTGTTGAACTTTAATAAAATTTCAATCACATTTCTTAACAGAAACTCTGATATACCACTCTTTTTATCATCAAAAACAGCAGATTGGGCCTGGAAATTTTAATCAACATTAAAAAGTATAAAATTTTAATATTTAGTCATAATTTGTAATATTTTCTTTTAAAATGACATTCTTAGAACACCATAATTAACAATATTAAGGAAAGTTTGATCAATGAAAATGTCATTAATTTATTGAGCAAAGGGAGATGGTGTTGATACACCACCAAATAAGATTCCTATTTTTCAAACATTTATTTTATGAGATATTCGTTTACATCCAAACTCAATATTTGTATTGTTCAGTTTGGAAAATATTGATGACTTTATTGCATGTAATAGTGAAGCTTCTTCATCCTTCAGGATATTTCTAAGTGTAAATTTTTTACCCACAGTGGTCCTGTGCAACAATGTTTATTTTATGAAATATTCATTTTGTTTAGTTGCCTTGCTGTCTTTGAGCACAGTTATGATTCAGTAGGTTAGTTAAAAGTATTTTAATTAGATTACTTTCACAGTAACATTTATAACTGTTCAATTGATCAACTCAGCTCAATTTATTCAACATGCAGCTGGGGTCACTAGATCTTAGCATGCAGGATTTGCAGAATTTTTAACTTTTTTTTATTCCATTTTCTTTATTTAATTAAAAAGATATAATTAATGTGATAATAAAATGGAGGCTAACTTTTAATTCTGTGCAACAATACAGTCAATGCTTTCAGCAGTCATGGTTGGCACTTAATTAGGTTCTCAGAGAAACGCGTGCATTGCTGTTATGGTAGTCAGATACATTAGTACTGATGATAACCTTTGCTCAATAAAATAATGACATTTTCATTGATCAAACTTTCCCTAATATTGGTAATTATGGTGTACTAAAAATGTCATTTTAAAAGAAAATATTAAAATTAAGACAAAATATTTAAAGTTGATACTTCTTAATATTGATTAAAATTTCCAGGCCCAATCTGCGGTTTTAGATGATAAAATGAGTGTTATATCAGAGTTTCTGTTAAGAATTGTGATTGAAATTTTATTAAAGTTAAACAAATAGGGATCAGTTTTGGGTACTTTTTGCTTAAACAATGGGATCCATGCCTGACACCACATTATAAATTGGTTTGCAAGTTATTAGGGCAAATGTTATCAAGAGAGTGGTGTAGTAAAGCTGTTAAATTCAGAATGCTGTTTTCCTGTCAGTATATCAGACCTGCCAGTCATGGATGAACTAGACAGTCCGCCCTCCATGGGAGAGCTAAGTAAAGCCATCAACTGTTTCGCTTGTGGAAAGGCACCTGGGAGCTACTGCATCCCACCTGAAATCCTCAAAAATGGGAAACCGGCACAACTCCAACCCTTGCACGAACTCCTCTGCCTCTGTTGGGAACAGGGACACATCCCCAAGACATGCGGGATGCCAACATCATCACTTTGTACAAGAACAAAGACCACAGTGACTGTAGCAACTAACAGGGCATCTCTCTCCTCAGTATCGTCGGAAAGGCTTTCGCACGTGTTGCACTAGTACGCTTGCAGACCCTAGCCTCCCATATCTACCCAGAATTACACCTTCAAGGACTTAAGCGAGGGAGTGTAATCCACACCAGGGCAAATGGCAAACTGTTCAACATCAAACCTCTCCGTGCAAAGACCAAAGTCACAGAGGTTCTCATCCGTGAATTGCTCTTTGCTGACGATGCAGCTTTGACATCACATACGGAAGGAGGACTTGAGCAGCTGGTATGTTGCCTCTCCCACACCTGTAAAGAGTTCGGACTGACCATCAGTTTGAAGAAGACAAATGTCATGGCGCAAGATGTAGACTCCCCTCCAACCATCACCATTGATGGGTACAACCTTGAAGTTTTTGAGAACTTTACATACCTTGGGTCCACCATGTCCAGCTCGCTCTCCATTGATGCATAGATGAACGGCAGGTTTGCTAAGGCAGCAGCAGTTATGGCAAGACTGAACCAGAGGGTCTGGAAAAATCTCATCCTCACTGTGAAGACCAAACTGTGTGTCTACCAGGCATGTGTGCTCAGCACACTTCTCTACAGTAGCGAGGCATGGACCACCTACACGAGCCACGAAAGGAAACTCAATAGCTTCCATCTGAGATGCCTGCGGTGCATTCTGTACATCCAGTGGCAGGACAAAGTACCCAACACGGAGGTTCTGAAACGGGCCAGCATGAACAGTTCACCATCGTCAGCAAGAGGCACCATTGGTGGCTCGGCCATGTCAGGAGAATAGATACAGGCTTCATTCTCAAGGACCTGTTATTTGGCGAGCTAGCAGAAGGCACACGACCGACTGGATGGCCATGTCTGCGATACAAAGACATCTGCAAGAAGGACATGAAAACGGTCAACATCAGCATCAACAACTGGGATAGCTGTGCTAACAATCGCTACGAGTGGCGACTTGCTGTGAGACAAGGCATTCAGAAAGCCGAGGAAGGGATAAAAGCAAACCTCGCTACAAAGAGAGCCAAGAGAAAGGCGAAACAACAACAGCCTCAACAAGAATCAATCTTCACCTGCAGCAAGTATAGCAAAGATTGTCATGCAAGAGTCGGACTCTTCAGCCACTCATGACGGTGCAGATAAGGCACCAAAACAAGGAGCTACACCATTGTCCCTCGAAGACGGACGAATACTAACAACAAAAACAACGTTATTGTGATAACTTGCATCCTTGATGCAGTGCTGCTACTTTGTAAGATAGGGGATCTCAAAGACAGATTTTTGAAGTGGCTTAGTATATAATAACAGATATTTGACATGGCATTTTATTTGGTGACAGAATTTTGAAGTGGCTTAGTATTTGATAACATAAAGACTTTTACAGTGGCATAGTATTTGATAACAGACTTATGAAGTGGTAAAGTATTTGATAAAAGACAGAATTTTGAAGTGGCTTAGTATTTGATAAAAGACAAAATTTTTAAATGGCATAGTATTTGATAGCAGAGAGACTATAAAGAAGCTTTTTATTTGATAACAGACAAAAGTTTGAAATGGCATAGTATTTGATAACAGACTTCTGCAGTGGCTTTTTATATGATAATCAAAATTTTGAAATGGCATAGTATTTGATAACAGACTTCTACAGTGGCTTAGTATTTGATAACATACAGACTTATGAAGTAGCAAAGTGTTTGATAAAAGACAGAATTTAAAAGTAGCTTATTATTTTATAACAGATTTTTACAGCAGCTTAGTATTTGATAACATACTGAATTTTGAAGTGGCTTAGTATTTGATAACAGACACAATTTCATAAATGGCATAGCATTTGATAGCAGAGACTTCTACAGTGGCTTTTTATTTGATAACAGTCAGAATTTTGAAATGGCATTGTATTTGATAACAGACAGGCTTTTACAGTGGCATATTATTTGATAACAGAGAGACCTTTACTGTTGCTTAGTATTTGATAACAGATTTTTGATGTTGCTTAGTATTTGATAACAGATTTTTGATGTTGCTTTGTATTTGATAACAGATTTTTGAATAGTTTAGTGTTTGATAACAGACAGATTTTTTATGTTGCTTAGTATTTGATAATAAACAAGCTTTTACAGTCACATAGTATTTCATAACAGAGAGACTTTTTCTGTGGTAAAGTACTTAATGACAGACTGATATATGAAGTTGATTAGTATTTGATAAGAAACAGACTTAGTGGCATAGTATTTGATAACACAGATTTATGAATAGCTTAGTATTTGATAACAGACAGAATTTTGAAGTTACTTTTTATTTAATAGCCGACAGACTTTTACAGTGGCTTAGTATTTGATGTCAGACAGATTTTTGAAGTGCTTAGTATTTGATAACAGATTTTTGAAGTGACATAGTATTTGATAACAGATTTTTGAAGTGGCATTGTATTTATTAACATAGTTTTGAAGTGGCATAGTATTTGATAACAGATTTTTAAAGTGGCATAGTATTTGATAACAGGAATAATTGTAAGATGATAAATAATATATATTTTTTTTTTAGTTTTAGTTTCATATAGCTGGTATGACACCTTATCTATAACATTGTTAGAACATTCTGTTTGCATTTATATTACAGTCTCTATTGTTATACCATTATGTGTACATTGTTATAACATACTGTATGCATTGCAAGTGATAACATTCTGTAAGTATTGTTACTGTAAACAGTTATAGCATTCACATTGCATTGTTATAACAATATGTATTCAACCTGACAAGAAGAATGAACTGATCTGTATTGTCCTCTTCTTATTTTGACTATTATACAATTTGCCTTATAATTTAAATGGGCTTAAAAATGACTAAAAAGGATACAGATTAGACAGAATTGTGGAATAATATAGTCAGCAACAATTTAAATTTCGACCTACTAATCTGGCAAAGAAGATGGGGTAAAAATAGTCTCCAAATTTGCCTTTTTTTTCTTTTCAGTTTTATTTGTAAGTAAAAATCAGAGAAAATATTTAATATTGTACATACCCAAGATTGATTTTATTGCTTACCAACATTGATGTTTTGTTTCGTAACATTGACTTTTAGTTGTGTTTGCAAGATTGGAGGAATTGTCATTTTGGCCTAAGAGGACACTTGATCACCTTTAAAATGACCTGACCTCTGACTCCACTGTATTTTAACCTTAAAAAGTTCTTGAAATTGTTGAAAAACTCCTAGAATTTTGTTTCAAGTGTTTTGAACTTACCTGGGGAAATGCAAGATGTTAAAACTGAATAAAATATTTTCCTTTTATATGAAAGATATTTGGTTTGTACTGTTGTCCTACATGTTCTTGAATAGCATAAATGTGCTGTCAGAGAGTAATAAGGGAAAATAATCATAGGTCATTGTTTTATTATATTCATATTGATGGCAAAATAAAGGGATCAATTTTGCATAGAAGATGCATTTCTATTTTTGATAACATTGACTGTATTTATTTTGACATTCACATGTTTGGATAAAATTCAAAGGATGCAGTCTAATTTATTGAGTAATGGTTATCATCAGTACCAAAAAATTACATTCAAATAATTTGACCAGAAAAGCACTTAATGAAGTATAACAATTCATTCACATAAATATATTTCACTGTCATATAGGTTGTAGAGGGTTGCCTAACTGTGAAGTTTTGGTTGTTGGGGATTGGGGGTGGGGTGCTTCCAGTATTTATTTAAATTATTGTAGAAGTCCCACCCAGGCTCAATATTGATTGGAAGTTGATTTAGTAACAATTATATATACAGCTCTGATCCCACAGTCAGCAATGCCAATAGTTAAATGATTAAAGATACAAAAAAAGTGAAGTTCAATAATAACAATTTAATAACAATTAAATGGTCAATAATTCTAATTTCCCAAATACACTTCTTATGCTTGACTCTTTTATAGCCTTTCACATCATTTGATTCATAGTGTGAGAGATTTCCACCTGTCCTTGTGTTCTACTCATCTGTGTATGCTTCTCTATCTTCTAATTCTTTAAATATCTCCAAGTTCCTTCTCTATTTCTTCCTCCTGACTGCTTTCCTCCTCGACTTTCTATCCCTCTTTTCTAAGTCAACTACACTCTGTCGACTCTGACAGCACTGTCATTCTCACTTCCATCTCCCTCTTAGAGTCTCGGGACTACTAACTTGCACTGTAAGTTCTGTCCCCAAAAAGCTTTCTGTGAAAACACAAGGATGATACAATAATTTCCTCAGTGCTCACATCTCACACTACACACCGCCTATCATCAGATAAAGCTATTAAATTTCACCTGTGAAGCTTTCATTCACACCAAAATATGCATATATTCTTGTATAGAAAAACACAACATAATAAAAGCATGGTCTTAATTATTCTTATACATTCAACAATAAATTGCTTTACATCAGTTCATACTCATTATTCCATTACACAAACCAATAAACGACAATCAGACACATATCTTTACATCACAACTTATACCAATTATACAAATATTCAAATATCCATGTTCTGATATCTTCAAGCATCTATTGTAACTAATTGTACATACATCAATTGTTTTCCTAAATTCCAATTCAAAACTGCATGAACTCTAACTTTTAACACATTACTAAAGGTACTAGTTATTACGAAGTAATCTACCAGTGAATTACAATATTAATTCTAATGAACTAGCAATCTATATAAATTTCTATGTCAACTCAGATATGTGTCTCAAATATGCTTATAAAAGAAACACTACAAGGTAGTTCTACATACTTAAACAATTCCAGTAATTAAGTATACATGCTACATTTGCATACAATTATGATGCCATAATGTTTAGCAAAAATCCATCAAATGGCTTACTGACCTAGTTGAAGCTTTTCCTTGTCTTACAGTTTTGGTCCTAAGATTCCTGCCAAATTATGAGTGGCGTCTCTTTGAGTGTACTTCTAATACTCTGCTCTGGTATACTGATAAATGTTTGAAAGTTGTCAGCTATAATTCGGATCTAAGATTTAATTTCACCCTCTATCTTAATTCCAATCAGATGTCGTTGTGGAATTTCCCAATCAAACTTAGTTTGCCAAGGTATTCCCACTTGTCTGTCTACGTTGCAGGTGAGAACATGCCCCATTCACCCTGCAGGTTCATTTTGATCCCTGGACCAATGTTTTAATGCCTGGGTGTGAGGACGACAAGGCCTTTGACTGGTGGCTATTCTTTAATCTGGGAAACAATTAACACTGCTTGCAGTGATGTTTGCACATCAAATGCAGTAATAATATATCCAAGTTTTTTACATTTCCTGATACCTGGACTGTGAAACGTGACATAGGTATTGTTAAAGAGATGGTTCATTGGATGAGGACCTGTTTTGCAATCAGGATAGATTTAGAAACAGTATAAATGGCAGTATATTCACAGTATATGCTGCCATGTATATTGTTTATAAATTTATCCAGATTGCAAAAATGGCAGTTTATTTCACAGTTGGACTGCACTGGTGTCCTAAGTGGTTAGAGCACCTGCCCCAGATGTGGGAGGTCAAGGGTTCAAATCTTGGCTGAGTCATACCAGAGCCTTATAAAAATGGTACTAACAGCTGCCTTGCTTGGTGTCCAGCATTAAGAGGTTAGCACATTAGGTCTGGTCAGCCTGGAATCAAGATAATAAAGGGTGCGACAACATCATGCTACATTTCTGAAGCATGATGCCCCAGAGACATCGCAGTAAACTGCCATGCAGCAGGACACAGGGTACTAATTGTATTGAAAAATGGGAACCAGCCTAGAATTGGGTGAACTTTAAATAGAGTATATACGGGTTTGGCTGACCAGGATTGGTAATAATGTAAGTTATGTTGTAGGAGATAGAATCTTTGGAGACCATATCCTAGTTGAAAGAGAATAAAAATAGAACATTGTTTTATTGATAGAATTTCAGTTCTTTAATAGACTTGAGTTTGGAACACTCATTACTAAAATTAGCACCTGACTCTTTGGTGTGGAATTGAAAGCACATGTTTCAAACATATGCAGGTCCAGAAAATGCTGCAGCTCATATACTTTCCACTTCACAGAAGCTGACTTCCAGGTTTTATCTATACTGATAAATATAAGTTTGGTCATGAGTACTCAAAAAAATTTTAAGTTATTGAATTTTTAATATCATGGTATTTGCATAGGTTTACTATGGGAACTGAATTAATACAGATATCATAGCAATATGACTGAAAAATTGTTAAAGCTACATTAAAAATCCAAATCACAGACAAGAACATAACACACACACACACACACACACAAACATACACACATAATCACAATAGGATTAATTAGAGTCCAGAGGAGTTTCCTTTAGATGTAGAAGTGAGCCAATTTTATTGTTAAAATACTGATAATATACTGAAAGCTGATACCAAAAAAATGAAATCTTTGTATTTATGATGAGAATTGGTTAGACATTTTTAAAAATAATAAAAAGGATAAAATTCAGTGAATCAGATGACAAATGACACTGGTAGTTACTAGACAGAGTTGTGTTTCTTTGCTGTAGCTATGTGCTTATCAAATTTGGAAATTTATGATTAATTTTGTAAGGAATGTGTCTTGACTTGAAAGAGGCAGTGGGGTGGTTTCCATAAGAAAACATACATCTTTAAAACATTTGGAAGATTTTGAAACTTTTCGGAAAAAACTTTTAAAAATGTATCTTTGGCTGTACAAAATTATGAACGAACAAGAACTGATCACTTATTTTTCAGAGTAGGCTTGAGGATCTGTCTAGAATAGAGGTGCTTGATACAGGCAAGCCAATCTGGGAGGCAAAGTGTGATATTGCAGGTGTGGCTGACAGTATAGAATATTACGGTGGCTTGGCTGCCACAGTTTCAGGTACAGATTTGCTTAGAATTCACTAGTTTGTTGTTGTTATAGGGTTTAGCACCATTTTTCAGCATCAAATAGGCTATACCTGATAGCCAATATAAATGGTGGAGTAAGAAAAATGGTGGACCCAGGAAAGAACCACTGACTCACAAGAAGCAACTGGCATGCATTCTCACATACCAACATGGGTTAAGCCTGAGACTCAAACCCACACAGACAGAGGTGAGATGGCTGTGATCCCTATTTTTTTGTGGGGTATTAGCTAAACATAGAGTTTAAAAAGCAAATTGCAGACACAAATCTGCCATTGCATAATATTCCATTGGATCTGAGTGTATGAATTTTGTTACGAGTAATCAGAAGAACATGGACCCTGACCTGCTTGCATTCTGTGTTACAGCAGACTAAGGTCTATGTTCTTTGCAGATGGACTTGTAAGCGAATAAATACTGTACACATTTTCATTAATTTTTTTATTGCTACAAATTATAAATTTAAAGACAATGCATAAAGTCTTTCATGGAAATAAAATGACCCCTATGCCAGATCTACAGATCTAACTATCAATGAAAATATTTATTCATACAACAATTAAAACTCTTGCCCACTGAAAAATATAATAATCATTTTGAGAATCAATTAATTGATTTAAAATTCAACACATAATTATCTAGATCTGGTATTGCTACATATTTTCTTATCATTTGATTGTTATGAAACATAATTGTAAATAAAAAGAAGATTTTGCACATTAATTAAAGAAATACACATCTGTTCCATATTTCCATATCTTAAGTATTTCTCAGTTTTGCATTGAGCTACATAATTGTGATATTTTGTACGTATTGACATATAATAATTTCTCTTCAATCTCACTGAATGATTTCTATCACTTCATCACACAGGCCAACAAAAGATTCTATGGATGTATATACTTTAAAAAAAAATTGGGTCCAACTGCAACAACATGGACCCTGGTCTGCCATTATATAAAACACTAGCATATCAGAGTATATGATGCTTGCTCTACTGATGACTTCAAACATACTGGACTGGTCCAGATTTGCCCATACATTTAGTGATGGCAGTTTTAGGTCATACAGTTTGCAGTTTGATTCAATTACATGTTGAAATATAATACTTCAACTCATTTCATAAATTTCATTTAAAAAATGCATTTATTTTATCAGGATTAATTTCAGTGTTTTTGTACTGTGATATGCTGCATCAAAAAATTGAATTATGATATCATCATACAAGCACTCCCTCATAATAAGGCACTTCATTTTAATGTTCCTGTCAATAAACCTTTCAGTATAATGTGGTCTCTGACATAAGGCCCTTCAGTATAATGTGTCCCTGTCATAAACTCCTAAATTATAAAGTGGTCCCTGTCATAAGACCTTTCATTAAAATGTGGTCCATGTCATAAGGCCCTTCAGTATAATGTGGTTCCTGTCATAAAGCCCAGAAAGTATATTGTCCTGTCATAAGGCCCTTCAATCTAATGTAGTCTCTGGCATAATAACCATCATTGTGGTCCCAAGCATAAGACCTTTCAAATATAATATCCTTGTTATAAGGCTGCCCTTCATTATAATGAGGTCCTTGGCATAAGAACCTTCATTATAATTTGGTCCCCCAGTATTAATGGTGGAGGAAGAACCCAGGAAAACCCTGGAAAGAACCTCCAACCCATGAGAAGCTACTGGCAAGTTTTCTCACATACCTACATTGACCAAATCCAAGACTCGAACCCACTCAGACAGGGGTGAGATGGCAGTGATCCGTATTGGAGAATGCTTTAGACCACTCAGCCACTCTGGGGCCCCCTAAATGATGTAATGTTGTAATCACCATCTATATCTAACAAGGCAGTGACCTTGTATGTAGTATGGACTGAAGGTGGAGGATGGCATTTTAGCCGAGACAAATTCTATAAATTTCATTTTTAGCTGCCATGAACTAACTTTTTACCATTCCATTGTCTCGTCAACAGGAAATGTTGAGGTGCCATAAGCATGCATCATTGTTTTTCTTTATATGGTGTCATTATTGATCACAATATGGAATACTGGTTTGCTGGGTAAAATGTAAGCCTGGTTCATTATTAATTCATTTGATTGGTAAGTCCAGTCAATCAGTTGGCTAGCTCACCAGTCAGAGATAACTGGCTGAGACCTGACTGCAGTAAACTTGCATAGCTCATATTGTTGGTCACAACAAGATTTCAAAAGTGGTATATGCCTTTTGGGCCAACCTGCTTGTATGCTCATGACAGTTGACCAGCTATTCAATCTAGATGGTTAGGTGGGCAGAGATAACAGATATTTAACCACTATTATTGTACAAAGCTCATTCATATGGATGGACCAGTTTGTTGACAGTCAGAACAGAATACTAGAGATGATATGTAGTATGGCCAGCTGTATGGTGTATTACATAATGTCCATCTGTATCATGTCATCATGTACTCTTTATGTTCTCAGTATGCACAGATGAGATAAATGATTGCTGATTCTCTTGCCTAATGGACATGGTCATATTTGTTTGTGACCACTCAGGTGGCTTTGAGGTTGGATCATCTGCCTCGGATGTGGGAGGTCGTGAGTTTAAACCCCAGCCAAGTCATACCAAAGACTTAGCAAAATGGTAGTAACATCTGCCTCGCTAGGCACTGAGCATTAGGAGGTGAGTGTTAGGACTGATCAGCCTGGTGTCAGGATAATGTGACTGGGTGGGTGATGATGCTGCCTGTCTTGGCATGATGCTCCAGTGCTAGACAACTGCCTTTCTGCAGACATCATAGCAGTATGACATGAAATTTTTAAAAATCTACATTAAAATTTCATATCACACACAAACACACATATTTGATTGGGATCCATCACACCTTTTACTTTGGTGTAAGGTTGATTTTTAGGAGATTTATTGTGTTGTTTGCTTTCCTTATTGAAATGTCTGTAACCCAGTCATATTGTATATAAAAGCCAACAATACCAAGCATGTCCTTTAGATAAACTACATTTCATTACATGATGAGTTGTCTCTTGCATGTTGTCATGTATCTAGCATGGCTTAGAAGATTAGCCAACAAGACCTGTCTTTAAGATAAAAGAAACAGCAGAAAGAAAGAACAATACAGATCCTTTTATTTGCTTTGGTTTGGGTTTTTCATTGCAGAGGGAATGTGACAAATATTGTCCTATTCCTTTATCTCTCAAAAAACAAAAAATTTTGTGATTGCCAGGCCTGTATCTCAGGATTCATGACTGGAATTGAAGAGCAAAAGTTTGTAACTTAGGCACATTTTATATGAACTTTAATTTTTGAAACAATTAATGAATTTCAATGAAATGTTCAGTAAGACAATTTAAGGATACATGGTACATTTATGTATTTCAACAAGACATATTAGTTGAGTACCTTATATTGCAAGTTGACAGTAGAAGTTCCAATGGCATATATGTGGTAGGGGGTTCAGGAAATCTTTTGATGGCTGTTTTATGTTTAGATTCAAGTTTTTGTAAAGATTCTCAATTTTAAAATAAAGAAAATTTTAAAATAAAGAAAATAAAAAGGAATATGTTATATCCATATATTGGATTTCTACCTCAATTTAAGATTTAATTTAGTTAAAAAAACAACTTAGCACTTTTATACACATACTGAAAGAAAAAAGAAAGGACAGAAAAATCCTCCATAAAACCTCAAACCATATTTCTTTACATCATCATTGGTCTGTCATTTATTTTCATAAGCTTTTTCTTCACTTTTGCCTATACAGACCCGAATATGCATCTTCAATGTATTTAAGTTCAGGAAAGCATACAAAACCACATTTGGTTGCATTATGGGTACTTTCAGTGAAGACTACACCATGGGAAGGATATAAACTTATTTGAAAAGGCAGAAATAGCTAAAAAAAAAAAAAAGGAAAGAAAAATTTAAATAATTAAAAATTTAATATCCAGGATTTAAATTAGATACATTACAGTATATATTTAAGTACCATTATTTACAATAACAATCAGATTCAGGTATGATCACTCTAGTGGCCTAGTGGTTAGAGCGTCTGGTATTTACAGCTGCCTTGCTAGGCACTTAGCATTAAGGGGGTTAGTGTTAGAACTGGTATAAGAATAATATGACTGGGTGAGACATTGTGCTACACATTTGGAATGCTTCATTTCTAGACATCACTAAAAACTGTAACACTGCAGACATTGTAGCGATATGACTGAAACATTGTTAAAGCACATTAAAATCCAACTCTCAAACATAAATCTTTATTGCAGTAAATTCAGAACAATTGTGACAGTCATTGAATCAGCTTCACTTTCTTGTCATTAGTGGATGATTTTCTTTAACCTTCCACATCACTGCCTGCATAATTTAAATTTCAGGAGATTTCCTTCAACTGGCCAATGGAAGCTTTTCCTACACCATACATGAACCTTTAGGCGTGGTTGGAGGGATTGGGGCTTGGAATTACCCCTTTCAAATGGCAGGCTGGAAGTCTGCACCTGCCCTTGCTTGTGGAAATGCCTTTGTCTTCAAACCATCACAGCTAACTCCCTTGACAGCAGTCATGTTGGGTGAGATATACAAAGAAGCTGGGTTACCTGATGGATGTTATAATGTCATCCAGGTGAATCTTCAATATACACTAACCATTTGATGGACTGAACTAGAAATACAGGGATCAATAAAAGTTTTGATGACATAAATGTGATAATCAATGTATATTTTCCCCTGCAGCAATGATATATGGGCATATTGTATTAACCTTCCATCCACACTTAAGTCTGTATGTATGTGTTCATGCCAAGTTTCAGGGACTAGTGGTGAGGAGCATCAAATTTTCGCAAACACTTTTCCTCATCAGATGCATTACACAGTTGTATATCAAGACTACATCCACACTACCATGCAAATCCATCCCTATCAAGTTAAAAAGAGGTACTTCATGCTTTTTTGGATTAGCTTTCTCCTTGGTAAAGTTGATGGTGGTTTTGAGTGTTCTCCCAAAGATAAATGGATTGGTGCCAGATCCTGTCAGTTACTGGCATGGTATAATGGCCAGGCTAGACAAGTAGTACAGTAGTCCCCCTCATGAATGGCCCCCCTGTTTAGCGGCCACCCACTCCTTATGACCAGAATCCATTAACATGGATAAGTTTGTGTTCAAAAGTACCCTCATGAAATACCACCCCATTATCGTGGTCATTGGCCAGCATATTAGTACAAAAATATATAATTTACTCCTCACAAATGGCCACATTTTATTTTTTAATATGTATCCAGAACCAGTATTTTATTCTATAATATGCGTTAAGTATCCCAATATCTGTTTCTTAATGTCAGATTTTGGTTACTGAAAGAAGTGTTGACTACAGTACCTGTACAGCTAAAGTTAATATTATATCATTTATGTCTTACAAAAAGGACATTTAATCCATAAAGCCAAGAAAAACTCAAATTTTAATCTATAATGTTTTCAAGATGTATGATTTAAGGTATTCAAATTAGCTGTGTGGTCATGAGCTGTCCTGTTTCTGATAAGATTACAATTATTGAACAATAGTAACAGCTGAGAAGTGGCAGTATTGATGTACAATGCACAAATCAGTTGGGGAAAATGGTTTGATTGCCTTTATGGCTTCCCTTTGTAAGATGTTGAGCTTGTTCACTTTTATAATTAGTGGCTATTACTATTGACAATAATTGTCAAGTTTAAAAATCCTAATGGCTCTGAGGTGCTATTAAGGTCAAATCTGTTTGCATATCAAAGCCATTTTGGCTTCTCTCACTTAGTGTAAAAATATGTAAAAACAATACGGTACCAGACTGCAGCTACTGAATCATGTGACAAACACTGCCTTTAAAAACATGTGGCATTTTGTTTAAATACAGAAAAATTGTTTTATCAGTCTTTTAGTTGGCAATATTGAAGATTATAACTGGATGTAATTGTCAAGATCGCAGGGCATTAGGCAAAAACTATAACAAAAGAGGTTACTAGACAAAGGCCAAAAAAATCACGTGACAATACACTTGTTTCCTTTACAAAGGCAGCTCTGCAAATGTTTCATCTGCATAATTGAATCGCATACAGTTAAACAACATCAGAATAAATCATTACCAAGCATTAACATGTCTTCATGTAAACAGAGATAATTATTTCTGGAAAAAGTCTTATATAGTCTACAACATTGGGTGAAGTTGGGAGGGGTGACTTGCTGAACAATTTTAGGTAGAAAAGACTCGAATGAAACAATTTTAAGTTGAAAAGACTCAAATAAACAACATCATAACCAATAATGAAGTTATTCAGTGGGAAAATTGAGCAAATGGAAAGAGAATTACCAAGATTTAAATGACGTTTTTGAATGGTATTGCAATGTGCATGACAAAGGCATCTGCTTGCTTATGCCAAGAATAAGACCTATTAATGCATATTCAATTGAAATAAGTCTATTATTAGAACAAGACGAACCTTTAAATATTTTATATTACTTTTAAACGAAGATATTAAATGCTTTGAAGAAAATGTAAATTTCTTACTACGTTCATTACATATACTTCTCACAAAATATTTAAACTATTTAGTCCTCCTCCGGAAAGGCCACCTGCCTTATAAGGCCTCTTTCCTGATGCAGAAGGTGTGGGGCATATATAATGAGGACTGCTGTAGATATGTGATCAACTAACCCAAGTTATTAAGCTTCGGGGAGGCTTTTCCAGAATAACAAGTACTGGACTTGGGTAAAAGGCATGAAACCAGCTGTGGACCACACCAGTCCAGCACAACCTAGACCTACACATTCATTGCTATAGTATTCATTCATTGCCATCTTTTTGAGAATGCTCCCTAACTGACATCTTCAAAGCTGTAAGATGGAGATCAGAGATAGCATTCTTTTCTCAGTTCCCTTTCATCTTTAAGTACTCTGTTTAACCTAATGGGACCTATTCCAGCAGTAGGATGGCTACCATAAAGTTCCCAGCAGTTTTATACAGGGCATAAATATCCACATCAAATGCTAGACCTAGGTTGTATCTCACACAAAACTTGAAGCTAGTTTGCTTACATCAAAAGACTAGAAACTAGGCCAACTTTTAGAGGAAAACAATTCTTTGATAATTCTTACGTGATCATAATACAGACACACACTTCAAGCCTTTCCAGTATGTAAAAAGCATGCATATCTGCTCCAGTAGTAACTTCTGAATAGCATGATTTGACACCAACTCACTTACCTTTGTCTGATTTCCTCATTTCAAGCAGATGGCATTTAGCAATTCTGTTGCTGATACAAGCCACAAAGATGTAGTAGTTGTCATTTTTGTTCAGGAGGGCTGGATTTGTGAGGTAGTATATATGTCCTTTTTAGTTTGAGACAGCAAGATTTGCAAAGCAGTGGATGTCCAGTTTAGTTTAGGACAATTTGATTTGCAGGGCAGAGGATCTCTATTTTAATTTGGGACATAGGATGTATTTTTCTGTTTGTGATAGAGATTTTTGCAAGGTAGTGGATATTACTTTAGTTTGGGACTACTAAATTTGCATAGCAGTGAATGTATTTATTCATTTGGGACAGCTAGATTTGCAAGGAGGTGGATGTCTTTAAGTTTGGGATGGCTGGATTTAAAGTGCAGTGGATGTCTATTTTACTTTTGGACAGCTATGTTTGCAGGGCAGTGGATGTCTTTAAGTTTGGGATGGCTGGATTTAAAGTGCAGTGGATGTCTATTTTACTTTTGGACAGCTATGTTTGCAGGGCAGTGGATGTCTTTAAGTTTGGGATGGCTGGATTTACAGTGCAGATGTCTATTTTGCTTTAGGACAGCTATGATTGCAAGGCAATGGATGTCTTTAAATTTGGGATGGCTGGATTTACAGTGCAGATGTCTATTTTGCTTTAGGACAGCTATGTTTGCAAGGCAATGGATGTCTTTAAATTTGGGATGGCTGGATTTACAGTGCAGATGTCTATTTTACTTTTGGACAGCTATGTTTGCAAGGCAATGGATGTCTTTAAATTTGGGATGGCTGGATTTACAGTGCAGATGTCTATTTTACTTTTGGACAGCTATGTTTGCAAGGCAATGGATGTCTTTAAATTTGGGATGGCTGGATTTACAGTGCAGATGTCTATTTTACTTTTGGACAGCTATGTTTGCAAGGACATACTCTTATTATCATGATTAGGTAAGCAGTATTTTTGAAGAAATGTATTTTATTCTAAGATTCATTTCTAACTTAGTCTACTTTCAAGTAAATTGGTAAAAGTCATAGTACAATTTAAAAAAAAACAACAAACATTTCAACAGCTGTCTCACTTACTCAGTTAATTGAACTATTCTTTGCTCCTTGCTTACTAATTATGTTTTTTATATCTTTGAAATTAGGAATTTTCTCACAAAACTGTGATCATATACTTTAATAGTAACAGAATATCTGCAGAGAATTTTATAACTTTTGTTTTTAATTCAGCCAGATAAGTGAGTGTTTATTATATTGGTAAATTGTTTTGATATGGTAATTAAGTCATTGAGTTCATTAGCAGTATAGAGGTGACTCACAACCTAATTAGTCATCAGTTCTTCGGGATTTCAGCAGCTGAATTACAATTTATTAGGTCAAAATAGTAACTGTCATATGACTTATATAGAGGATCTCAAATGGGTAACGATTTAATATTAAATTTATGAAACTCGTTGAATAATGTCCAGCTTTGGTGAGCAAAAGCTGGACATTATTCAACGAGTTTCAAAAATTTAATATTAAATCGTTATTCATTTGAGATTCTTTTTATCACATAGTTTTTATTTCAGTGGAAATTATTTAGATTGATAGAAGAATGAATAATTTTGTTCATTATGACAGTGTACCTTTCATTTGTTTTGCATAAAATATAATCCAAAACAAAGTTGAACTAGTAGAATTAGATTGTACTGTTTTACAAACTATAAATCAAAGAAAAAGCTTCCATCCGAATAAGCAGAACATTCTGTAACCACAAAATCATGTTTCAAAATAGAATTATAAATGTTATGTGATGCTGCCATATTGTTTTATGTTAACCAGTCACAGTACAGCAGGCCGACATTAGAATATACGTGGACCCTAAAATGTGTGTTTAAAAACGTTACAGTGTTGCGATTTTTATGTGAAATGGATTACCAGATGCAAAAGGTCTCACATTTACTGCAATGCATTTGTGGCCTGATATTTGTAGTGCTTGATTTGAAAAATAGATTGCAAAGAAGACGTCAGCAAATTTATTTTTTTATCGGATTTACATCCCATATATGCTATGTAAAGATGCTGTGGCTGGATAAAGATCTGTCAGTTAGGAGACCCATTCATGTCCAGATTATTCTCCGAACAGAGGTGAATTTGTTTACTTCGTTAATTTAACATTTAACCCATGTATGTATATACAGTGGATTCTATATGTTACTGATATATGGACCCCACCCACCCACCCTTAGTTTTATTCGTTATTGTCATTCTTGTCTTCTAGTTTTATGCCATTTTTCTTATGATGATATCGTTAAACATGACATAATGAACCCCTGTGGTAGTAGCATATCCATATTGAGACAGCTGATATGATATTTCCTCATTTTCCATTTGCGAGTCAAGTTAAAAAATGGCCACCAAAAAATGTTGATTCAGATCAAAACATTCAAGAAGGCAGGGGTAAAAACGTTTTTCCACGGTCACAGCCAATCATTAAAGACACTAATGCAAAAGAATTTCATGATCTCATCTGGACCAATCAGAATCACATAAAGTGATATGTTAACACGTATAATATCAAAGATATGAACCTGCATGCACTGTAGGAAAACAATACCAACTAGGTGATAAATCAAATTAATAAGCAGTTCATTGGAATTACAGTACTATATACAGTACTATAGTTCATTGTTTTCCTTAGGTTAATTGACAGTTTTTACTTAGCATAGCAACTGTCATATGGTCACAATGTAATTAGTCAGCAATTCATTACAATAACTGACAAGCAGAAGTTGATCTAGAAAGTATTCACAAGGTTATTAATTCAGTTTAGTATTTTGTTGGGTTCCTTGCATCTTTTCCTCATCTTTCTGTCCAAATGCCTGCTATTGTAAAAATTGTTTTAATTTATCCATGAGGAGGAAGGAGTCTTAAGAGAGGTTTACTTTATTTTATTTTTTATACCAATTTAAAATAATCAATGCTAACATTTTATTTCAAAAGTAAAGCTTTAATCTTAGGTTAATATCCTAGGTACTGTATTTTGCAACATCAGTCATAAATTGCACAATTTTTATAGAAGGCAAATTTTTGGGGGTCTCTTTGAAATGCAAAATGTTCAAAAAGACAAACATCTGTATTATATTTGTATAAATATGACCCACTTAAATGAATCCTTCTATTAATGTTATTGTATGCATTTTTACATGTGGTCTGATTTATACAATATACCACTATATCATTTTACTGAAATATGTTAATATGTATGTTACATAAAGTTTTATATCTAGTAAATATCATTGAATTTGTTGTTGTCAGTTTTGTACTTTAATGAAAATTTAGCTGCACAAAAATCAAAATGTATACAAGAAAGAAAACAAAACAAAGTGAAACCACTCCACCCTTGCATCCAGTGGAGATATCTGCAAATGCACATACCCAGACCTGTTGTTGCATAATGTGCTGGCAGATCTGTATGTGCAGTTTGTTAGGAGTAATCAGTAGAAAAAAATAACATAGACCTGATCTGCCTATATATGATGCAATGACAGATAAGGGCCTTTATTGCTTGGACTCGACTTATAAGCAAGTATATATGGTATTGTTTTCAGGGTGAGAATCCAACTGGTGCTTTACTCTGTAACCATCCAGGAATTGCCAAAATAAGCTTTACAGGTAGTGTTCCAAGTGGAATCAGGGTCATGGAGGCATGTGCTAAGGTGAGTATAGGTAATGGTGACCTTTTTATGTATTCTAAGAGAAGCTATATCAGTAATTTTAGGATTTCTTGATCACTTGAAATGAATTGACCAAGCACTCGACTGGGCAGCTAGCTCTTAACAGGTTGGAGTAGCATGCCTTTTAACTTTTCATTTATTCCACCTCCTTTATTTGATGCAAAAATCTAATTCATATGGCAATACAAGGAGGTCAGCTTAAAATTCTGTGCAACAATACAACAAATATTAACGCAAATTAAGTATCACAACACTACTGATACTTAATTAGGTTCTTAAAGAGATGCATGTGGACATAGCTGTTACAGTAGATTGACATAGTTAATGTTTGAATGCAACCAGGCACATTGTATTTATGATCATTGCACTTACCCCAAACTAACAGATGTAACTAAAACATGCATTTAGCATGCTAAAAACATTTAATTGGTATTTATTCATTATAGTGTTGCCTTAAGTAAGTGTTAGTGACATATTTATTAAAATTTGTTTGCATACTGTCATTTGTAGTGTACTGTATTTCATTTAATTTTTTTGTACATGAACAAATATTTATAATTTAAGTGTACAAAAAATTATATGTAAAATAAATAATTATCATTTTGTGGTACTGACAGTGAATGAAAAAAAAAGGGATTGTACCTGAACAAGTTCTACAGAGCACATGCTACTTGACAAATTAATGGTACAAACATGGTACATAAACAAATATTTATAATTTAAGTGTACAAAAAATTATATGTAAAATAAATAATTATCATTTTGTGGTACTGACAGTGTATGAAAAATAAAGGGATTGTACCTGAACAAGTTCTATAGAGCACATGCTACTTGACAAATTAATGGTACAAACATACAAAGTAAACATATATTTTGTGTCTCATTCAACTCGAGAATCTAATTACACAAAAAATAAAAGCACTCAGAATAAATTTTGTTGTTATTTAGTGAATGAGAGAGAGAGGATCATGACTCAGTGTGGAAGCCTGTCAGCACTTAGAGCATATGTAGCATTTTATGATGTGTAATTTTGGCAAAATGATTAAGTTGGTTTAAACATGTGTAGTTATGAGTATTATTTATTGGTAAATTGTATGCAATGATGTGAGTCTACATTGTCAAGAAATTATGTGCAACTTGTTTTTTGCTGCAACAAAAATCTCAATATCAAATTGCAATAAAAAAAGAACTTGCAACCATGTTTTAGTTAATGTGCATGAGCATGTGTGTGCGTGTGAGAGAGAAAGAGATGAAACAAAAGTTTGTCTGTTTATAAGACTATTTAAAGTGCAGTTTTTATTTGCAGCTTTTAAAAATAGTAAAAAAGACAATTTTAGTTACCCAACAATTGTAATAATCCTCATGTATTACAACCCTACTATATTCTTATCAATGAACACTGCTAAACCAACTATTCAGTCTTGTTTTAATTATGATGTACATTGTCACAACAATCACATGGAAGTGCAGTGTTATTTATAAGGTAATTAAATATGCCTAGCACTTTGGGTATTCCAGTTGAAACCAGGTTGAAGGCAAGAATCAATAGAAGAGGTCAACTCAGCAAGGTTGCCAATAGGGAAATGAGGCTCTCTTTAGGTGAAATGAATATATATATATATATATATATATATATATATATATATATATATATATATATATATATATATATATATATATATATATATATATATTACACACAAATTGATTTAATGAGTCAGTGACTTTCAAATTTATGATAGAAAACGATAATGTGTTTATATTTTATGTTTGTATGACTATAATGAAACAATATGATTAGTTGACCAATGGTCTGTAGTCATCACTTTAGCATGTACTAAGATGTAATTTTTTGTTGAATAAGAAAACATCAAAGGGCTTCCAAACTCCTTTTAAAATGCATTTGGTGTTTTGTTATGGTGAAGGACTTAATAAGGAGAACTAATTATTAATAATATTTCAAAAGGTATCTTCTGTGAAGTCATTGTCCATTTGTTAAAAACACCAGTAGATAATGTAAAGACAGTAAGAGAGCTTATGCAGCAATCATTGTATTTTATCACCAACTTATTAATTTTTGTAGAAACAAAATGGCAATATAGTCTTTTTAATTTTTTTGCAGATTTGAATCTTCTTATACATTTGATATCCAATAATTTTAAAAAAAAATACAGTGATATGTATGAAAAATTATGAAACATTTACATAGTCATTAATTCATTAACTGGATTGTGTATTAAAAATCGAAGAAAAAAAAATGCATGCAAAAAGGGGGTACCAAGAATGTTTTTGGGAAAGAAATTTTAACAATTCATATTAAAAGCTGATAATTTGATAATGTTGATTAAAATTTCCATTGTATATCAACTGTTTCTTTAAATAATAAAATAAGCGATATATCAAGGTTCCAATTACCAATTTTGATCACAATTTTCTTCATGTATTACAAATAGAGGTCCAATTTTTGGTACTTTATAGTAATAAAAAAAATGGGATTCATGACTGACTTTGCGTTATAAATAGGCTCATGAACTACCAGGGTGCAAGTTATCAAGGGATAGGTGTATAATTAACATAGGGTATTTTGCATGCCACATTTGTGGTCCTTTCTTGAAGATCAAGGTCAGAGGTCAGCATTGTTAGTTTCTCATTCCAGAATTTTAACTGTACATGTATGTGTTTTTGCAAGAAGATGTATAACGTATCCCAGTGCAGGCCATTTGTTGTATTTCCACAACATGTTAGGCAGTGACACAAATTCACCAAATTAATATAATAATGAAAAGAAAAAGTTTTAAAAAAAGTTGATAAATCATGTTTTGATGAAATTGAATGCTGATAAAACCATATAAATGTTTAATTTAAAATTTATTTTTTTTTACTTGGAATAATTGCTAATGATGTCAGACACAAAAATGCATTTGTTAAGTATTGGAAATTTCAGAGCCATTTGTAAGTTGGAATTCATGCATAAAATCCTTCTATTGTTTAACCTTTTATTATGCAATTGGCTATGTGAATATATTGATATACTTCAGGACATAAAACATGTGACCTTGGAGCTTGGAGGAAAATCACCATTGATTATATTCAAAGATTCCAATCTGGAGAATGCTGTCACTGGAGCCATGCTTGCTAATTTTCTATCACAGGGTCAGGTAATTTTAAATGATGCAGAGCACATGACTTTCTTGTTATTATACACCACCTCATATAAAGGGGAATATAGTAATCTGGTGTCTATCCATCTATCTGTCTTTCTATCCCTCACTCTGGCTCTTGCCATGAAACTTTGTAAATGCAATGGTCATCACCTTAAGATGCAAATATAGATAAATCACTTTACTCTGCAAATGCTTTTAAGATTTATTGCCCTTTTTGTCTAGTGACTTTAAGGCAGTGTATGATGTAATCATGTCATGGTGGTGCTCTACAATTTTGTATTTAGCATAAGGTTAGACTTTTAAAGAAAAAGAATTTCCCCAGCTTTCCTCACTAGTTATACTGGCTATTTAAAAAAGATTTTGTATATCTTAGGTATTGTTCAAAGAACCTTTAATTCCCTTTATTTTGGTGTATGATTGATGGGTGTAATATTGGTTATAAAGTATACAGCTTTTCATTACTCCAGATGTGCACCTTTCAAAAAAAGTAGGATCTCCACTAGTTCATTTTCACTACCCGAACTAAAGAGATCAATTGTAAAAAAATAGCTGTTAACTTTTATTTTAGATTTAATGTAATTCATTCATTACACTTTTAGACGCTGGTATTGTCTAGTTTGGCAAAATTAATTTTCCCTATTTTAATAGCTGCCAAGAATAGTGTACTTTAGACAAATTCAGGTTGATGTTTGGAGCACAAGGGAGCAGTCATTTTAGTTGGCAATGTGCTAAGATCATTTACAATTTCCAAAAGTACAATATCCAAAGAAATATCAGCTACATTACATGAATGTAGCATAGAGGTATGCCAACATTCTCTCCACTCTGCATGTTTTAAATGCAATCAGTTTCACCTTACATACATCACTCTCTCAAAAGCTCTCAATAACTGGCGGGCACCACCTATTGCATCTAGCCCCAAAGTACTTGATGGACTGCCATAAAATGTGGTAAATATTTTGGTCATATGTAAGAGTTTAATGTTGGGGTTTTTCTGTCTTTATTATGGGTAAACCATCTGTTGCCAAATCGCAAAGGAGAGTGTGTATGTGGTGGGACTTTTGATTTTTAATGTAGCTTTAAAATTTGTGTTAGAAATCCTTCTTAATAAACAACTTTCTTGTGATGAAATTGTTCGCTTTTTTGTACAAAGTGTCTTTATTTTCAAGATGCTTAACTTTTGAAAAAATTGTTACCAAAACTAATTCAAACAGTTTTACCAACCATAATGTATATTTGAATTGTGAATTATGTCATTGATTTTTGTTTTTGTTATTTCATAAGAGAACAAAGATCATATTTTTCAGAATCTAGTGACATTTATTTTGTGAAACAACCATCAATATCACAACTCATGTTCATTATTGTTCTGTCAGTAAAACAATAATGCCATGAATACATTGCAAGTAATAGTGAACTTTTACCTCATCCTTGAGGAAATCTCTGGGTGCCATTTCAGGAATTTCAAGTTCATTCCAAACTCTGGAACTTGCTTCTCCGTAGTGGATTGTAGCCAAGCTTTTTATTTGCCTAGTGCTCATTTCATTTAGTTGCCTTACTTTTTTTGTTCCCATTTGTGAATCAGTATGCAAATTTAAGGTAGTTTAATTATATTATTTGTGTAATAATATTTATAACACTGCTTAATTGGTAAGTTAAAATGAATTGACCCGACACATGACCATGACTGCTAGCTCTTACACAGTTATAATTTCTATACCTTTTAATTTTTCTTTTATTCCAACCACTTTTTTTATAGAGTGACATAATTAACTTGAAAATCGGAATCAGGCCTACATTTAATTTTTGTTGATTCACAACAGAATAAAGTAGTTCTGCAAGTTGGAGATCAAAACATGGTATTAAATAGGTTCTCACAGAAATGATTGTGCATAAAGCTTTGATGGTAGATCAACATTTTTCATGTTTGATTACAAGAGGGCATATTACATTTATGATCATTACACTAAAACCAAATTAAAAGATAGAATTTCACTTGAACAACTTGTTTAGATGGTAATTATTTTATGAAGTGTTGTCATTAGTAGGCATTAGTGATATTTTCATCGATCATAATGTCACCAAATGTAGTTTATAGTGTATTGAGAAAATAGTTTGGAAAGACAATGTCAATAAAATATATGACTTCTTATTAAAACTGAGAATTTCATGATATTAATTCAAATGTCCATGTATGAACCACTATTTTTTACAGTAAATTGAGTAATATATCAATGTTTCATTCACCAGTTTTGATCATGATTTTTTTTTAATGTTTAGAAAATATGGACCAATCTTTGGGGCACTTCATAGTTTAAAATATTGGTTTTCACACTGGATCCTGCATTATAACTGGGTTTGTGAGTTATCCAGGTGTGAAAAATCCAGTTAGGAGTTATTCAGGTGTGAGTTATCCAGGTGTGAAGTATCCAAGTGTGAGTTATCCAGATGTGAAGTATCCATTTGTGAGTTATTCAGGTGTGAAGTATCCAGGTGTGAGGTATGTTAGGAGTGGTGTATATTAGTAGTTGGTCCCCACAGCAGCAATAACAACAATAATCATCACCATCAGTTGTCCCTACATTCATTTGTCAATGGTTTGATTTTATTTGTAACGAGCCCCTGTGAAAGTGTTTTAGCCTCACAGAGCTTTTCTTGTGCATCCCTACAATGAGAAGCTTGAAAGACTTTTCTCATTGAGTGATTTAAATGATTTTTTGGTTTGTGGTCATACTGCCACTTACATGGAAACTAACAAGCTATTATATTCAACAATATTTTAAAAACATGATTTTAGTGTTTACATATAGAAAATCAATCTGACATGGGACATTTAGTAAAAATTGGTAGAATTTGGCCATTTCTGACACAGCAGTTTTAGTGGAAAATAATGGTGACCCATGACCTTGATCTAGTGTACTTGCAAGATATTTTATCCAGGTTTATATAAAGTTGAGAATGATTTGTTTTCAGAAAAAGTTACAATGATTTCTTATTTGAATCAGTTAAAGTCATTTTTTTCATTTTGAGAAAAAATATATAGCTTTTTTATTTCATTTTGAATGCATACAGTATGCCTGCCTTTGCTTACAGTGTTTCAGTTGGTAACTTTGGACATGATTCTATTACCAAAAATGTAGATTTTTATAAAAGTAGTTTTTTTCAGTTTTTATTTCGAAATAAACACAACTCATCCTGATGACATGGTTATGTTCCAACCAGTTTGTTACATGTATTAACTAAATTGCAATTACAGTTTATTGAGGTTGCCCCAGGTGGCAGAGGGAACATTAAAAAAAAAAAACTTGCCTTTACTGATTTCTGTTAACTCACTTCTAGCTATTGCAGTTACCTGAGAAAAGTGCCAGCAGATTTCTGTGGGTCAGTGGTTCTTCCTCCACCAAATATACTGGCCCCATTTGTAGCCTGTCTTGTGCTGAGAAATGATATTAACCACTCCCCAAGCAAATTATTAAGACAAATCACTTTGCTTCTATACTTTGTTCAGCAGCTATTGATGTGTTTATTTTATAGTTTAATGCAATTTATGAGACAACCCCATCAATGCCTCTTATCCTGCAGTTTCTGATGAATCACCCCGAAACAACATTTTCATTATGTTCATGACATTGAGATTTACATATTGACAGATCACTCAGTTTTTATTAGAGTTATTGCCCTTTCTGTCTCAAACATATATATGGTGTATTGACAGTTTTGACATTACAACTTGTCCAGGACTTGCAGTTTTGTTGGATAACCATGCAACTTGTTTATGATATGGAGATGCACATATCATCAAATAACCCATTTTTGTTAGAGTTATTGCCTATTCAGTCTCATACCTTAATTCAGTGCATGATGTTCTTGATATCACAATTTGTCCTGCACTTTTTGATCGCTTGCTATGATATTTGGTAAATATTATTTTCATTGCCTGAAGATGCCTGCATCAACAACTTGCTTTTGATACCATAAATTTCATAAATTTATTGCTTATTTTGTTTTATTGCTTATAATGCATAAAAATTTTCTTGTTTAAACAAAACTGCATTCCTGTTAGAATGACAATCCCACAGTTTCTCTTGCAGTTTTGTATGGATTGCTGTGAACTTGGTACATTTTATGAGTACCATCTAAATATTGACAAATCTTTGTGATCCCATGATTTTTATAAGCGTAATTGCCCTTTTTTAATAACAACTAGATACAGAATATAACAGATTTTTGTGAATCCATCTACATTTGCATTTTTATTTGGATTGCTGTGAAACTTTGTAGTTATCTGGTGACCAGTCATTATGCTCACAGCATTTTTAGTCAAGTTATGGATGGGATATTGGAGGGGTTGAGGTATATGTACATGGCATGCAGGAGGTCATGGGTCCAAACCCCAGTGGTGTCATACCAAAGACTTGTAAAAATGGTACTAACAGCTGCCTTGCTAAGTGCTCAGCATTAAGAGGTTAGTGTTATGTCTGATCAGCCTGATATTAAAATAATGTGACTGGGTTGGGCATCATGAATCCCGAGTGCTAGACATCACCATGAACTGCCACACTTCAGACATTTTAGCAATATGACTCAAATTTTTTTAAAGCTATGATAAAAATTCAAATCACACACACTCATACACACACATGCATATTTTCACGAGCAAATTGTGTCTTGTTAGAAGTGTGGTTTTACTATGCTCTCTCTCTCTCTATTCCTTCCAGACTTACGATGAGGAAAAAAAATGTAAGATTTTCAACAAATAAAAACAACTGAAAGTATTCTAGATATGTCAGGTGTTTATATACAGTGAGATCATAGATCATCAACCCTTTGGACCAAATTATTTCTTTGGTTTAAGTGGTCTAAAACCCCTTTGGACCAAACTATTGGTTTCAGGAGTCTTATACACTAACACTTCAAGATCAAAAGCCCAATGGAACAAACTATTGTTCAGGTGTTTTTACTTTATGGAGCGAATAAGATACAAAGATTTAAAATTTTTAGTTTCAGGTAGATTTAAGTTTTTGTCTTGTTGGATGTTGTTGTATATAGAGGAAACTAGAGGATCTTGAGGAACCTTTACTGTTGTACATAACAAAATCAAAGATCCAACACAAGACCATTGAATTGTAAAGCAAAAGTGCGACTTCTATGCAATTTACATGTCCAAATTTGAAGATAAGAAAACATTTAGCAGATTTTAAACACCAGATATGGATTTTTAGAACAGCAGTGTCAGCGTGTGCAAATCCAGTAATACTTTTTTCGAGCAAATTAAACAAAATTGTGCATTCAAATTAGTTCATGGACCATTTTTGTTAAAAGCTGGCTGAAACTGGAATTGACTATTTCTGCTTGATGTTTTGTACACATAATTATTTTCGGTTTCCAACTTATTATATTTGATTTATATTTAAAAACATTTGTGGAAATACTATTATCTATACACTGACTGTTTCTAACTTGTTTATTTTATTATAATTTTCAAACTTTCTAAGACTTTATATTTTATGGTGGTCTGAAAAGAATTTGTGTTTGTAAAGAAAATCAGTTCAAAATAATATATATAACCTTCTGGGGGGATAACTTCCAATTTTATCAATGAAATCCATTGCTGTGAAACTTGTATTTGTGCATCTATTGTAACTAATTTCATCAATGAAGAATACTGGTAACTAAATGTATAACAGTTATTATTATATGCTCATCTTTTTTCTCCGTTAACTTTACATTGTCAGAATCGTTCAATATCCGGCGATATTGAACACCTTCATATTGCACTCCCATGTGACTGATGCACGTGAATGAAGAACTACTTTCTATAGTAAACAAACAATGGATGCAGATGCTAGTACTTTAGATTTATTATGTTTGTCGGTGGATAAAGTAAACCAACTGTTTGAACCATTTGAAAGTAGAGATGCCAAAGTTGAGAATGTGGATGAATTCATAGATTCACAGAAGAAATTTTCAACGAAGCTGGCGACTGAACGTGATATCAGAAATGTTCAGTGATGGCTGTATGAAATATACTGTAAACAAAGAAAAAAGGAGTAACAATTTTTTTAAACAATGCAAAGAATGAATGAAAATAAAATTACATAACAAAACAAAAAATATGGGGAAAATATGTAATGAATTGTATAATTTGCACATACCAAACCGTTTTCAAAATGAAATACATTAATCAACATTGCAAAATATAAGAAAACTGGTTTTTATGTCAGATGCATTTGATTATTGAATTAAATATAACATATTCGCGATGCAAATGTTAAAAATTGCAGGTATTTTCCGAGACCAGTGGGGGTTAATCAGCTTGGAACTCTGATGAAACGAGGAGCCGAAAGGGCACAAATCCAGGGGAAAATTACCAATCATTCTGTAAGGAAGACTACTGTGACAAACCTGTCAAAAGCTGGGGTCCCTCCAACAAAGATAACGCAAGTGACTGGGCATAAAATATGTCATATATAACTGTAATAATGAGAATAAATCTACTTGCCTTTTTACCTCTTGAATCTCCTCAAAATGTACTTTGTACTTTGTGGACTCTTTCTGCAAATAAGAATTACGTATTTCTAAATACTGTTACACATCTGTGTACTATAATATATAGGCCTATAGAATCCAGACTACATTGTTGAAATCGAAATCACATTCCATAGTAGACTGTACGGAACTCCGCAACAAATGAATCTGTTGTTCACAAAAAATAAACAATATTGAAACAAGCATCTTCTTAAGAATTTATGTTTAGAAACATTCATATTTTTCCAGTTTACGATTCCAAACTATCCATGGTAGAACAGAAACAGTTATGCAGATTGTTGTCATCGCCAGTCCCTAAAGTCACACGTACATCGTGCGGAAAACACACAGACGAAGATAATCAGAATTTGGCTGTATTGACAGAGAAACAAAATCTCTTAATTCCTGACCAGCTGGGAACTTTGTTCAATGGCGCAGTCATTCATAATATGACTTTAAATTTCAATTTCAGATAGACCAAAATGGGATTTCTTTTTTAAATGAGCGAGCGCGCGGTATGCTATGAAGTCAAAAGGTCGATGGGCGGAGCTATATGCGCATAAATACTATTATTGTGTATTGAAGGAGAATTTACGATTGTCAACTTATTTATTTTAATAATAAAATAATAAATTTTATTATTAAATATATTTTGTTGTGAATTTTATTATTAAGTCTTTGGTAATGAAACAAAAATGAGCATATAATAAAAAGGTTATTGCATTTGAATGGGAAAATATGAACTCGTTTTTTGGATGGCTATACTGCACTCCCAAGGTCGTGCAGTATAGCTATCCAAAAAAACTTGTTCATATTTTTCCATACAAATGCAGTAACCTATAATAATTCATGATTATATTTCTTTATTAATGATTTTCAGTATTCTTATTGTTTAATTGATAAGGAGTTATTTCCTCAAGTTTTGATGAGGTGGCAAAGAAGCCTGAAATTTTGGTATGTTAACACTTAAATTCATTTTCATACATTTATTTGCAGGTATGTTCAAATGGCACCAGGGTTTTTGTTGAAAAGAGTATCAAAGAATCTTTTCTAAAGAGATTAGTTGCCAGGACAACCAAGATGAAGATAGGAGATCCATTTCAGGAGGAGACAACTGTAGGGGCCACTATCAGTGAAGACCAGGCTAATAAAGTCCTGCAGTATATTGAATCTGGTAAAAAGGAGGTAATGTTCAAGACGTAATGTCACTATTGTTGCTACTTTTCTTAGATTTTCTTTCATCCAATTAAGATTTTCATTTTGTTATGTAATATGGAATGACCATTCAGGATATGGTAAACAAGAAAAACAGAATTTTTATATCAAATTCTTATTGATTCAGAAATGTTATCAGCAAATCTTTGCAAAAGAGTAAAATCAAAGATTTTTCTCAAATTTTAGAACATTGCTATCTTTGATTTTTATATTATGATAAGAACTCTCTACAAGGAAGAAAAGTACCATTGTAGAGAAAAGAGAAAGTAGTTTCAAGGAAGACAAAAAAATGATGTTTCAAAGAAGATAAAATATGGATGAAAAACATAGGTAGAAAATTTGAATAGTGGAGGATGGTTTATTACTGCAGGGTGCCCAGGTTTTATGTGGAGGAGAGAGGGTGTATCCTGACCCAGAACTTGGAGGGATATATCTCAGTCCTTGTGTGTTCACAGATTGCCATGACAACATGACAATTGTCAGAGAGGAGATTTTTGGCGCTCTCATGTCCGTTCTGTCATTTGACACAGAAGAAGAAGTCATTTTGAGAGCAAATAATACTGAATTTGGTCTAGCAGGAGGAGTTTTCACTAAGTAAGTCAGTGGATAGCAGACAGGATATTGATGTATTATCTGCTTGTGCATCAGGCAATACTCTGTCATGAGGTTATTTCTGGTATTTATAATGCTATCTATACTTGCTTATAAGTGCAGTCAAATTGCAAACAGCAAGTATCATGATCTGCCATAGTATAATGCATCTGCAGATTAGAGTCTATATTGATTGTTCTACAGATTACTCCTAACAAACTGCACAGTTCCAGATCTGCTGATGCATTTATGCAATGGCAGATGTGAGTCATATATATATATATATATATATATATATATATACACACACACAGTATTTGTGGTTAGTGATTAAGGAGGTTTAGATTATGACTGAGTGAAAAGATAATAAAGATAATGTTGGAAATGATCCTCTATTTTCCAGCCATTAGCAATTTTGCCTAACTTCTTTTATGGTAGTAAACGTTTTTTATCATCCTTTACTTTGCTATTCTTAAAAAATCTAGACCATGAAATAAAAAAATACAGTGCTGAATGAATGCAAATGAAATGCATAATTAACATAAGTTAAATGATGAATGCATTTGAAAGAAAACCAGACAGATGCAAAATGATGAATGACAAATAAAAATGTGATGATGGATAAATGGATTTTTTAAAAGGATTTTTAAACTCTATTATATTCAGACTGCCACCAAATTTACAAAGTTGAAGCCCATTTATATAATAATCTGGGATCAGATGTGTTTAAAATGTCAGACCATTTATTTCACTTATTACAAACCATGACATTGCACTTTTCAAAGCATACCTAAGTGCCATCAGTGCAATCATGACACCATCACATGTGGTTGTATTTGAATAAATTTATTTATACAAAGTGAAAAGAATAAAATTACTTATATATACTCAACTACATTAAAATGCACTTGTAACAAGACCCAAAAAGCAACAGTTCTCTCCCTTGAACACTTGAATTAATGCAAGGAAATGATGAATGGAGGCAATACATATGAAATCAGAAAGGATTTATGAAATCATTAGCAAATAATGATGAGTTGATAGCTAAAATACAAACATGAATTGAACCAAAACAAAATGGATTGTTAAGGCATATAAAAGGGAAAGATTCACAAATTAAATGCAGATTTTGTCAAATTACCCATTTCTGGGACTGTAACCTACAGTTGGTAATATTAATATTAGGCTGTTTTCAGTCAAGCCAGATTACATGAAGCACCATTATATGGGCTCCACTTTGTGGATGAAATGGAGTGTATTCAAATGATAAGCTATTGCTTGTAATTAGTAGTATAAACTTTTTGACAATGGTAAATGTACATTTGAGTGCAGCACTGGAAAAAAAGTGGAAATCTGCAGGTAAATTTAAAAATCCATGCTGCATAGGAGTCAAAATTAATTTTAATGAAAGTTGTCTTGAAATATTATGTGTTGCACCCAAAATAAAAAGATTTTCCCGTTAAGCTTCATGCTTAAATTCTGCAGGAATTTGCTTAAATGAATAACATTCCCAGTAAATTTAAATGACAAAAATGTTTATCAAAAAGCATGAAAATACTTTGTATAAACTGATTTACATAGCACATTGAACAGAAAAAATCAACAGTTAATATCGTACTTATAAAAAAATCATGCAAATGCCATAAAAGGAGGACAGTATTCAAAACTTGAGAAAATGTGAAGACAACATTTTGTTTCTTAGCATATTTCAGTAAAATAGCAGGCATTGGGATATATATATGCAATAAACTGACACCGAGCAGTACGAAACTAGTAACTAACTAGCCTAAGCGCTTTCGACTATTAATGAGACTTTTTCAAAGGCAAATACAAAACATATATACGACAAACAAATAAACACAAAAACGTGTTTGTAAACCTCTACATTGCTGTCTCCACATGTGTTAAAACTATAAATACAACCAGCTTGTATAGACTAGTTTCCGCAACTAATATATATATATATATATATATATATATATATATAGAGAGAGAGAGAGAGAGAGAGAGAGAGAGAGAGTGGTTATTTAAGAAACAATCTGTCTTTGAACAACATTATTAACTTTGCAATACACCAGTAGAATGTTACCTCAATGTTTCATATATATTAACAGAAATCTCTGCACTTAAATAAAGCTGAGATAGCATAAGACTTACTGCAGATTGGTATTTATTCATGGTAGCATTTAATATATAACCTCAAGCCATCAGCATTATTTCAAATAAATCAGTTCTGACAAAAACACCATACCACACAATAGCAGATTACTCAATAGACAGGCACCATACTCTGAAACAATCTGAAGATTCTACTCATTCATATATATATATATACAGTAGTCCCCCTCTTGAACGGCTCCCCTCACCAGCGGCCACCCACTCCTAACGGCCAGAATCTGAAGGCACCAACGAATTTGTGTTCAAATTTACCCCTCACGAAAGGCCACCCGGCTAACGCGACCAGCGGCCAGCATATTTTTGCAAAAACATAAAATGTACCCCTTACAAGCGGCCACATTTTATTTTGTAATATGTATCTAGAACAATTTTTTTTATTGTGTTAAGTATTCCGATTTCTGTTTCCCAATGTCAGATTTTCGTTCTTCAAAAAGTGTTCTACAGGTACCACTAAGGCTAATATTATATCCTTTACACCTCACGAGAAGCCACATTCCTTAAAGCCGAGAAAGACTCATATTTTATTCCTTACGTGAAGGTAATCCATATATCCTTACTGTGTGTTATCATAAGATGTCTGGTTTATCCACTGATAATTATTAAGATTACACTTAGTAATAGTAGTAACATCGGAGTAGTGGCAATATTGATGGACTAGACCAAAGTCTGCGCAAGAAAATGGTTTGATAGCCTTTATGGCTTCCCTTTGCAAGACGTTGAACTTACATAATTAATGGCTATTACTCAACAATTGTAAAGTTTAATGGCTGCGATGTGCTATTGTTCAGATCAAATCGGCGTACTTATCCAAGCCGTTTTTCACACTTAAAGTAAAAAAAATAAAAACAATAGGGTACCGGACTGCGACTAATGAATCACGTGACAATCGCTGCCTTTAAAAATATACGGCATCTGTTTAAATGCAGAAAAAAATTGTTTTATCAGTCTTGTAGTTGCAACATTGATGATTATTACTGGACGTAATGTCAAGATCACACGGTCAGCATTGGCTAAAAAGAAAAACAGGGTACTGGACAAAGACCGAAAAATCACGTGACAACACAACTTGTCCCTTCTTTACGAATAAAGAATTTCGTCTGCTCAACAAATGTGTCGTCTGCATAATTAAATCGCATACAGTTAGCAACATCAGAATAACTCATTACCAGACATTAACATGTCATCACGTAAACGAAGATGATTATTTCAGAAAACGTCGGTTATTATAGTCTACGTAGAAAAGACTCGAATGAAACAATTTTCTGTTGAAAAGACTCGAATGAAACAATTTTCTGTTGAAAAGACTCGAATAAAAAACATCGTAACTGATAAGTTATTTAGCAGCAGTGGGAAAATGGAGCAAATGGAAAGAGAATTGTGTATGTACCAAGATTCAAATGACGTTTTTGAATGGTTCTGTAATGTGCATGACAACACCCGCTCGCATATCATGCTTATGCCAAGAATAAGAACTATTAATTCATATTCAGTTGAAATAAGTCAACTATTATAGCACAAGAACTGTTCAATATTTAATGTTGCTTTTAAACGAAGATATTAAATGCTTTGAAAAATGAAGCTATCTTACTACGTACATATACTTCTCACAAAAAATTTAGTCATCCTCTGGAAAGGCCACCCGCCTTATAAGGCCACTTTCCCGGTGCAGAAGGGGTGGCCGTATAAGAGGGGGACTACTGTATATATGTGTGTGTGTGTGTGTGTGTGTGTGTGTGTGTGTGTGTGTGTGTGTGTGTGTGTGCACACACACCATTGTTTGAATTATGTAGAAAAATAATTGAACACTACAACTAACTCAAAAAGGAGACAATTAGCCTGAAATTTTAATCAATTTGAGCCTTCCACTGAAAATTTTAGTTTATATGATTTACCTCCTCATTAACTTTATTAGGTTTCTGAAATTATTCATAGAAAGTGATACCTGGGTGAATTGTTTTCAAGTCCAAGATAAAAATGAGTACATTTGTACATGTAGAAATGTTTTTTTTTATTGTCAGTAATTTGAATCCTTTATAAACTATGTATGCTCAGAAAACACATTTAACATACAAGAAATCTTGAGAGAGTTAGTGATTTTGATAATATATTTGTCAAGATAATATGACTGGGTGGGACATGCTGGTAGTCTGAGGCATGATGCTAGCATCCCTATAAATTGTCACATTGCAAATATCATAGCTATTTAAGTCATATAACTATGATATTTGCAATGTGATAAGTTATAGGGATGCCTAGCATCATGCCTCAGACTACCAGCATGTCCCACCCAGTCATATTATCTTGACATGTGGCTGACAAGTTCCAACACTAAACTCTTAATGCTGAGCACTAAATGAGGCAGCAGTTAGTACCATTTTTATAAGTCTTTGGTTTGACTAAGCCCTGGGTTACAACATATCTCCTGCATCTGAGGCAAAAAACTCTTTAAATAGGTAATAAAATTGTAGATTTAAAAAATATAATATAAATAATAAATAAAAAATATGCTAAGTTACATATGCTCAGTATGATATTATTTTAGCATGCTGGTCTAATGATTGATCAGCAAGAGTCGTTAGTGTGTGTGATATCAGATAAATTGGTTATGTGCATTAATTTGCTTATTTCGTAATGTGTACACACATGAAACTTTAGAACTTAGGTTCTAGAAATACTATATAAGTGTATATTTTCATTAATGTTTTGCCTTATTTTTTTTACCACAGCAATCTTCAAAAAGCTCATAGGGTGATTTCCAAGATGGAGGCAGGATCACTGTATGTGAATAATTACAATATTTATCCCATTGGTGTGCCATTTGGAGGTTACAAGAAATCTGGCATAGGTCGTGAAAATGGGCCTCAGGCTTTGGACTATTATACACAAGTCAAGTCTGTTTATGTTGAAATGAACAATGTGGAAGCCCCATTTTGATGTAAAGTACAGAAATAAAACAATTATGAGAGCTTAAATTTGTGTTCTTCAAAATGTAATTAATGAAGACTAGAATTTTTAAATGCCACATGCTGCTTGCATAAGTTATTCAGTGCTGGAGAAATCAACTGTCTGGAAGATTGGGACATTTTGACCATTTTGCTGGGCAACTAAAGTTTAAATTTAGTTTCCTATAATGCTATGTAAAATATAAAGTAAGGAATTAAAATTTATGACATTCATAAAAAGCTCTGTTTCCCTTACATTTTTTCAGATTTTGCTTTGATTTTGCAGAAAAATGTTTCATTAATGTTAGCTCTGTAGAACAATGTTGTTATGATCTAGGAAATTGATTAATTTATCCATCAGCCAGGGGTAGCCTTTATCAATCAGCTATCATATAACAGATTCCAGTGGACCACTGATCAATTCGGTCACCTTTAAGGTGTGATTCATTGCATATTTAGGTTACTGAACAATAGCTTGCCCATCCTAATTGTGCAGATAGAAAGAATGAACTTTATAAAATATAATTTAAACTTTTTTTAATCAGTACATTCTACATCCAGTTGTCATTCTGTATTAATATACTTATGAATTTTGTTTCATTCACTGAAAAATATTTAAGAATTAAAAGTATATTGCTTTGTAAAGTTATAATGCAGTGCAATCTTGCCAGATATGTTACCGTCTGATGTGCAATATTATGATTTGACCCTACTCTTCAGGAAACTATTCATTGGCTTCATGTTTTTGGCAGCTTTTTGTACAGAGTAACAACCTGTTTATAATTGTCCATTCAGGGACCATAATAATGGGTCTTTTTCTTACATGTGCCTTTATTGACATTTGTTATGTATTGACATCTTCCAATGGAGATTAAACTAAGGCTCAAATTAAAAAAAGGAAATCAAAAATGTTCTCTTTTAGCCTAACAGCTACAGTCTCTGTATATGATGAGTATAATGTGGAGAAGAATATTTCAGTAAATTTTGCTTTAAGGTGACATTAAAAATGTCAACATTATGATTCTAACAGTGTATTGTTGATGTTGTGAATTAAGTCAACAAAATGGTTTTGCATTTTTCTACTATTCTTTTCTTATGTTAAAAAGTAAAGTGCAATTTTTGGGTTAATTATATGAGTATTTTTGACAAATTAGGTCATAAAATTCTGTTTTTAGGTCAAGTAAAATATAATCACATGGCATTACCATTTTTCAATTACTGTTATTTAAGATATTTATTTACTATAAGGTATGGAAGTTGGTGTTGTCATAGTATTGAAATATTGACAAATTATGCCTTTTGGATCAAAGTTAAGACTAAGTCATGCAAAGCGATTTCTTTTTATATACAGTTCATTTAAATAAAACTAAATTGTTATTGGTGGTGGCATTTTGTGTATCTTGTTTGTCACTCTGCAAATGACACATTATAGAGTTGCAAGAAATGTAATTTTATTGACATTTAAGATTATTCTCTATAAAAATATTTTTGTATGTCATGGAGGTAAAAAATATCTTTTAAATGTATTTTTGCAAATACAATATCTAGATCACTAGCATTTCCCTGTAAGAATTATTTTTATGTTGTGATTAACATATATCATCTGCACAAGCTTCTTAAAGAAGTTACAATAAATTCTTAAGTGTTTATTCAAGAATATATATATACATATCAGTCTGGTTTCTGGTTGTGTGACTCATGTTTTCAATGTAGTAGGAACTACTTTCAAGGGAAGAAAGCCTTGTTGTCTTCTGCTGTGCCTTACAGCGGTTATAACATCAAACAAAAATTGTTACAACAGATACATAGCAACTTTGATAACACACCATACAAAATATTTTCAGAGAGGCAGACACACACATGAACAAAAAGATGAGCCTATTTTGTGGAATTCACAGTAATAATATAAAAATTTTTAGGTTTCTATTTTCTTATGTAGAACTTACATACTTTGGGTCAACAGGTCTCCCCACTGCCCTTGTTAACATATAACAGCACATGGATCAAGATGCTCATGATGTAATACCTACATGTAACAGTTATATGTTGGGGGGTTGTCTTTTCTTAGAGCAGCATATATAGCTAGATTCAAATTGGATGATTGTTCAGATATTCATAGAGCAGTCTTGGACCTGATGATCTTTATAACATGTGACCACTAATAACAGTATTGGATGAATAAAGCATGTGTTGAATCTCTTAACTATATTGCAAAAGTGCATTAATATACAGTCCTACCCACTCATGTTGACAAGCCGTCTATCTCAACAGAAAAGAAATGTCCCAGTCCCTTGGTCTAATAGTTCTACCAAAATTGTCATGCTTCTGTCAATGTTGAATTAAAACAAATACACGTATATGTTGACAGAATCCCTTGGTCCCAGCTGGAATAAATCCTTTGTTGTCTAATCATTAATGTTGACAAGCTGCCAGTTCCTACCCAATCTTTGTTCAACAATTAGCTGTTCCCACCACCAGGCTTTAATTTTGCCACCTTATCATTTGTCAATTCAGTTCTGACTTGTACTTTATTCAACAATTAGTTGACCTCGCCGGCAAGCTTTAATGTTGCGGTCAGATAAATATAAAACAGACACAAAAACACCCATTTGTTTGGTCCAATAAAGTTGGCCTCTTGCGGCATCTTAAATAAAAGCAATGAAATCTTTAATTTGATTCTTGCATGTTCTAAAGTGATCAGTGATTAAAACAGGTTTATTATTCTGTGAACGTTTCTGTTTTAATTTTTTTAATTTACTATCTCTACCAACAGCAGTGTAAACGCAGATTAAATTAGTTTCTGGAAACTAAATATCTGGCTGTTAAGGGAATTTGTGGGTGGGGCATCTCACAAACATGTCTATGAAAAATTTTAAATCTATTGAGCTGTCATTTGATTCTTTGTCCAGCATTACATCATGGTATACTACAAAATTATTAATACATCCATCGAGGTCACCTACAGATTTGGGTTTCATCAATATCAGTCATTTATAAATTTCAATAATATCATTACCATCCTCAATGACCGCTTCCTCATTAAAATCTTTAAGCACATCATAACATCGCTGATCATTTACAGATCATGCTACCAAATATAACTTATCCAACTTGAGAAATCTCATTATCAGTTTAAGCAACAATAGCATCTTACCAGACCCAGATGGACCTATGATAATTGCTCTAGAGAATTTGGTAGCACTGCATGATGCTTGATTGGTTCTAGTTTTGTGTCGCTAAGAAGTCAACGATAACCATATTGTTGAAATATGTAATAAAAAATATGAATTTATATTATTAGATGTAGAGCACCCACCCCAGCAGTGGATTAACAACAATAATAACAAAAACTGAAAAACGTGCACTTACAGGCAAGTGTATAAAATGTGGTACAAGCAAATACAGATTTATTTTGTCTTGTGCGAAGACAGGCGGTGAAATCGTTGCTTTACTGGAAAAATTAGCAGGGGCACCATGGGCTATATATCTAGGAGAAAAACATGATTATTCTGTCGTCGTTTTAGTGTCATGATAAATTCAGCATCGAGATCAAAGTCGCCCTTATTTTGTTTTAAAAAAATTGCTTATAACAGGCTATATTTTTCTTTACTACATCAATGCCAACACCTTCGCTGTCGCCTGTAGTTAAATTATTTACTGTGAAATCTATGATAACCCTCTGCAGCTGAGATATTCTTCTGACTCGAGACATTGCGAGATAAACTAAATTTGATCAATTAATACTATTATCGACAATCCAAATATTAGTATCCAAAATAGTTAATCCTTTCGATGATTTAATCGTTATAGCTTATCCTTGAGTCCATGGAATTTTGTTTATCGTTAATACTCTCTCAAGCAACACTCACAGGAACTAAAAGATCATCATTTAATACAAGATTTTGCTTTCCATCAATTCCAGGAATTGCAACATCGATATTCTGTCGTGGGCGTATCTGCTTCACGATAACACAATGGTACAGGTAGATTTGAAACTTTCTTTATGTAACAGAAATAAGTATTGTCAAAGTCGATCACATACTATCTTTGTACTTGCAACTATCAGATTAGTATGACTCCATAAATTCAAAAACTCATTTATATGTATGTCCGGAATTATTTCACATACACTGACGCTTGTCTGGTTGTAGTCTGATTAATTTCTTAAAACTCTCTTAATTCTGGATAAATTTATCGATATTCGTCAGTTATTTCTTTGTAATAATCGACGAACGTTTCTAACCGTTCATGCGGAGACGATCCAACAAAAGGAGCAGCAGGGAGGGTGAATCCTACAAAATTTTGCTCGTGAAATTAACCTGAAATAAGGGTTCCTATAGAGGCTGAAAAAGAGGTCAATAACCCTAAACCAAAATATCTAACTTTTATATTACCGTACGGACGTTTAAAAACCGCATAATAAATAGTATAAGGTTAGCTCAGTTTTGTTATACTATTATTGACTTTTTTACCCTGACTTTATTGAACTATTTTTTACATTAAAAACTCGAGCAATATCATGTAGAGATTCACCCTCCATGCTGCTCCTGATTTATCAGGAATTAACCAAATATTTTATCTAGACCTATGCGATATCTGGATCTTGGGTCATGTAGATTTATTGTTATAAATCCGAATGGAACAGATTGTGCTTTAGAAAAGAAATTTTTAAATTTAATTATGTCCATTTCCCCTGAACACCAGGTATAGTAAATATTTCGCAAGGTATAATTATCTACTCCATTAAACACAACCAAAATATTACAATTTTCTCTGATCACTCTAGGTATTTGTGTATATCTTTGAGTAACATAAATCAAATCTGTGTTTTTGTGACGACCTCGAGAAAATATTCTAGCTGGATTAGATTGTTTGTCCAACATCACATCATCATATACTACGAGATTATTAATGAATCCATCCAAATCATCTACAGATGGGGCTTCATTTATATCTGTGATAAAATCAATAATATCTTCACCGTCTTTATTAACTGATTTTGCTTTTTCATTAAAATCTGTAAGTACTTCGAAACAATGCTGATCATCCACATATGGTGCTATTAAATATAGTTTGTTCCATCTCATCCATCTCATTATTAAATTTAATAATAATTGTGTTTTACCTGATCCAGATGGACCTATTATAATCATTCTTATTGAATTTGGTAATGCTGGATGGTGCTTTACTGGTTCTTATTTTCGTGTCGCCGAAAAATCAATTATTGTATCCATATTATTAATAACATGAGTCTATATTGTTTTCGATGTAGATCATCTACACCAACCGTTGGATTGACAACAATAATAACAAAAAATAAACGACATGCCTTAACGGGTAAATGTGTAAAATGTTGTACAAAAAATATATATTTATCTCAGGGACAACAAAGATAGGTGGGGATATAGCCGCATCATTAGGAAAATTACCCAGATTACCATGGGCTAAATATGCTGGTGAGAAACACCTTCCTGGATATAATTATTGTGGTCCTGGAACTCGACTTGATATCCGACTTGATAATCAAGATCAATCAAGACCAGAAGAGCATCAAGTAAATAAAATTGATCAAGCATGGCACATTCATGATGTTGCTTATAAAAATCCTGATTTGCAACAAGCGCATCTTGCAGATGTAAAATTGATTCATGCATTAAATTCTATACCTAATAAATCTATTAGAGAGAAACTCGCTAGTTTCCTAATAAAATCCGCTATGAAAAGTAAAATAATGTTAGGGGCTGGTAATTAATTATATAATTATTATAATGGAATTCATTTATTATAGTCCTAGAGGGTATTGGAAAGGTAAAGCAACGATCACTAAACTTGCTAAAGCAGCAAAAGTTTAACATTCTGTTGCTGCAGCGTGGTTAGCACGACAGGCAATATGGCAAATTTATCTAACACCACCAAAAAAATTCAATATGCACATTTTGAAGTCAGTGTTCTTAACGAAATTCACCAAGCAGATATTTTGTTTTTACCACATGATACTATTAAAACACGTGGACGAAAGTCACGCACATACAAATACGCATTGACTGTTGTTGATATTGCAAGTAGATATAAAGAAGCTGAACCATTATCAACAAAACAGCATTTGAAGTAGCATCTGCGATTGAGCGAATTTATCAACGTGGTGGTCTACAATGGCCAAAACTATTACAAGTTGATCCTGGTAAAGAATTTCTTGGTGCAGTATTATCTTTGATGAAAAGACAACGTTACAATCAAACAAGGGCATACTGAAATTCATCGTGATCAAGCAATCGTTGAACGATTTAATCGAACACTTGCTGAGCGGTTATTTGGATATCAATATGCGAAGGAAATATCTGCTGACTTTAAATTCGATGAGAGATCTCGTGAATGGGTTATAAGGTTACAAAGTGTGATATCTGTATTAAATAATGAAATTACTCGTGTGACGTCCATGAAACCTTCTAATTCAATAACAAAAAAATATATACCACGTACCGATGAATACGAACAACGAGGTCAACAACCAGTATTAGGTAATGTGATTGTGAGATATTTATACGAACCAGGGGAGTTGGAGAGTGGCAAAAGACGAGCTACTGATCCTATTTGGAGTGTGGCAACACATACAATTTCTAGCGTGGTTAGATCTACTGGAAGACCACCCATATACAGACTAGATTCTACTACACCTCAACGTGGATTTGTGCGTGAACAATTGCAAGTAATTCCTGCGGATACACAATTACCACCGCGTTCACTTATGTAAACTAGAACCCCGACGTCGATTACATTAAAGACAGGTCAACATCACATTTTCACGTGTGTGACCAAGATCACTATTTATTCTGTCTACGGTAAATTGTCTTGGATTATTATTCGAAAATTGCCATAACATTATTGTATTACAACTTGCACAGTGATTATTCTGTAATTGTTTTAGTTTTATAATAAATTCAGTATCAATATCAAAGTCACGTTTATTTTTTTTTTGTCACATTGTTTACAAGACGCTAATTTTTTCTTTATTACATCAGCGTCATCAGTAATCTGCTCAGTTATCACATAATCTATAACAATTCTATGTAGTTGAGTTATTCTTCTGACGCGAGATACTGCGAGATTGACTAAGTTTGACCATTCGATTCGATCATCTACAATCCAGATATTTGTATCAGATATAGTTAATCCCTGTGACGAATGAATCGTTATAGCGTATCCTAACGTCCACGGTGATTTATCCATACTCAATGCGCTCTCAACAGAATTGATATCTATCAAAATAATGTCATTCAATACCAGATTTTGTACTCGGATATTTTCAGTATCTCCACCAGGAATTTCAACATCAATATTCTGTCGTCGAGTATCTGCTGGGTGATAACATAATGGTACTGGTAGATTTGAAAACTTTTCTTTATGTATCATAAATAATTTCCTTTGCAATTCATCACGAACTATATTTCTACTTGCGACTATCAAATCAGTAGGTCTCCATAAAATCCAAAAATCATTCATGGTAGCTTCTGGAATTATCTCACGCATTATTTCACATTGTATTTTATCTGGCTGTAGCCTGATTAATCTTTTAAATTCTTTCAGCGGTTCATCAATAGCTCTATAATCATCATATATTTCTTCATAATAATCCACATTATTCTTTAGCCATTCATGTGGAGACTGTCCAACAAAAGGAGGTGGTTGACCATGATCACCACACATAATCACAGCCGTGTTGTTTGTTAATAACCATTCAAGGAATGTTTTTAGTGTTTCTGACGACACCGTACATATCTCGTCCCATATAATATATTTAGGTATATATTTTTCGCCCATTCGCTCAGGAGTCCACGTATCTCCACACCATCTAAAAAAACTATGATATGTACATGTTTTGACCCCTCGTTCTTTTATCTCTCTAGCAAGTTTATTTGTAGGTGTCAAAACAATCATATCTGAATTGTTGTTCATAAATAATTTAATCACACGAGTTGTTTTACCTGACCCTCTACATCCATTAAGATAAACGGTCTTATGTCTAGCTACAGGATCGTACACAGATGGCGCAGATGATTCTAATATTTGATTATTATTTCTGTAATATATTTCCTTAATTTCAACGTCAGCAAATTCAGAATAACTTAGTATATTTTCTTGCTTTATCCTCCATGTTCCCCACTCACCATTACCGAGTAGCGGATTTAATAAATCCTTATATTTTTTGTTTATATAAAATGAATACGTAGCAACTCTAAAAGCGTAACGAGGAAATTTATTTATCATAGACAGTAAATTTATAGAAACATAGGCTACCATCGAAGATCTTAAATGAGTAAACTGCGGTGAGTTGCCCTCAATATAGCTCACAATGGTACCCAGTTTGGTCCCATCCGATAAATAAGCATTACTTCGGCTTATAAATGTGTTTTTCTCCGTTGTATCAGTTATAAAATCTAACTCGGCATCGTCCATAATCAATCGTACGCAGTGCCGTTTATGACCGTATGAACTACCCTGAGTAAACTTGCCGATTATCTTTCTACCAAGATCTTTTGCACGCTTCTCATCATGTTCATCTCTACATTTACGTATATTGTTAGTAATTTTAATAATGTCATCTTCGGCAAGATCAGGAAATTCTTTCCTGGCATCATCAATATTAAATCTGTCCGGTTCTGGTAAACAAACTTGCTTTTGTGCACTATAGGATATAATCGCTTTAGTAACCCTTAACGATACTAAAATTCCACTATCAATCATATATCTTAATAATACTATTGGAGTCCAACATTTTTCTGAAAAATGTCTTCCAAACCAAGCATAAGTAATCGGATGGAGATCTTTTGCGAACTCAAATGATTCTACATATGCAAATCCGGTTAAGTCAAAATCTGGAAAGGGTCCATTTATCGAAACTCTGCTCATGTCATGTGTAGGGTGTCCGAATCTGTCAAAATATTTAGAACATTCTCCACATCCAAGAAAACTCCCAGGATAATGTGCAGCCATATCGACGGAGATAACATCATCATACTGGTATTTAGTATTCCATAATCCACCGTGCCCATATTCTATGCAACTTTTTTGTATATCCTCAATAAATTCTGATCTTGTAGGTTTCCATAAATTTTTCTCTTGAGCGAAATGAGCCGCTACCGATGGTACTGTAAAACAATTATTTAATAGTTGTCTAACTTTGACATCGTCAGAAGTATATTTTAGTGCAAGATTTCTCATTTCTTCATAAACAGATTCTGTACGATAAATATCACCATTAGGTCGTACAAATTGATCATAATCGTGTTCCGAACTTTGAAATAACCAAACAGATACAGGGTCACTTTTACTAATATTTTTAATAAAATCAAATATATGACCATTATAAAATTTTACCATTCTGTCTCGTGGAAATACAGTTACAGCATCAGTCCATGCATGTGCATTATGATCAATAATCGTTATAGGACTTCCATTTTTTGTATATTTTGGTTTGTATAATATCTCTCCCGTTAGTGTTTTTACTGTTATTGGAAATCTTAATGACTTTTCTAGCTTAGCAACATCCTTAATAGATGCACCATAATTTTTAACGGTTTCTGCCCATTCACATATTTTTTTACGTCTTAAATCTGTTAAGCCATTACCACGCATCGCATTTGTAAAATGTTCAGTAATGCGTTCCGCAACACAGTTTATTCTTGACTCTGATAGTCTCATCGATTTGAAATCCGCAATATTAGGTTTATAATTCAGTAAAAACAATCCATATACCACAGCAGTAACTGGATACCCTCGCTCAAAATATGGTCTATCAATACCAGTCAGTATTCCAGGTTTGGATTTATTACTTAATAATATCGTTTTATTATTTCCAGACTATATATGAATGGGTTCTCTCTTGTCACGAAAATCCATATATTATCGTCTGTATTCACAATAAATTTTATTAAAATAAAATATTTTTGATTATCAAGGTGGTTAATAATTACTTCTGCTCGTTTGTCGTTCATCACATTAATAACTTTTCCAACTCTAAAAGTTGACCACACGTGAACAGCACCATCTTCTCGAAATTCCATTTTGGCCTCACGGATACGTTTAGTTATATCTGCATTTGTTAAAGCTAGATCTTTCATCGAAACACTAAATTTATATCCTAATAGTCTGTCAAGATCAAATCTAGTAGCAGATGGTTCAATTGCTGATAATTCTTCCATTATTATAATTAAGACAAATATTCAAATTGAAATATAGTATATATATATATATATATATATATATATATATATATATATATATATATATATATATATATATATATATATATATATATATATATATATATATGTATATATATATATATATATATATATATATGTATGTATATATAAATGATTCAAACATAAAATAAATGTGTTTGGTTAAAAATTGGACATATTTCTTATTGTAATAAGTCATGCGTAAACAAATACTGCGGTTACCATATGCAGAGTATCAGACATGGAAAGCTTTTTGTGCTGCCTCATTTGCTGTAGCAACTTTTCTTTGTTGGCTCTATAATTGGTTTAAATAACTGTTCTGTGTCCTCTATAAATTCCACCTGAGGCTCCTGACGAGCTTGTAGTTGTTGCTTGAGAGAATCACGGACAGGGAGAGATTTCCTAATTGACCTGTCTAATATTTCATGGTTAGTGTTGTTATTGATATAATAATGATTTAATTACACCACACATCAGCAGACAGACGTTGAGTGTCCGTGTAAGTAAACGAACACGCACAATTCGAAAACAAAAACGTCAAAAAATAACAAAATAAGCTAATCCAGTTAGAGAGGCCTCGGTCAATTATTGGCTTCCGGTTTGACGTTATTGACCTTGTACTTTTAATTTTGTAGGAAGCTTTTTTCACGAAAAAAACCTTCTAAAAAGTTGTAGGAATCACCCTTCTAGTTGCTCCTTCTCATAGTTGTTCAGTACTTTCCAGACCAATTTTAACAGCAAATGAGGAGGTTCAATTTTTTCCTCCTTTATTATTAAGTTAAACAAGGTTGGCTTCTTAAAATCGTTTAAGTGCAAAAGGAAAGCGAAAGAAATGTTATAAGGTTTGGAGGGGGCAGGAAATATAAAACGGTTTCATTTGCCAGTAACAGAGAATGACCTTCTTCATATGGTGAATGAAAAGCCTATTTATCAGAGGGAGAAAAAGAAACAGAAAAAACAGAAAAGCAAAAGTTAAAACAGATTCTAAATCGGATGAAGGGGTTTAGATATAAAAAAAACCTACACACTTGGTGGACATGCATGTACTCCGAGAAAATCGAGAATCGAGCGTAGAACGGTTCGTTATGTACATCATTCAGCTGTTGTAGTTCTTCGTTTTAAGACGAGGTTATCACCCTACGCATGTAATGAAAAGCAATTAACGTTTTGATCCGCTGCAGTGTACTTGTCATCGTCCTGATCACTTAGTTTTTGCCATCATCATCTTCACACTACCTCTTTGTGATCGATGATCATCAAAATCATCATTTCAGTCGATTATCACTATGGTCTTTGTACTATTTCTTACGGCAACGCTGCCGCTGATGGTGGTGGAATAAGAAGTAGGTATTGAACATCACATCATTCAAAATATAGAACTATTCAGATAAATAATCTTTCGAAAAAGGCGACAAGTAAACGGATGTGCTTAAGTTTAGATACCTAGATCAATAACATTAAGAAATGTTACAAATTAAAGTATAGATATAGATCGATAAAACTGCTCTCTCTCTCTCTCTCTCTCTCTCTCTCTCTCTCTCTCTCTCTCTCTCTCTCTCTCTCTCTCTCTCTCTCTCTCTCTCTCTCTCTCTCTCTCATATGATAGAATATTGAGCTTTTGTACTGGGGAAAAAATCGAAAATGTAAATAATATTGTCGTTTTCTGCTTAGTCTACGATCACCCAGCTATTTGCTCAAACAAAAAAGAAAGATTTGATCCACATGCGTCAGCAGTTATCGAAATAGCATAACACAAACCCAAAGTAAGAACAGGTACTTGTTTCAATAGGTGACGAATTTTTATATCTTCATCAACAAACCAAGAAACAATAAATAAATCCCGCTCATACCAGATTTTGATTTTTGAACATTTTGTGTATGTTTACTTTTCCTCTTGTTTTGTTTTAACTAAAGAAAACCGCTGCAAAGCAATTACGGACAGATACATGCTGATGTACACAGCCAAGTAATGTAATTCTTTCCTCTTGACCTTTCCCCTTATTCAGTGAGTGGTTTTGTTTAAATAATAAAAAATATAATTTTTAAAGTTGGTCAGGGTAAACAAAATGTTCATCGTTTGGTAGTAACCCTGATCTGTGTCATTATTTACGTACCCACCCACCCACATCGTAAGAATAAAAATCGTAACAGTTACCATATTTAATGATGTACATCCAACTGTATAATGAGATGGTAATGAGCATTGTTCTTAAATATCAAAACTTGTCAGGTACATTATCATAAATTAACAGGAAATTATATACACTCTACTCATCTTAGTAGTAAAGAATAAGGCCCATACATAAAGGAGTGTAATTTACATCGGTATCACGCACACACGCATTTTGTTGAATCTAGAATATTAATTAACGGGCAACGAAGTCGCAAATGATTAATGGTTTAAGACACTCCTTGTGCCGCAATCATTTTGACAAGAATTGGTGCATAATTGACCAAAGATTGTACTTTCCATTTAATATTACATACAATTTATAAGTAGTTTGCTTGCTATTAAGCCATTTTTGGTATTTTAATTTGTAAGGTTTACAATAAGTTGTTACATAATAACAGCAATCTACTGCTGACTGCAGACGTGCATTTGTACGTGACAATATATTTCGTTGTTTGTTCATTATGCTTGACAGAACGTGTCGTACTAATAAGACGCTAGGGTAGTCCTTTTATTATACTCCAAATTTATTATACTTCATCTGTCAAAGAGACACATTAAGTGACTAACTGTGACATTACGTGCGGACCTATTAGTGATCGGGAGAACCGCTTCATATGAAGCTATATTTATATTCTCTCGATGTGTGGTTATAAATATTGACATTTCACCTTCACAGGAAAACATATATCAAGACACAAGAATTCACATTTATATAACTTAAACCGTTTTATCAAAATACAGAAAAATATGGAACGATTCTTTGGATTTGTACTTTTGGCTGCATTCGTGGGTTACACACATCAACGTGAGTATTCAAGTACTATGTGAAGAATTTATAAAGAATTTTACCATGTACATTTTCATGCACTATGAAATATTATACTTCTGCTATCTTTCTTTATTTCTCTTGATATACTTATTGAATTATTATTATTCAATATTGAATTAAGAAAGCAATTTTCCTAAACTACTTTTTGCACGTGAGACAAACATGATTAAAGGAATGCAGAATATATTTACTCATTGTAAGAAAATAGTTATTAATTTTACATGTTTTATTAAAAAATGGAGATATCAATGTCTACGAATATTAGATAAATTATATTTGTTTTGAACCAACACATAACTGATTATATTCTGTATCTAATTTTACCTCTTTGAAATGTACGTTTATTTTTATTTTTTCTCCAGCTCATGTCTTCTGTTTTGATATCAGCTATAAGAAAATTATTGGCAATTAAATATATCATGGTCTTCATAGTTATTTACCAAATTTAAACATTCTAAAAGTGTGTGGGGAAATTTTGCTGGTTATTTGTCTGTGTAAATAGGACAAAAAGATGAGCTAATGTCAAGTTATGACAATGATCTGTTTATTCATTGTTCATAATCGGATTGCTCTGATTCTTTTCTACTATTTGTAATGATTGATTATTAATAGATAAAATACGAATGAAAAGAGACATGTTGAAATAATATTAATATTTTTTAAAACTTAATGGAATTCTTTGGCTATAATTTTGGCATAATTCTATGTACAGGAGTGTTCTCGTATATTTTCATCTTGATGATGACACTAAAAATATTTACCTAGTTTCTTTAAAACGTTTGAAACTGGTCGGCAAGTATTGATCCTGTGACAAGAAGATACAGAGCCAATTAACAATGTGTTAAGCCTTTGCTTTTGCCACTGGAAAGTTTGTTAAAAATAAAGGGGTTATTGTTAAACTAACAGCCATCAACATTCGCGAACTTTGTATAACGTTTGATGGTGGTAATTAATTTCTGACATTAAAACCACATATTGAAAAAGAAAAATTGCACACAAATCTTGAATATCAATAAATAGGACACTGCAAAAATAGTCAGCCCTGCAAATTTACTATTAACATCTTACAACCAATTTGGCGGTTGCTCGTATTCCTTTTTACCAAATGGTCATGTCGGGTTTTACACAATATCATCGGGACACTTTAAGGAAATGTTACTGATCTCAAATTCATGTGTTATATATCAATCACCAACTTGTATGTTGATAGTGAGGCAACATATGCACTAGACATTTACGTGACTTATGTGCGATTAAATGAAAATATCTCTTCCTTATACGAATGTATTGTGTGGATTCTTGAGAGAGGAGAACACGTTACTAATAATGCATGCTGTTTATAGAATTATAAAATATGTTATAGAATTATAAAATATGTTTATAAAATATATGCATTTAAGATTTAAAACAACAACAAAATTCAGAAAGAAAATTCATTGTCTGAATGTGTTAACAGAACAGAAAATATTAAACAGAATCTTGAGGTTTGCCATGCAAGAGAAAAAGAAACAAAAAATTATTTATAGAAGCGAAAAATAGAAATCATATCTATCATATCTATTCAGCCATTTTGCGAGTTCCTAAGACATGAATTGCATCGCTACGCTCAACTTGTCAGACGGATCGCAGATAGGTTAAATGCTCTTTTTCTGTTTATTGTCGAACAGACGGTCGTAAATAAGCTGGAAACTGATTTTCTTATTAACCCCCCACACAACAACATACAATTAATGGAAGTTAGAACAGTTCATTTTGCACCACAACTACAGGGAACAGGTTAGCTATTATAAATTGTAGAACTTGATTTTATGTGAGATCATTTTGCGGTAGTGGTGATATTAATTTCAGAAAGTAGTTAACGGCAACCAGAATGTGTAGATGAAACCAGAAAATAAGTGAGCTGAAACCTAATATTAAGCCTTGCACAATTGTACAATTGCCAGAATTGGAAGGGTAGGGGGTAAGAGGCGATGTGCTAGTTTTTATCTCAAGTTTACATGCAAACTTCATGATGGGACAAGACAAAACACACTAAACAAAAGTTGCAATTTATCTTAGCGCGTACAATTACGTATCCAAACAAAAGGTAAATTCTCAGAAAGACTGATATGTGCTTTTTATATTACAATGACACGTTAATGAGTTTTTCAGTGGTCGCTATAGGTGCCTTTTACAGCTATAGCACCTGTTGAACAGTTTTAATTTTTCATTTCGTACAACTGTCAGATCAAGCACAATGTTTCACGTAAAAAGTGCATAATTCCACCGGATAGTACACCTGCGTTACATTGAGTAAGATTAATGCCATAATTCTATGCATGTATTTTCTGTTAGTATATTTTGTACGTTTTCTTATGCGTTATTCTATTTTTTGTTTTCTATCAGTATATGTTATGTATTTTGTACAAGAAACTGAAGTCTATAAAACATGCTTAGCAAATCTCCAGTAATAAATATTGGCAGACGACCAGGTTAAATATATAATGTTCATCCTACATACAGAGAAAATGCAAAATAATGGCTGGAAAATAGAATAAACTAATAGAAAATATATGCATATAATTAAAATACTTGCATATAATTAAAATACATGCGCTAAATTAGCATACGTGAATATAATTAAGGGAGTCATTTCCCGCTATAGTATTTTACATCCTGTCATTTGTGATTCAGATCACTCCTGATTCACCTACATACTAATTTTGGGTCAGACGTTAGTCGTATTTGACAGTTCCGTCATATTTCCGACTATTGTAACTTCTATATGCATATTTGTCAGATAATTAATAAACAATATACTTGAAGTTTTCCTGTACATGGTTGTATAATAAGAAAGTTCTGATCTCTAGTGGATTTTTCCTATTCAATTGGATGATGCGTAACATGGGTGGATCCAGTAATATCGTTCAGGGTGAAGACCAAACAAAAATATGGGGGCCCAAGAACCTGTATGTTCCTGCATTTTAAGTATTTTTGATAGCATATGACTATAGGAAAGAATACAAAAGCGGGCAGGTCGTTTCTTGTTTCCTTCTTTGGGAGAGAGTGGTCGCAGGATATAAACAGAAAGGCACCTAATTAGCCGATATAACATAAATCCTTCCACGTTTGTTTGAAGAGAGAGAGAGAGAGAGAGAGAGAGAGAGAGAGAGAGAGAGAGAGAGAGAGAGAGAGAGAGAGAGAGAGAGAGAGAGAGAGAGAGAGAGAGATATCTGGTATTACAACTTGATTAACTTACATACACAGAGCTGTTTTAAGGGACCCTAAGCACAAACTCCTAACCTTAAAGCTAATCAGAATTGCACCTCATTATCTCAATATATGATATAGAGCATTGCATTACATTTCCATCTGCACGTGTGTAATTTTGTTAAATTTATTAATACAGTACTAAACTGCTAACGCAACCGACACTGAAATTTTTTGTTTCGCGCAGCTGCGCGAGTCCCTAATCACGTGCCTCGCGTGATTATGCCTTAAAACGGCACCGCATAAAAAACTCGTGCTACAGCCGGATTTACTCCTATACACATATGCTATTGCAGACTACTTTACTCTGATACACAAATGGTGGAATTTTTTTTGCAACCACTGACACAAGTTTGATTTTCATATTATTAATAAACACCCAAGCTAATGACAAAGAAACAATGTATATGTATGAAAAATGTATACATCTCGTGGTATATCATAAATACAGAATCTATTTTATACATATATTTTACCTGAATCACATACAAATATATATCGTTGCCCCTTTGAACGGAGTTAAGATTTACTACCGGCAACTGTATATTGATCAAGTGAATGAACTCAACACATCTTTGCCGAGTGTGTCCGCTACAAAATGAAGTTCTATGCCATTTGTGGCTATTCGCAGTCACCTTTGCATATTGATAAGTTGATTGTTTCCTATTTTGCATTTCATTTTTTCTTCACATTGATTAAGTCAATATAATATACAGTTATGGTTTAATATTATAGATGGTTTGAATGTAAAATATAAAGCATTACAAACACATGGTTAACTGCGCCATTTACATTACCGCTCAGCCATTGACTACCGCCACATGGAAGTTAAGAATTTAAATAGCAGTCAGATTAAGAAAAAAAATCTTCTTATTTTCAAAACTTTGGGCATTTCTAAATGAAACGCCACCTCAACATATGTAGAATTCAGGTTTGTTTGTTTCCTTTTGCTTATTGCTTTTATTGATGAGCAAAAGCCATCAAACAGAGCAACCACTATGACAACAGCTTCAAACATCATCTATTGCTTTCCCCACTGAAACATACCATTTCCTTATAACATGTCAGTTTCATCATTTTTCATAACCAATACAACCTGTATTATTAGTGCCAAGTGATTTCGAAGACATCTGACAGCACAAATAATGCAACTCTTCATGAAATCTGAAATAGTAGTGAATAAAAGATGCAAAAGAAGCCAAGCTGAATCTCTTGTAAAATAGCTGCAGAATGTACTTGCTAAGTACTTGAAAGAATAATAACGATGCATAGCATATATAAACAGACCAGTATTCTCTCATTGATTTAATAAAGAAGGTCATATCTGTATTACAAAAAGAGAAATCCAAGGCAAAAGTATAAGGGAGGCAACTCCTCAGGAGGTAACCCCTAATTCACTGACAAAAGTATGTAAACAGAACCATTCATTTAGGAAATTTCAACAGTGAAGTTCTATACCCAGACTCAGCACATCTGCTAAGAAGACATTATGTATGCAAGATGTAGTTTCACACCTCTAAGGTCACCTTTGGGTCATTTTCACACTGGCCAGTTCATATTGTTGCTGAAGCTGCTGTAGACAAGTTTATTTTCCAAGTGATTGTAACAATGCCTACACTAAGTTCTAAACTAAATAGAAAATCATGCACAAAAAATCGGGGGAGGAGAAAATCAGTTTAAAAAAGGACATTCATTTCTTTCAAGTTACCTAACTCCAGTGAAATTGTTGCCGGTGCACCTGTTCCTTAGAAAGCTCCAAAACAAACGAATACATCCTGAAGAAACGTTTGATGTCTTCCATGCCAGCAATGTCTCTACGGCAAGTGTGATATCATACACCTTGAGGCCTAGAAGAAATGAAAGCCCTGAACGTCAAAAAGGCAGTCATTCATTCTTAGAATCAAACGAAAATGTGATTATTAATTTTTAAAAATTAACACGTTTGTTTCAAGCTTTTATACCCCATATGTGTGATATTCAAAATGCACAAGTTATCATGACCAAGCGAATGAGACTGTGCATTACAACTGCAGTGACTTGTACAAACTGCAGTTACAAATCTATGAAATAGTAAAAAAAATGTCAAACGGGCCTTCTGCTGGTGTGTTTAATGAATCACTGGTTTTACCAGTTTTAAAATCTAAAGTTGGTATAGCAGACAGATGTTCTTTTAGTATTATCATGTATGAACATTAAGGTTCCAGATTCAAATTGTTTACAGAGATAACTTAATATAAAATGGTAGATCTAAATGAACAACAGATGGAAAGCCAGCAGTATGTGCACCGCATTAATCGCATTGCTGTGAGCATTGATGATGAAGCAGTGTATACTGAATATGATGTCTCCTACGTAAGCAGGCCACAGGCTGGGTGTTAGGCATCCATACAGATTTTTGTACCATTAATTGAAAGAAACACCCGGAAGAAATTAGTAATTTCCTTACAAGTTGGAAACAAACTGTGCAGAAAAATTAAGTGTGATAACAAGAACAACAAATACAGAAAGCACTTGAAAAGTGAAGAATCAATTGCCTCAACTGAATCAAAATTTCTAAAAAGTAATTTACAAAACATTCAGTCTCATAAAATATCAAGGGTGCGGTCAGCCACAAGTGATGCAAGCTCTCAAATAGAAAAAGCCTTACGCCAGTATTCAACTGCACTAAATCACCTTATTGTACGCTACATAGATTGCCAACAATATACAAACAAATCAAAAGCATCAAATTAGCTAGATGCCCTAAAGCATATGATAAAAGATTGTACTATCAAAAATTAGCATCATGTATTCGGGCCAGGATTCGGTTAGAGCTTGTCAGACATCGCTTTCGATGTACAACTGATGTGATGTACAACTTTTGTTCAACATTCCGAAACCGCTATTGACAATATATTGTATTGCTTCCAGGGTCAGCACACAATGTGTCGATGTAGATCAATGTTCTGTTGTGCACACCTTGCTTCTTACAGTAATAAATTTCTTTTCTGTGGGAAACATCAACTCAGTGTGTCAGACACTAACAAGTTATAGGCTAAAAAAATAATTTTTGTAGGCAAGAAAATTTAAAGCAATTGTCAAAATTGTTAACCACTAAGAAATCTGAGAATCTACATCACCCTGGTTTCACTTATGCTTTAAAAGATACTGTTTTGACACGACATTTTTCTGGTCTGTGTACTTCAGCTGCTCATTCATCTTCATTTGGGTCTGGCCAGTCTACCATTCATTTGGCAAAACATATAGGAATTAAAGTTAAATCTCAGGATCCATTTTATAAGAAACTAAACAAAATTGACATGAAGGAAAAATATGACAGTAAGAGGCAAATGACTTTTCACTACAAAACAAATATGTATTTTCTCCGCAAGAATTAAAATAATCAAACAATATGTAAAACCTTTTTTTTACTGAAAGACATGAGGCGATTGCTGATGAACATGAGTAAAGCTTAAATCCAGCATCATGAAGAAAAAAATGTACAATGGAAAAACTCAAAATAATTTGTAATTATTATCTTTTCAACAAAGAAATACGTTTGTCACCATGATTTAAAATGTTAATACAAAAACTTGTTTAAAATATACTCGGGTTGTTATAGCTTTCGATTTTGACAAATTATCATCTTCTCTTGAACAGATGACGTACAAACGAGAAGGGAAATTGTTTTATATTCAAGAATAAATTACATAAAGTGGGGCTTGATTAAATAAAATAAAACAGGATACAAGTCCGTAACAGACAATGAAAACACTACCTGATTATAAAGCTTTTTTTCTCTTCCTAATACACTGATATTGTTCTTTTTCTCTAGCGTCTCTCAGGAGAGAATCCAGAAATATCGCTCGGGGGAGGGGGAGCGTTGATAACTAGGAATGAGGTCTCTCGTATGGAACTCCTATTGACAAGTCCCTGAAAACCACCCGCATTTTAAGCGTTAACCATCTAATTGTACATAAAGCGTACTGCAGGAAATGTTTGGATTGTTTCGCTCTCATTGCTTTTTGGGGATTTGTTTTTTTTGCGGGGTGGAATGGGGAATACTCTGCCGACGATAATAATGCGTTTTTGATTATATTGCTTTCTTCTAATTATATCCCTTGATAAACTCCCACTTTTGCTTTTGACGTATAAGTAAGTTGATGGATCATACATGCCTATGCCATCACAGTAAGCAGAAAAAGAAAATCTGATTAGTATTCGCACATCACTTTAAAATATGTCTCAAATCAAACACATACTAAGTTGTGTGTGTCATATCAATTCTTTATTGACACCTTTGGCTTGGAAAATGTCCCGAAAACTGCTGATACATGATCTCCTGAGCATCAATCAAAATATGTTTCAAGAAAATAAATTTGAACAAAGAAATCATTTTGAAGATAAACTGTATCTGCACTCATTGATTATTCATTGAATCCATGTAAAACGTCTATATGTTGGAAATTTCTAATAAAATGTAAATATCCGATTTTTTTAAGTATGCGAGCGTTGGTGGTTTACACCTCTCCCAGCTATGTTGGGATGGGTGTGTTCCGTTTGGTAATCGTTGCCTAGAAGACGGTGTAATTTGCCGGGGATTAGTAAATATCAAAAGAATTTCAGAAAATGTCGGGTGGAATAGATAAGGAACTGAGCAGGTATATAGAACAGAATAAAACGAGCCCCCGTTACAAATTAAGACAAAATTTAATAAAATCTCTAACAATACAGTTCATAACAAAAGTAATAAAAATATCATGCGATAGAAAGGTACACTTCTTTCTTTTGACATAGCTTCTTTCACGAATTTCCGAATACAAGAAAAAATGAGGCCAATAGCCGATTTGTTACATGATAGAATTTAAACCATCATTAGATAACATTAAATATCGAAGTCATTGCCTTGTACAGTTGTCGTAACCTGATAGTGTTGTTGCGTCCGGATTCCACCGTAACTGATCTTTTTGACTCCCCTACGCTGGAAAGTCCTGTTCTATTATCTTTTTCCTATTTCCTAAAATTTGCAGGTGCCCGTCCTTTCGCTCCATTCAACATTTTGTCCACTTTGGATCCGGAAGACTTAATATGTAGAGCGTAAACCTTAGAGCTATCACAGTCCTTCCAAAATAACAAAAATAAATAATCTAAATTTTCTGTCACATATACTGGGGGAATAAATCAATACCTTAACCCTATAATTAAGTCAGAAAAATTCTATCCTAAATTCAAACAGATTATAACTATCTAGTTTAGTTAGCTCTGACAGAACGTAAACAATATCGATTCACACAAGTATTGGTCAATTAAATGGCTATTCTAACTCCCTACCGAGACATTAGTTCCAGACTAATATCAATTACACAAATGAATGAAATTCCTTGCTTTTGTGTTCATAACAACAATTAAGTGGTTATCTTACGTGAACTCATTTAGTTCAGATAATTATACGGATTCTCACATTTCAACTAAAATAAGACACAAACTGCTAAATATATAATTTCCACTAATAAACGTACTATAAGCATTAAGTTCAAAAAGTCGTCAATGTTCGTATAAAGAAAACTATCGTTGTACAGACTATGATAAACGAACTCAACACTTGTATACCATATAAAGAAATTAAATCTACGAACTTAACAAAAAAAATTAATGCAATCCTACAGCCATTATAGTAATATCAATGAATTACACAAGATTGTTGAAAATACCTTGTTTTACCAAGCTCTTACTCCCAGAACGTTTATGTCAATTTTCCAAGAAAATTCCATTCCCTGGATAATTTTAGGAGAGTTTTACACATTAAATCTTCGGAGCCTTATGATTCTCTCACTTAGGAAAGTGCAGATTGATTTAAAAAATGTATGTTTGCACATATAAACTGAAGAGGTTTCCGTGTGAAACCACGCTCTATTGACAGCGTAACCAATCAGAATTACAAAAACTCTCGCTTTATAAAGCATCAAAACACTGCAATAGTTCTATCAATAAATGGCTGCCAACTGGTTCCTGGTCAATGTCTCAGCTATCAACTTCCATACAAACTATAACTTGAACTCCATTCCGGTAAGTTTAAACAAACTATGCTCTTAATTATAAATCAATAACTCCTGACTTTGGCTGAACCAATCCGTACATTTTGGCTCTGTAAATGCGTTCATTTTTCCATAAATTTCGTTAATAGTACATGCGTTTAACCAAATGTGCCCGACCACAATTAATAATAACAAAACAAACATCGGCCTAAAAATGTATTCTTTCCAACGAGCTGTTTTCTAACTAAGCAGTGACAGTAGTAGCAGTTGTTGTTGTTATTGTTGTTTTACTTGTAGTAGAAATAAGACAAGGAAAATTGCATTGAAACTAAGGAAAGGGAAGTAAAATATATAATATCTGCAGAACTTGCCTGAAGACGACTGGACCAATTTGGCCCAATCGGACCAGGGGCTCTGCGCGTTGGCAATGATTAAAAATATATCTATTGAGAGAAAGTAATTTTAAGGCGATGGAAAAACATTATGATTAATAGAATTTAAAACTTGTTTTAAAGTTTATTTCCAAATGCCGTGTTCACAGGGAACCCAGCGCGAAAATCCATGGGCCCCGCCAACATGATCCAAATCGGGTCACACGTTTGCTAAGGCCGGTGCTCGATATCTGCAAAAATGTTATATTGTAATACAATAAATGTATACGAGTGCTCTATTAATTTTCGAATAGGTCAGACGAGTTCATCAAGTAGCTTGCCAGTTATATTTGCAACAGATTTTTAAACCAGAAAACGACTTAATATAACACGAACTTATCTAAGGGCCACTCTTTGCTTAGAGTGAGTGAAATGCAAATAACTTCCAATAGAATGCTGAATAAAATGCATATTTATGGTTTTTTTTCTTCATAGAAACGTATGACCGTATACGAAAACTAAGCTTTCATATGCAATGATACAAGAAATGAGTCAACAGCTTGAAGTGTTAAGTGTAAAAATTATAATGGAATAGGTCTATCACCTGTGCATTTATTTTAAATGCATCGTATACCATCAAAAAAGAGAGCATACACTCAAGATTTTTAGTTTCATTCAAGATTTTGAAACGAAAACAAAATATGAATGAGGTTACATTGGCATTCAAACATCGTCTACTTTTTAATCACTGATTATAATTTTAAATGGCATAACTATTTGAAGTAGCTATAGTGTAATGAACAAAAATAAAATAAGTATGAGCTACCTGTATAAATATCACTCGATCTTTTTGTTTTTTTTTATTTAAAAAAATCGAGTCATATCTATTTTACCACCTTGATTCTGGTTTATCTTTACATTGTATTAATCTTTCGTCTTTTACTAAAGATTACTGTGGAGAGGATTATGTGAGGTGCATTCACTAAGTGGATTATGTGATTGATCTTTGGTTTGGTAAGATCCAACAGGTATAGTTTAAAATTTCGATCTAGTATTTGCAATAAATTTGGAGTTTCTTTTTGCATCGTGCAAAAGTTTAGAGTATTTGTAATTTTTGTGTTTTTGCTGGGGAGGGGGCACCAGACTGATGCATCCCCCCTTAACAGAAGAAAAGCTATCTAAAAAGTTTAATGTGTATTTGTTTGCCCCCTCCTGATGCGTTGCTATGCTTTTTTTTCCAAAAAGAATTTAGATAAAAAACTTTTTATTTAAATTTTTTTTGATGGGGTATTTTTTTTCCCTAGTGTATCTAAAGGTTCATTCCTCCGATAGGGCTTCATTTTCCCAATCGGAATCATTCCCCTTATTTTATTTTGTGACCTTGGCTAGATGTCACCTACATCCCGTGAATGCTATGTGTTTGGTGCTATTGTATATTGCTATAATATGTTGTTTGTTTTTTTTTTAACGAGAGCCTTCTGCGTCATATTTTCCCCAATTGTCTATTTTTTATTATACGCATCAGACTCTTTCAGATACATCCTCCCCTTCTTCTTTCACTTCACATTCATTCTGTTATATTCGTATAATTTATTTTCCTTTAATTACCTTTACATTCATTTTAATAATTTTGTTTAAACCTAGTTTTTGAAATTTTCTATTTTTTAGGGCTAGACGGTGTATACTAATTTATTGGCTCAAAAAAACATCCAAATGTTTTGAGGTGTATGTATGTGGTGTTCTGTCTTTCTTTTATATTATTTTTGAATTTGTTGCTGGGAAAATAGGGTGCCTTCTTTTATTTCTATAGTTCCCTATTTTCCCGCATTTATTCCCATAGTATATTAAAAGGTCCGAAACATTTATATAATACTACACATTGTGGTTTTGCTGCCTAATTTAGCAAATAGAAAGTGGCCATCCTTTTGAAAGATGGTGACTGCAATGGGAAGCATAACTCAAGTGGGGAAAATAAATTCCTATATCCCAGCGGAGTCGAAATCGACTGCACAAGGAAGACTATTCTTGGCGTTTCGCAACCGGGATGCCAAGAAATAGACTTGACAAACTTCACGGAAGAGGAAAAGACAGAGACCGGCGGAGTTGCTACAATGTTTGGTGGCAAGGGGCCTCGAACCGAAGAACATCAAAGAGTTGCAAAATGAAGGGAGAGGAGTCTATTTCCTCTTCCATCAAGGAAAAAGCCCCCTATTCAGAAATTGACGTATTAAAAAGATTAAGGGGAAGGAGTTGAATGTACACGATCCGCCACCATTGGTAGAAAAAATTAGGCGAGAAATCGGTAGAAATTCACGTTTCGGTGTTACCACTGGAAGTACCAACTACGGAGTTTTCAGGGAAAATGGAAAGGAAATTTGGAGTGAAACCAATAGCACAGCAAATGGCGACGTATCGGGATTCCCCAAAAATACTTACTGGTTGAATGATAATTATGATATCAGAAACGGAATCAAGAAAAGTGCCAGCAATCTTTTAGGTGCTAGGTTTTCTAGTTAAGACGTGGTACAAGGGTTGTCAGCATTTACGGGAATCTTACAAATGCGGAAATGTAGGACACTTACAGAGGGACTTACAGGTTATGCTACAATGCATAACAATCTACAGAACAATCTACGAAAGTCGTATGCAAAAGTACCAGGCAGAAAGAATGTCCAAGAAGCGGAGAATTACATCCTATAATTCGTGGAAATTGGAAACCTGGAAAGAAAACGAGGTGAAGCCAACGACTAACCAGGATATTGGTCAGGACATTAGCCAGGACACAAGACAAGAAATTAGCGAGGAGACAATACCAGAAGTAGGAAATGCATCGAACATGACATATAGTATGGACTCAACTCAATAAATACAACAAAGGAATCAGATAAATGGAGTAATGCCAGTCAGACAAATTCAGCTGAGAAAAAAAAAGCCAGAGCAAGGGCAAGGAAAATACAGATTCAAAAAGAACAAGGAATGAAGGAAAAGCAGTAAAAAGAGAAAGAACAATCCTACTATGTTACAGAAGAATCTCACCTGGAAAAAATACAAGAAATATCAGATTGTCAGATTCAGCAAGAAAGTAAGACGATCGAAGAATCAGTGATGCCAGAATCGCCGCCAAAGGCAGCAGAGAATACAGGAAGAGATGCATCTACGCCAATTCTTTCGGAAAAAGGAAAGAGATCAGCGTCCACACCAAGGACGCCCTCTGAACCAGAAGTGATGGAACTACTAATAGAGGCAATGGACACATAAAGAGTAATCTCTCTGAACAGAAATAACAAAGAATGCAATTAATATGCAATAAAACAGATAAAAATGATTGTCCATTAAACGAAATCAGTATTGATAAAAATAAAATAAAATAAAAAATTAATAATGTAAAAGAATATATAACATTTGTAAATAGCCAAGATGTAGGATTGAACCTTCAAATCTTGACTATAAACATTATTTGAATCACTAATAAAATAGATAAACTACTAGCAAAATATAAACCATATGATATCATGTTAATACAAAAAAGGCATGGATTAGCTGAACAAGTAGTGAAAACACTAGAACAAGAGCCAGATCCTATAGATCTCATCCTGTTAAAAATATAGCAGGAGTTGCCACAATTGTTTGACGACCAGCCCAAGAGTTGAACTTTGAAGAAAAAAATGATTTAAAAGGTCTACTACAGCAAATAAGATTAAATAACTGGAATACTTTTAATATTTATGTACCAACTGGGGGAATTGACCAGACCAAGATCAAATTAATTACAACTATAAGCCAATATACTCAATAATACTCATCAGAACCATACATAATGGGTAGGAATTTTAATTGGATACATAGCGAATACGGAGAAACTATCAGAATGTGATAAATCAATGCGCAAAAAGATAAACTTATTTATAAAAACAAATAGTATAGTGGATACCTATATGTGTATAAATAAAGATACCAGAAAAGACACCTATGTTTATAATACAACGAAGGGAAGTAGGCTAGACACTTCCTATATTTCTATATTTCGGAAAATTATATAAGGACAGTAAAAAGTTGTAATATATATGAATACCACATATCAGACCACAACGCAGTTGTACTAGAATTAAGAGTTCTAAATGAAAATGAAATGGGGAGGGGGCCGGTTGTGCAAAATGAAAATGAATAACCTCTACCTTTTGGGCAAATATTATTTAGACACAATTCATATACATATAAATAGATTCAAAAAAAGATAAATTAGGACATATTATGGAGAGCAAAAACACTTAAAAAGCAACGGCTACAAATTCTTATACAAAAATATAAATGAAAGATAAACGTTAAAAGGAGCAAGAAAATGAAACAGTTAACAGTGGGAAGAAATAGAGAAAAAAAAAACAGATGGAAATTAAAAGAGGGGAACTAAAAAGAATTGAAGAAAATAAAGGTAGGAGACAAAATTTATAAAGATAAGAAAAATATTTTGAACGTGATTCAAAATTATTATAATAAAATGTTTGAAACTCAAAATAAAGGTGTAGACAGTATAGCACAATATATAGAACAAACGAAATATAACCAGATCTTGATAACAGATAAGGAGAATTGTGAAAAATTTATTACCGCCCGAAGAAATTAGAAATGCTATTAAAAGTTGAAAAAAGGAAAATCGCCAAAATACCAAATATGAAAGATGAATTCAAAACTATTTTGCATGCAGATGACTGCACGAACTTCACGAGAAATGGATATTCTTTCAAACATTTACAAGATTATTTCTCTAAATTTGGAAAGACCTCTTGTTCAGCTATAAATCACAACAAAACGGAAATTTTATTAACAGGAGGAAACCGGAGGTAAAACCACCCAGGTCTCCCGCCAAACCTATTAGCACTCATGTTAAAGAATTATAAATTTACTTTGGACTAAACTGTATTCACAAGAACTATTGTGAGTTATTATCAAAAGTGGTCCCACAGATCGAGACAGTCGCATATAAAGATTAACTTAGAATGAATATAGATCGCTAAGACCTATATGAATTGCCAATTGTACTATATTTTGAATACAACTCACTTGATAGAAGCCAGGATAGGCAAAATATAAAGAAAAAAAAGAGCTTTATTTATATATACGGGTATCTATGCGGCTTTAATAAAGAAATCTATATGAATAATATACTAGTTAAACTGTTAGAACCACCTGGTGCGTATAGAAGAGTAAAATAATTAATATATAAATATAGAAACAACATTAATTTATGGAATAAAAATAATAATATCTATAACGCTTTAAATGAACCACTCAAGATAAACTGGAAATAGAGTTTAAAAATCCGGGATTAAACTGGGGAATAATATGGAAGAAATTGGCAGGCTGCCATACAAAGTCGGTTATATGTTTATCTTCACGATAAATGGCTTACAGGTGAAACAGCTATTAACAGACATTTAACTGTTAAATTACTAAACAGTAGACTTTGTGGAAAATGCGTAGACTAAAACCAACTTAATATTATGTAAAAAAAAACGAATTAGAAAGATCGAGTATTAAAATCAAATTCATATAAAATACGGGAATAATGAAACTTTACAACTTTTTGTATACAAATGGTATAATGGAGAGCAAAATATATTTCGAATTAATATGATTTATTAACAAAATTATAAAAACACTACGAGAATAGAAACAGATATTTTATCAAGTTTACAGATAAGTAGAATTTCATTATACTATATGTTTATATATACAATAGCACTGTGGGATCTGTTTTTTTAATACTGTATAGACAACAACTACATGTAACAAGAATTAGACTATACAAGGAGGAGATCAAAGTGCTGTGCCAAAGCTACGTGATTCACGTGAGGTAGCTTGGACCGTACCGGTTTTTCCCTCTTCAAAATAGCACTAAAACATTCTCATTGACTTTAATACACATATGATCTACTCTACTATCTATCTTCTCCTAACACATACTAAATACAAAGAGGTTTCAAGGATCTGGAAACCGGTATCGATCTTTTATCACAACCGGTTTCTCGTGGCAAGAAAAGCCCAGTAAAATTTTGGAATAGCCTTTAAAATTTTGATCCATGCATCCAGCCAAACAAACACACAAAACAGCTTAAATAACAAATAGCAGAAGCATATAGCAAACACTGGGCAACATAGATCCTTGGCAATGATCACAGAATTTACGTAAACTCCGGATCCAGTCTGAGATAAGTTGTCCTTTATCACACTAGGATAGGAAAGGTGTCGAAACCCTAATTCAAAATTATAAAAATGAAATTTCGTAAAAAAAATATTACAATTAGAACACACGCCTAAAGAAACAATGACAAAAAAACCTTTAAACTTTAGGAACTAGAGGGTCCATCAGATGATGATAATTTTACCACCTTATAAATTTAAACTGGAAATAAATAGGTTTGGTATTAACCACATTCATTTATAGTTAAAAAAGTACATTATTTTGTAAACTTTTAAAGGCTTATCATTGGAGATAATGATTATATGCAAACAGCATCAGGCATACTTTAATGAGACGGCATACTTTTCGGCATGCTTTGTCACCCAGGAGATTAATCTTCAGCGACAAACACCAAATAAAGAAATGAAAGCTTAGGATATCAACGTCTGATTCGCCAAAAGCTCTGAGCATAATGTAGTTTCGACTTAGCCGTTACTCGATAACAGAATTACCACTGAGCCGTCTCCGACCAGGAGTCATGTCTATGTCGTTTCCGTTTTATAGAGTTTATGACGTCTCACTTTAATAGAGCTACCATTATGCCATCTGTTTAATACAGTTAACACGTACTATACCATCTCCGTTTAATAGTTACCACTACTATGCCATCTCCCTTTTATAGAGTTACCATTACGCCGTTTCCGTTTATGCCGTCTCCTTTTCATAGTTACCGCTGTGCAGTCTCCGTTTAATAGAGTTAACACTATGCCATCTCCCGAAAACAGTTACGACACTGATCTTAGCACCTAAAATAATTGTTACTTTTATTCGCACTTGAGAAATAAAATCAACCTTGGAATGGAAACCAATTTGGGAATATTTAGAAGTTGCACAGAAGAACAATATAACTATAGTTTTATTGTGGTTGCTTTTTTCTCTGTTAAATACACCTCCAAATTGCAATATTTTTAAATGTCAGAAAATGTTTTAAAATTACGCAACAGTTGCCGGAGTTCGAAACAAATTAGCAAATTAAATATGATTTTGAAAAGCCTGCACTTTGGCATCATCTCTCGGTACATATGCAACAATGATCAAAACTAGAATATTGTGGACAAATCCTTAGGTTTGGTCATCTTCCTATGAATGTCTTTAGCATAAAAAAACTGGAAGGAGTCATTTGTCATTGATTTGTGAGTCACGTTAGATCATGAAATAATTATCTTGCATGTTTGGTAACGTTTCATTTAGTTGGTGTTGTTGTTAGTTTTCTTTTCTAAAAATTAAATTGTACAAATTATGTCCGTCTAAGTTAATTTGTTATTGTAAGTCTCGTGGCATCTAGTTAGTGCAAGTTTTGCTTTAAGACTCTAATAGGATACTTACAAAAATATCGAGTTTGTTCTTTCGAACAAAATTGTACTTAGATAATAATACACGATATGTATATGATATATTTAAAAAAACACAAATGTCTTTCGTACCATTTTATCGCATTGGGATGAAATCAGGGGTAATTTCGATGAAAGGGGTCAATATTCCAAACAAAATCCCAAAGGAAAAACACACTAAAACCAATGGTACATCTCTTTGTACCCACGTTAAGTCCACTGTTAAACAGCACCAAGTAAAAAACGTTTCTTCCTACTGTCGCTATATATATATATATATATATATATATATATATATATATATATATATATATATATATATATATATATATATATTTATATATGACATGCAAAATATAGTATATCAAACAGAGCGTGTCTCAAAGAAAAATGTGGCCACCAAGAAATATGGTATTGTTTACAAGAATGTTTAGTATCCAAATTAGCGTGTAAATGGAGAAAAAGAAGTATAAGGCGTGACCAAACTCGTCAGGTGTACACATTTCGTAGATTTTATACTAAAAAACAGATGAAGCGTTTTGCTATTGTGTATGACATTTTTGCAAATGAGTACTGCACCAGAGTTACCTAAAGTATATATTATTTTAATGACCGTTGTCAGCATGTATGTAAAGGCAAACTCCTTTAGACTCCATAGACAAATGATTGTAATATGCAATGACCAGTTTGCATATGTATGTATGTATGTATGTATGTATGTATGTATGTATGTATGTATGTATGTATGTATGTATGTATGTATGTATGTATGTATGTATGTATGTATGTGTACGTGCGTGCGTGCGTGTGTGTGCGTGCGAGTGCGTGCGTGCATGCATGCATGTATGTATGTATGCATGTATCCTTGAATGCACGCACAAACGCGCGCACGTACATATGTATGTTTGTAATATGCTTTTATGTAATGTCTTCGTGAAATATTTCCTCCTCATTCATCAATAATAATAACTATGACAAACAGAGTGGTAAAGAAACAATGGTATCATTTTAGTAATTAAGAATTTGCTTTAATCCCAAACAATTACTTTCCAGAATGTACACTGAAAGCAAACCCTTCGAACCCTGGTAACTACTTAGAAATCGTGCACGGCACTGTGATGGACCGAGCATGTGCTCCTGGCCTCGTTTTTGATCAAGTCTCATGCACATGTGCGTATGCTGCAAGTAAGTTTAAAAGAAATACTACTCTACCTCTGTGTGTGTGTGTGTGTGTGTTCTTAATGTTCTTAATGCAGTGTTTTGGATGACAGCATGTTGGGAGGAGATACTGGTGTTTGTCGGTTGGTTTCGAGTAGATGTCTGTGTGTAATTTGCTTTCCACCAGTCTGGTTGTTGTGTCCAGGAAAACATGGTTTGAGTTGGAAATTTCTGCCGTGAATTTTATTGAAGGATGGAAGTTGTTTGCCTTTGATATGAAGTCATCAAGACTTTCTCTTCCATACTGCCACTTCATTTCTATATCATCGATAAAGCGTACCCACTGGTATGGTGTACGCTCAAGTTTTCCTATGAAAATGTTAGCATACGAAGGGGCCATTTTAGTACCCATTGCAGTTCCATTGATTTGTAGGTAGTTTTCTTCATTAAATTCAAAGTTGTTGAGTTTTAGGACAAGCTCCAGGAGTTGGACTAAGAAGTTTGTGGGTTGATTGTTTACAGTTCTTGTTTCCCATGCTTCGCTACATGCCTGTAACCCTTCGTTGTGCGGTATGTTGGTGTACAAAGATGTGACGTCTAAGGAAGCAAGTAATGTATCTAGCAGTATAGGTTCACTAGCTTTGCTTTTGATGAGATAATCTGTCGTGTCTTGAAGATATGATGGTAATTTGTGGACATGTAATCTCATAAAATGATCTAAATATTCTGATATCATTTCTGTGGGGTGCCCGTTACCTGAGATTATAGGTCTGCCAGGGTTTCCTTGTTTGTGGATTTTGGGTAGAAGATAAAATCTACCTGCTCTTGGGTTTTCTGGGCTTAAGTAGGTTTTCGTTTGCTGGTCTATGTGTCCGTTTTTGTACGCCTCGTCAATAACATTAGTGATGATTTTTGCATATTCCAGCGTTGGATTATGGTCCAGTTTTTGGTAGAACCTAGCGTCACTTAGTTGTCTACTTGCTTCACGAATGTAGTATTCCCTATTCATAACGACAACAGCGGAACCCTTATCTGCAGGCTTAATTATAATGTCTGTTCTGCTTTTCAGTGAGTGCAGGGCATCTGTTTTTTCTTTTGTCAAATTAGAATATTTTTAGTATGGTTGATATGTCTGGAAGTATCGTTTTCAACCGAATTGATAAAGGCTTCCAGATTCGGAATTGAACTTTTTGGTGGGGTCCAGTTACTTTTCTATCTAAATGTGGGTTGGTCGCAGCTTATATTTTCCTTTGAGTTGTTTGTTGGTTGCAAAGCAAAATGGGCTTTGAGTCTTAGTCGGCGGATGAACTCTTCGGTGTCATTCTTAAGCTTCCCTCTGTCGTATGTTTTTGGACGGGGACAGAAACTCAAACCTTTCGATAAGTTTTATTTCTGCATCAGTAAGTTCTAAATTGGAGATGTTGACTACTGTGTTAGTAACAGTTGCATTAGTGTTTGTTACATATAGATGCAATAAAATGACGATGAACAGTACGAAACTAATAACTAACTAGCCTAAGCGCTTTCGACTCTTAATGAGTCTTTTTCAAAGGCAAATACAAAACATATATACGGCAAACAAATAAACACAAATACGTTGTGTTTGTAAACGTCTACATGGCTGTCTCCACATGTGTTAAAACTATAAATACAACCAGCTTGTATAGACTAGTTCTGGAAAGTGAAAACGGTGTATAATTCCCTAAAAGTATACAAGCCAAAGCGACATCGATTTTTAATTTTTGTACATTTATGTAACGCAGATTATATCCCGGATATTTAATTCTATACCGGTTATTCTTATAGTAAAAATTGAAGGATAATAAGAAGATTTAGAAAATGTTAAATTCTACTAGTGCATAGTTTTCATTTTCTAGTCTTCTTGGTTTAGACCGCTTGGTTTCAATGTTCTAAGGCGGCGTATCCAGTATGATTCCTTTTCCTTCCTGGTTTCGGAACTCCAGCTGTGGTTGTTAGCAATAGCGATAAGTATTATATCACTGAAAGTGTTTCCAGGGGAGGAGAAGTGTTCTGCGACCGAGCTTCTGTACAGTTTTTTTGTCATCCAATCAGATCTATGAAGGTTTATCCTTTTGTGTAGCTTTTCAGTTTCTCCGACGTACTGAAGGCCACAGATCTTACATGTGATGAAATAAATCACATTCTCTATTTTGCACGTTTTGTTTGGACCATGTATGTTTAGTTTGTTTTTAGTTTGTTTTTTTTTACTAAAAAGTAAAAATAGATGTCGCTTTGGCTTGTAGACGTTTAGGGAATTATACACCGTTTTCAGTTTCCGCAACTAGTCTATACAAGCTGGTTGTATTTATAGTTTTAGCACATGTGAAGACAGCCATGTAGAGGTTTACAAACACAAAGTTTATGTGTATATTTGTTTGTCGTATATATGTTTTGTATTTGCCTTTGAAAAAGACTCATGAAGAGTCGAAAGTGCTTAGGCTAGTTAGTTACTAGTTTAGTACTGTTCGTCGTCAGTTTATTGCATCTATTTTAATTAATTCCTGACACACGTGATCCCTTGGTGGATCCAGTACGCTTGCAAGGGTTGTTATTCGCCATATGATTTGCATTCTATATATATATATATATATATATATATATATATATATATATATATATATATATATATATATATATATATATATATATATAGAGAGAGAGAGAGAGAGAGATAGATAGAGAGAGATAGAGAGAGAGATTTTACAGTATGACAGTATGTCAATAAGTGCCAACAGTACCATACCTTTTTATCCTTTAATATGTTCAATGTTCAAGCTACTGCAGGATAGTCAGTAGAGGACAAATATTTCTTTTTCTAAAAAAAATAATTTAACTTGGTTGACTCCCACACCTTCTGATACAATATGGACGTTCTACAGTCATAAAATATACTTGTTATAACTCGCTACGATGTTTACACTGTAGCGCAAAATACATGTCTTTCTTACAAAATGTTGTTAAATTAATTGTTTAAATTCACCTTGACGAACGGACAATAAATTAAAGTAACTCTTTGATCATGGAATAAATAAAATAATATGGCATTTTTGTTTTCTTGCAAAGTTTAAATGATATCCGCTGAAGCTGAAACTTTCTTTAATAACTATGGGTAGAGACGCTGAATTCAAACTCTTTCGAAGAAAACCCTAATTACTGTGTAGTCGAGACGATACTAAAATGTGCTCAGTTTCATGTTTCCTTTTACAGGCTCTGGTATACCACCCCCAGTCTCAGATTTTCCGCAGTGGCACACAGCATCACCGAATACGGGTACCTCTGACACTGATCCATTACTGGCAATGCTTCTACGAGAACTTCAGCAGCCAGATCAAACACCATCATCAATAGCACTGTCACCGCAACAGACTCCTGCAATGGTGCCCACATCCATAGAACCAGCAGTAGACCATCAAACTTTACTGGATTTTCTAAGCTCAAAGTCTCGGGCCCCAGCTTTTCCCTCAGTAGATTCTGGTAGTCATTCTCATAGGATTCCACAGACGTTAAGCCCACGTATTTCAAACCTTCTCCAGTTAGATAATCCAAGTATTTCACAGTCTGGTTTACCTCAAAATCTCTTTGCATCTCCACCAGAAAAGCCACTAGTTCCCCTGGGTGATTTACTAACAGTTCAAACTTCAACTCAGTCTCCAGCAAGTAGATCAGAGCCACAAACTCAACCATCGACTATTCCTAGAAAGAAAACTTCAAAATCAAAGAAAACTCCGTTAGAAATGTTTCAAGAATATTTGAGAAAGAAGGGGATGAAAGTAAATTTTCCTTTTCCTCTTCCAGCTGCGAATGCCAGTGAGAAGAAAGCAGGCATTACCCCCAGTTCCGATTCAAAGCCAGTGCCATCCATAAGTTTGCCATCAAATTTGCCACCAGAAGTTTTAAAATTGTTTGAACGTTCCAGAGGACCCCCAGATCTGACACAAACAACATCTGAGGAAAGACAGTCTAAAACGACAGTTCCGGCAGTGCCAGTAACTCAACCAAGGCCTGTTCCTCAAGCTGCATCCAAGCCAGTTTCAAGATCAATGGAGACAATGCTTCTTGATATGTTGGCTAAAGTTGGCAGAGGAGGTAACGGAGATGGAATCCTGCCTCTTACAGCGTCTGGAGATACCCGAACTCAACAGTTACTATCTTCGCTACTTGGAGCTGCAGGTGGGCAAGAAAGAATATCCCCGACTGGGTTGTCAACTTTTTCAGGTGGATTGCCTCAAATAGATATGATGTCGCTGCTTGGAAGTATTGGTAGTGGAGGAGGTGATTTCCAAAGCGCAGGGTCAGGGATGGTCCCAGGTGGAGGAATGGGGGCAAACTTGGGATATTTCATGGGTTCATCATCTAACCTGGGAGAAGGAGGACTTAGTTCAGATCCACTTGGTGTTAGTACCTCGAGTGGGCTTCTTGGACTCGGATTGACCTCCAATACAGAAATAACAAATCTTTTGAATTTTCAAGGTGCTCTTGGTGCCGGAAGTCCATCAAGCATGTCGGGATTAGCCAACATTGATCCATTCACATTATCCCACCTTGATCGTAGAGATATCGTTGATGTAAGCGACTTAACTCCCTTGGGACTTGCACAGCTAGGACAAGGGCTCGGAGGACTAAGAGGTTAATAATATGGAGTCAAAAATTTCATGTATAATCTGAAATATTCATCAGTAAATTGACGCGACCCCAATTGGATTTAAAAATGAAGTTGATATTGGAAAAGGTTACATTGCCTTCTTTAAGTCCAGCTTCGACAACCTTTCAATGCAGAATGAATTAACTTGATATGAATCGCACAATACGTATTCAGATCTTTTTCTGGAAAGCTGCAAGCACTAAATTAATAAATTAAAAATTATTAAAATTATATATTGTGCATACACAAATGTCTTTCGGATATTCACTGAATAACACGAGATAAACTTAAAATTCACGTATATTGCTCCTCAATGGCGATGACTCGAAGGTATTACAGACTGTTTTTGACGCATCGATATTGCATTCATAAGTTTACGAAGTGTTACAAACCAGTTGCCGATAGAAATAATCATTTGCTTTAAGAGGATCTTATAATGACCAAAAGAAATACGAGAATCAGTTATAGATAAAAGTCGCATCTTTAGATGTTATAATGTTCATATCTTATTGGGTTTTTTTGGGAGGGATAACGTCAATGACAAAATATGGATTTAATACAATTTTTGACAGGGAAATAAATATCCGAACCATCAAATACAATATCTGTACAATTCATGCATATGTCTGACCTACCTACTGATCAAAATATGTGTATGTATGTGTAAGACCCACCAACTGATTTGAATACGTACGTGTATTTGTATGGCCCACTTACTGATTTGTATGTTTATATACATTTGTATGGCCAACCTACCTATTGAAACGTGTACGCGTATTTGTATGACCTACCTACCGATTGGAACATTGACACATATTTTTATGGTCTGGCTACAGATTTCAACATGTACATATATTTGTATGACCCACGTACATTTTTTAATGTTTATATGCAATCGTATGGCCTACCTACTGGTTTGAATATGTATGTGCATTTGTATGGCCTGCCTACTGATTTGAACATGTACGTGCATTTGTAAGGCCCACTTGCTGATTTGACCTATGCTTCATTATACCGAGTCTCGATGAACTTACTAACTGTATTAAGAACAAATTTATGGCCTTTGAATGAAGTAATTACCTTTGTCAAAATTTAGACTAAAAAATAGTGTTTTATTTCTTCTACATTAGGCCGAAAATAATTAATATTATATTGTGCAAGCAGATAAATTAAAGTGTTATTTACAATCAAATGAAAGCTATTTTTAGAATTCTTGCCACTTGTGAGGTTTTCTCTCTCGATAAAGGTTTAAGATAAAAAATACAGCATTGTTATTCTTCATTGAATTTATTGCCGTAAAAACTGAAAACCTTTAGTTTACGTCACTTTTTACTCTTTATCTTTCATACATTTGTGTCTTTAGTCAACGTTTTATATACTGAGGTTAACTGAGCATATTATTGCTTATTTGCTTAAATTTAGTATTGTTCGTGAAAGAAAATTGCAAATGTATTCAAGAAATCTATGTGTTAAAGATTCCATGGTCAAAAAGTAAGTAATAAAAATAAGCAAAGCCAGCAAGCTTTGTAAAAGGTAATAAACAATTTATTGATCAAGGTTTTATTGAAAATGTGATAGGAACATTCAGTATTATAAATTGAATCCAAGCTAATCCTTATAAAGGTATTTGAAAAACCTAAATGAATGAAAATTCCCTTATAGATATAAAGACCGAAAAGGTATTAGTCTTCCAAAATCCGTGACGTAGTTAAGATGTCGTTGTCCAGACTTCCTTCGAATAATTTATGATGATAGCAAAATAATGTTAAAGTCCATTCTTTTTACACTACACAGTACAAACAAATGTTTGTCCACTCTACTAATGTCTAAGCACAATATAAAACACGTCTGCAGTCTTGCACCATGAACACAAGAAATGTGAATGACTTCAATATCAGTATGAATCAGATTGTTAATCTCCCTATATTCACCATTTATAGGCGACTTTTTTCGCCAAAGACCCCACTTGATAAATAACTCTACTCATTTTGCGTCAATATGACCAATTCATCTGATATAGCCCAACCAACGGAAAGTGACATAATAATAATAATAATAATAATAATAATAATAATAATAATAATAATAATAATAATAATAATAATAATAATAATAATAATAATAGAAAAATTGAAACTATGTCAGCCACTGAGAAATTAAGAAATAGGCTAAATTAAGTCTTATTATTAAGATTATTATTAGCAAATGTTAACAAATACGAATGCATCTATTAATATATACTATGTAATTTTATGCCCTAAACAGACTTTGGTAACATTGGAAAAATCTAACTAGTGATATTCTTTACAATTTATTGATCCCATTTAAGTTTATGCTCTTAAGATACTCAGGTCACATATGCAAAATTTAACTAATGAAAATCTATATGATTTCCATCCATGAATAAAAATTACAATAATTAGCTACACTAATTTACCAGGAGTTATATATATATATATATATATATATATATATATATATATATATATATATATATATATATATATATATATATATATATATATATATATATATATATACTGTTGAGAATCTATTATCTTAAAATATGTAACAGAAAGGAATGAAGGCACCAATCGTTGTAAAATTTTACAATTATTTTATTTTTCTAGAATACAAAGTGAAAATTGAGAGAAAACGTAAGGTATTGAGAACTAATTTCAAACATAATCAAGCAATTAAAGACACAAGTCCTAGTAATAAAAAGTCCTGAATAAAGGTCAGTTCAAGTTCAGAAGAAATCCAAAATTAAAAGCAATGACGTGTCTATTGTGGTATGCGACGTGCTGATGTGTCAACGGTCTCTTCCTGAATCACAGTTATAATATTCTAGGTTTGATTTATGTATAAATTCCAGTGAATATCTTTATCCAAGAATTTTATCAGCGCACTTTTGTATTTCGAGAGAAAATTAACACTTCAATTCAATAATTTGAAGAAAATAAAATTCAGCCCAAACTGGTCAGAACATAAAGCAGCAGGCAGGGTGAACCCTACAAATTTTTGCTCGAATCCTTAACGAAAAATCAAGATGCCTACAGAGGCTGGAAAAATAAGGTCAATAGCGCTAAACCAAAGTCTCTAACTAATTATATTTCCATACGGTTACTTTAGCTCATTTTTGTTATACTATTATTGAAGTTATTTTGTCCTGACCTTGTAAGGCGATTTTGTTTACCTGTAAAGCGACTAGATTGTTGTCCTTCACCCTGCTTGCTGCTGTTGACGGTCAAGGGGAACTAACCAAAGATTTTATTTAGACCCACACGATATCTTGATCTAGGATCGTATGCATACCTTGATATATAGAGTTTCGTTTCTTATGTCAATAATATTTCCATTCTGATTTGTAAGTTTGAAATTCATTCTGGACAATAATGGATTATGTACACTCAGGTAGACTTGACTTATTGGCTTAGATACAATAAGCTACCCTGGGGGTGTTTGAATACTGGATGAATATAATATATATCCCTGCTGAGCCTGATTATACTTAGAGAGGTCAAAATGGTAGCTATTATCAATTATATCGCATATTAAATTTAGTGCGATGTTGGATGTTATATTAACAATATTAGGCGAGATGTGACGAACTGTTCCATATGGATCATTATTATGTTTGAGAATTGCTGGGGGTGGAATTAATTTTTTTTTCCAGGAATTTCATATTCTTTTAAAGTGTTCATCAATAAGATCACTAACTGATTTTTTTTAACTTCTCGGATTCAAATCCGGGAATTATAAATGTTGACAATTGTTGTTCTCTAATTCCATAATATTTCAGAAATACTGTCTTAAATAATCGCTTATTATTTACATGTTGAATCGGGTCATCTTCATTAACTATATAATAACTAGAAATTCTATCTACTGACACGTTTATTATTTTTTCTCTGTCAACAATAGCCTTATTTACATATTCTAAGTCTGCTGCAACTTGATTTAGATGTTGTATTGTTTCAATTATCTGATTTTTTAAATCGTCGTTATAAAAAGTATTGATGCTGGAAAGTAAATTTTTAAGATCATTTAACACGCGTTCATGTTCAGATTTAATCGGTCTTGATAATGAGTTAATTTGATCGACATCAAGTGTTAATGTTTTTACTGGATCCTTCTTATCTTGAATGAAACTAATAAAATAAGTTCTGGGTGTCGTAGCGCCCTCCATAAATTGAATTTTTTTCTATATTCTGGAAGTTGTATAAATTTCTTAACATCTATGATGAAGTCGGATACCTGTGGTTCTGGTGGAACCTGATAAACCGGTGCAACTTCAGGCCACTCTAATACTGATCTAATTGAACTTTGATAAATATCTAAAGCATAATTAGGAGAATGTATTTCAATCACCGACGATAATGTTGGTTCATAAACAGTAATTGCTATCTTGGAATCTTTTCCGGTTAAAGACTTAATTCTGCACTGGAATTCCTGATTAATTTGCTCTATCTGATAACTGCCAGTTGGAGTACTAACTACTTGCCAATCTGGAGTTCCATCAGACTTACTTTTATTTGCGAATACTAATGAATTATTTGGTTGTTGTCCACCAAATGGTTTTGATCTAATCTAAGGCCAGCTATAATAAACACGTAACTGAGCTAATGCTATCTCTTTGACTGGAATTGCAGTTGGAAAGTTAACGCTAAATTCAGGATTGATTGAACTTATCGATATCTTAGTAGTTTTAGAAGGAGCTGTATTAGTGACGATCTGCTGTAACAACTCTCTCGACTCAATATCCAAACGATGTTCAGGCGCTCACATTATTGTTATTATTATTGTTTAATTCTCTATTTATTTTACTCTGAATATTGTCACCGGGATCGTTAATAATTATGAATGCTTCATCGTACGTTTTAATTATCATTGCAAACTCCTCATCAGATATTTTACCATCGCTGAGATACGTTGAAATATATCCAGTTAGTTTAGAGTAGGCTGTTGTTGCTGAATGAAACTTTATCATATACTCACGCACTGTATCATTCGCACATGTAGTTATCCTTTTAGCAATAATACTAAGAATGCCTGCTATAGTCGTTGAAGTTTAAACAATAATTGTTATAATTGCTGGAGCTTTTAATTTTAATGTTGATAATATTAATCCGGATCCAGCAACAATAGCAGAAACTGAGAACACAACTATATCAATGACAACCATACGTCTACGACATTTTTTTACTTTTACTGTGTAATGGTCGATGATAATCTTTAGTTTGGACAGACATTCACATGCTTGATTATATCTGTGACGTTGAATGTCGATAGATGACGTAGTCATTTGGTCCATTATACTATAACGTTAAATAATTCATTGAGCTACAAATTCCAAACACCACCAGTAGGTTTGAGGTAAATTTCTACTCGATGATTCCAGTGTAAATGTTCCTTCAGAATCTTTATCTAATAACACAGATATAGTTTTAGAAAAATAACCAGTTTAACCAGTTGATGGAGATGTAGTGGATATTTTAAAATCTGCAACGCTAGGTACGAACATCATATATATATATATATATATATATATATATATATATATATATATATATATATATATATATATATATATACCAGTGATCTCCGCAGAATATTTGATGGTTTTATTTTCTGGTGTCCACGATCCAAACCCAGATGCAACTGTATACACAATATTTCTTATCTGATTGTGAGGAACTTTAATTAGGTTTGTTTTGTCAATAATATCAGAAATCCCGCTAACAATACCATTGAGTTTTGTGTTAATATCAGTAAGCTTTATATCAACATTTGGTGGACTTCCAAAATATTCGTTATTAATTCTGTTTATGTTTCTGCGAAAACTCAAAAACGTATTCACGTGACCGGTAAATTCAGTTTCGATTTTGACTATTTCATTATTGATTGGAATCTGTTTATCATCGACGTATTTTTTGTAGCAGCATCAAAATCAGATTCTGGTGTTCTTAGATTACTAATACCGTTATGGTTCATATAAAGAAATGCACGCATTATACCGCCGTTGTTTAATACGTACTTAGATTCCTGATCGTCAACATATTTTTTTTTATTGTAGCATCACTATCTGTCATTGGATATCCAAGATCTGTAATTTTATTTTTGTTCATAATAAAGTCTCCACTAAATGCACATCCAGTCGTCTTGAAATAATCGTTAACTGAATTACCGGAATCTTGTCTTTTACCGTGATCAGTAAAAGTAACGATATTATCAGCAACTGCTGTAGGAATTCATATAAGTACGTCTGGTCGTTGTATGTTACTTGTCTTTAATCGTCCTTGTTTGTCCTGAAAAACAACCACTTCATTTTCATCCACACTTGTAATATTAAATAAATCATCAATCTCATTTCTGAGTTGATCGAGGGTTACACATTTAGATAAATCACCTTGCTGCTGAGTTTTACCAAAAGCAGATCTTCCGTAAATATCTACCATTATATTTTACTGAAGTCTGTTTAAATGTGACAACATGGTATATTCATGCACGACTTTATGAGTTGGATTTTCTTGCGGTGCTAGGGATATAGCATTAAGTACATTACTTTACGACTACATATTGGTGGATCAGTTATTGTTTGTGTTGGTAGCGTTGAATACCAGATTGGAGCAGTATTATTACTGCCATATTGAAGAAATTCTTTTTGTGGCGCTAATCCATATGAATCAAAATAGATAATCCCACGTGGATCAATTGCATATGCTACCCAATGCGTGCCAAGTCCAGGGTTTTTATCGAAATTAATTAATAATACCAGTTTCAATATTGTTAGGTTGTTTTGGTATTTGATCGCGCATAAATACACCTCTGACATTTATTATATTTAGTTTTGTAGCAGCATCGAGTAAATCAAAATTAGACAAAGGCGAGATCAGTAAACTGTCCCTGGAAGTCTTAGACCTTTTCCGTACCATGAAGGCTGGGTTCATGGTAATTTGAGACCTTTCCCTTTTTTTGATTCCACGTTCGGTTGCTTTCTTTAATGCCATTCCAGCAGCAGTTCCAACAGCGCTTAGTGCTGAATCTTTTGCAACCGCAGGGGCTGCAGCGGCTATTAATGATGGTAAAGCTGCGAGAAGGGGAAATATACCACCTATTTTTAAAGTATCTTTGATAGCGCTTACAGAAAGACTAAGTTTGACGCCTTTATTTGATTGTTTTGCTTCATTAAAGTTTTCAAATTGAGGATCGGTCAACGATAATTTATTTGAACCGCTCATCTGTTCCTTTCTCAACGATATTTTTATTCCACAGTTATTGTTTGATACTGATTGCAGTCTTTTAATCTGACTAGGAGTCAGCGTAACATGATTGTGATTATATGACATATATATTACTCATGAATGATCTAATTACGTGTTACCTATTTTCTACTGGAGCATCAATGACTCTCATTCGTCCACCAACACCTTCAAGGAGCATTGATTTATTCCTAAGAGCAGCAGGGAGGGCGAACCCTACAAAATTTTGCGACAAAATCGATTAAAGCCTCAGAATGCCAAATGGAGCCTTCCTACGAAATCTCATATTTTAACCAAAACAAAAATAAAGACCCCATTTGTAAAATGGAGCCTTAGCGATTTTGTCGTAAATATGTTGTCATAACCACCCTCAAAATTGCTGCCAATTGCTATCATCTACGTCGCAAATATGTTGTCATCTCGCCCTCCCTGCTGCTGAAAGGATTTCAGGGTTAATACAAATGATTTAACCAAATATTTGTTAGCTTTTCACAAACAGACTAATCGATAATACTTCACCACGTAAATCAATTAAATTATTTGACTGATCGGTGAGTGTAAAATTAATTCTAGTTAGCAAATCATTTTGACATTGCATATAGACTGGATTAGTCGGATTTTCAACAATTAAAAATCCTGGAGGAGCTGTTGGTGCAAATAAATAAGGAATGTAACCTTGTCGGGCTTGATTTGATTGTTCCATATTAATTTGATAACTTCCTTCGATTACATCACACGTTAAATTAAGCGCGATCACCGATGAAATATCCACATTGTTCGGTGCGATATGTCTACCGTCGCCGTCGGGAGAATTATTATGAGTGAGGATAATAGGATTTGGCTGGCTATCTTTCCATGATTGATAAATTTTATTAAATCCTTCGTCGATGGCAGTTCTGAGTTTTTTCTTTAACTCGGGAACGTTATATCCTGGTAATTTATAATTTGGATTTTCATTTATATTTTTTTATAATCTTGGGCTGAACTAGTTTTTGAAATCGGGTTATTTTCATCAGTAAAAAGATTAGTAATCCTCGAATTAAATATTTCCATGTCATCGATGATTTTATTACCCGCAGCGACTACACTAGTAAACTCAGCTTGTGTAAGAAGGCTAGATCTTAACGAGGGTAATAACAACAAAAAATCATTATTCATTCTATCAAGGATGTGATTTTTAATATCTACGAATGTTGGACTTGTATCATGCATTTCCAAAATTTCGTCCTCTCGTATAATATAATCATTAAAAAGTGGAATTATCCATGCATCCTCGCCATATTGATCCTTATATCGATATCTTTTTGTGAAGTTTATATCCTTGAATTTTTTATAAGTTTTTGATGGATTTTCAGGTCCTATTTCATCAGTGACGTAATCAGATTTTACAGGCTCGGGCGTGGAATTACCAGCATTTCTAGGTGGATCTTAGGGCCATCCTAATACTGTTCTTATTGAACTGTTATAAATATCTACAACATACCCAGGGGAGCCTATTTCAATTGTAGATGATAATGTTGGTTCATGAACTGTTATCGCAATTTTTGATTCCCTTCTAGTAATGGATTTTATTCTACGTTGTAATTCATTATTAATTTGCTCAATTTGATAGGACCCAGTTGGTATTGAAACAACGTTCCAATCTGGAGTGTCATCTTTTTTATTTCTATATGCAAATACCAGGGAATTATTAGGTCTCTGACCGCCAATTGGAACCGATCTAATATTAGGCCAACTATGATACACTCGTAATTTTGCCAACGCGATTTCCTTTACTGAAACAGGGGAAGGAAAATTCACACTGAATTTAGGGTTTGTTGACGATATTGATATCATGCTTGTTTTCCGCGGAGTGGTATTTTCTGCTATCCGCTGAAGTAGTTGAGTCTCTTGCGACATTATTATTATTATTTACAATGTCTAATTTTGCAATAGATGAAAAAACGCTAGCGTTTTTAATCGTAGTATCATAAATACGTATCATCGCGGAGAATTCGTCTTCGGTAATTATCGTATCATCAATCGATGATGACATCAACGAGGATAATTGTGAGTAACCGTTAGATACTGCTTGATGTTTTACTATATAGTCGTTAAGTTTTTCTTGAGAACAGGATGATATTTTTTAGTAATAGCATTTGCAATTCCAGCAAATGTTGTCACCGCGGAAATAGCAATTGGGACAGCAATCGGAGCTACCATTGTTACTGAAGATAGTATAATACCAGCACCGGCCATTATACCAGATACCGAGTATACTGTAACATCAATTGCGGCAATTCTCCTGCGATACTTTTTAATTTTTATTTCATACTCATCAATGAGTGTTTTGAGTTTCGTTAAAAACTCTTTGACGGTATCATAGCGATATTGCGATGACGGAATCATATTATTTTAAAATCTCAAGTGGTTTCTAATTGTTAAAAATTCTAATTTAGATCAGCTACAAACTCCATGTACCATACAAATGATGTCTTATTTAAATTAGGATCAGTGCTTGTTATTGTAAACCGTTTGTATTCACCCACGTCAATAGTCGTTGAAATCACGTTGTTGTATCCATATGAAGTCGATGATGATATATTAAACTGGTTCAGTGACACTATTGTTAATCGATAAATACCCTTGTTTGACACAGTGAGAGTTATTGTATTCTTTTTAGGTTCCCAATCTAATGATCCAGAGAGAACTGTTTATACCATATTTATGATATTCCTCTCATGAGGAATCTTTATTTTTTCAAGTAGCGGAAGATTGTTTTTGAACGTTGTAATATCCGTGTTGATTGCTTCCAATTGCCGATTAATCGCTGGTATTTCTTCGATGGATTTTTTAATATCCGGAAGTTTGATATCTATTTTATCAAGTGGACCTCCCAAAAATTTATCAACGATGTTTTTACGAAAATTTGAAAACTGTTTTACGTGTTCTTTATATCATAATTGAAATGTTGCAATTTCCAACATAGATGCTTTTATCTCTGCAATATTCGGTGTGGTTACTGGTGGATTTCCAAGGAATTCCATCAGCTGTTTGTCGATTTTGTCTACGATTGACTTTTGTACTTCATACAATTTATTAAATTCAGCTTTATGATTGTTATATTCATCATTGAGTGATTTTAACGCGTTTGCTGTGCTATATACTGTTGTTAGTTTATCCGTGATCGTCGAAACAAATATCCCCGGTTTGAGTTTTCCATCATTTGAATATAACACTATTGTATCTTCAACGACTTCACGTCTTCGTATTAAGATATCATCCAATGACACATTACTAGATTTCAATTTGCCCTGCCGATCTTGAAATACAACTATTTCCCCAGGATCTACACTTGACAAATTTAATCTCTCGGCGATTTCATCTACGATTATTTTTTTTTACATTTTCGACAGCGAATTTACTATCGGTTTCTGTTTTTTTTTACTCTGATAAAGGTCGTCCCCAAATATCAATCATTATACGAAAACGCTAACGTTTTTCTAAATCATAACGCTATCGTTTTTGCCATTGCCTGCTGATATATTCATTAACAACAACTTGTGGTGGTTTCCTTGGAAATCTTGATATCTCTGCAAGGACGTTTAATACTTCACGACCGCATATCGGTGGATCATTTAACCGTTGTGTTGGTAGCGTGGAATAAAAAATTGGAGATGACTTTGTTATTGTGGATACATATCGCATGAATTCTTTTGGTGGAGCTAAACCATATGAATCAAGATATACAAATCCACGTGGATCAATTGCATATGCGACCCAATGAGTTCCTTTTCCGCTGCTGTTATCAAGATTGATAATACCCGTTTCATGTTTCATTGGTTTTGACGGTAATTGATCTCTCATTAAAACTCCTCTAAAGTTTTTTATTGATAACGATTTTACAGCATCAATTAAATCAAAATTGGACATTGGTGAAAATCCAAGGGATTTTTCCACTAATAAGCCGTTCCTGGTATTCTTAGGCCCGTGCCCTTGTACCAATTGTGTGGAGTTCCTGGCAGTCTTAGACCCTTTCCCTTTTTTATAGCCATTCCCAGTAGCTTTTTTCAGGGCCATTCCTGCAGCAGTACCAACGGCTTTTAACGCTGCCGCCTTCGCAACCGCTGGGGCAGCCGCTGCAATCAATGCTGGAATAGCAGCTAACAGCGGGAATATACCACCTGATTTTATCATACTGGCGATTGCTGCTTTCGAAAAATCAATTTGAACTCCTCGTTTGTTCTTTAGCGCATCAATGAAATGTTTTATTTGACGATCTGTCAATGATAATTTATGTGCACCACCGGACATTTGAGTGGGTTTCAGCGTTATCGTGGTTCCACATTCTTTAGCCGACTTTGATTTCAATTTCTTGACTTGACCATCAGTCAACTGGACATTAACAATACTATATGTCATTCTATTCTAAAACGTAATTTACACTTTTAATTGATCTTATTGTGAAAATCCTAACTACATGTTTGGAAAATCAAATGATTTTTGAAAACATTACATGTTTTCTACTGGTGCATCAATAAGTCTCATTCGTCCGCCAATTCCTTCTAACAACATTGATTTGTCACTGAGAATGACAGCAACTGCTCTATAATCTGCTATACCAGCAGGGCGTTGAACCCGAGCTTGGAAGTGTATATCAACAACAGATTGTCTCATCATGTCAAGATGTTCCAATGAAAATTAATAAATCGGATAGTGTTTTTCAAAATCAATTTGCGATATTTGCAAACCAGTATCAACATTTTGATCACGACCCATAAACGACAATATTCTATGATATACACGTGCTACGTCGTTGTTATCATAATTAAGCTGTACAATCTCTGCTGGCTCATGTTGTCCGTTTATTCTCAACGAAACTTCACTTACTCCTAATGGATCAAATATCATATGACTAGATAATTGACGACCCACTCGATTTGCATCCTGTAACGCTATAAAGATATGACGTGGAGATGAAACACCTTGTTTTGATGCTAAGTGCCATGTAAATGTGCCATCCATATTATTCTGCTTTGTATCAGTCGTTGTTGTTAGCCAACTTAGCAATGATTTTCCACCTGTGTACATAAACGATAGTAATTGTTGCTCTATTGTAACTGCTGGAGTCAAGACGGTCATCAATAGAACCAATTTATTTAAATTGACTTTACCATCATCAACACCATTAGCACGCCAGATTGCATCATTGTCATTCTCCTTTCGCACTAACACGACTGTATGCTTTGCTCCATAGATGACTTTTCTGACATTTCTACAAAATCCGAATATGTGATGTAACGGAATTGCACATGAAAACCGTCGATGCTGTCCTTTCAATGCTCCTTTTCGTGTTGCAAATCCTAGATTGAAATCACCATTGACCCTTTTTAAAATGTCGAATTCAGCGGCTGGTCTAACTTCACGGTCTAGATTAGCATCGAGTTGTTAATTATCCAATGCAGTAGCTGGCGCAGTTCGTACTTTAATAAACTGAATATGGTTCGGATGATCAGAAGTATCCTTAGCAAACATCATAGACGGACCAGCCGACCTTGTATAATCATCAGAATATCTCGCAAGTCCGATTATTGTTGTTGCAATATCAACATTTTGTTCTATTGATTCAATTTCTTTTCCATCAATGATATATCTTGCACTGTTAAATAGCGCCATAATGCCATTATTTACAAAACCAACTCGGATATTTGGGTCATTCCCATATGGTGTATCAGCTGCAACATTTGTTACAAGCTCTCCTTCTACTTCAATAAACGCCTCACATGGCAAAAAGTATCTACTTGTATCTTGAACTTGAAGTTCAACTCTCCCCCCTCGTTGATTAGGCTCTCTTGCAGGATAGGCATAATACTGATAGTTAATTTTAGAATCATCTTTATTCACCTGTGCTGCCATATCAAACGCTGGATCAGCAATTTTTTAAAATGCCATTTATACTAAAACGTTATCGTTTTTCTAAATGTAGTAATGCTATCATTTTCTTTTTCGTCGGACATTTTTACGATTTCCTCCAAGACCACTTCCCGCTATCATACTTGCAATATTACTACTATCTGGTGAAGTCATTGCTAATGATGCTAGTTTTTGTTCCACTGCGTTATTTATCACTTTACTGACATTTGCAGGCATCATTGTTGTTGAAGGTAGCGGTGTTGAAACCATTTGTGGTGGTTTTCGTCCGAATCTAGATTTCACCAATGACGTTATTCTATTCTTTGCGGTAGAAAAGGCCGTTCCTGCAAGATCTCCAACAGCGTTAATTCCTTTATTACGAATAACATCAATGGCTTTCATCGCTAATTGTTTAGCAATTGGTGTTACTTTTGGGGCTATAATATATAAATATCCGAGTTGGTTTTGTAAATAATGGCATTATGGCGCTATTTAACAGTGAATAAACCCGCTATGGTATTTCCAAGGCCGTCTCCATAGTATGCCTTATAAACGGGCAATCTTGAGTTTACCACATACACGTTTGTTGGTTTATCGTGATTATAGTGTACTATCATCTTATTTGAAATGACTTTGTAATTTCTAAATGCAGGCATTTCAGAAATTTCAATCGCTATAATAACCACTAAATTCCCCTGGAATTCCGTCTATTAACTCATCCAAGAGTTCTCGATACGTATGAATATCAATTATCCCACCTTGGAATAATCGTCTGCAAATATCAAATGCTTCATTAGTTATTTCGACTGAGTTATTCCCAGCTCGCTTACCTCCCATAAGAACCTCAAGTCGTGATATATCATTAATGATATTACTAGGACACATTTGAGAATCATGATGAGAACTTCCATAACCCCATCCTGAAGTACTTGCTAGTTCGGAAACGTTTTGAGTTTCTGGAGCTGGTTCGGAAACGTTTTGAATTTCTGGAGAATGTCGACCTTGACCTCGACCTCGACCTCGACCTCGACCTTGTTGTTGTTCTTTTCGTTGTTGTTGTTGTTGTTGTTCTATACCATACTTATTAACTCCCATTTTAAAAGCATTGTACTCCAATGTATCCTTTTTAAATTGCCGGAGATTTCTTTATTAATTTTAAATAACCAATCCACTCAGTCATCTCGTTTTATTGTGTTTTTTTATACTCGTCTTTTAAAAATTCCCCCCTGTTATAATAACTTTTTACAGCGAAGTCACCAAATGACACATAGTCTTCAAGTTTCAGCAATGGAAATTGTCTGATTTTTTCTATAGCTTCATCAGTAAATTTCTCGTTAAAAGGAACACTTTTTTTAGTGGAAACTTTTTCAATAGAATCACTAGCCCCTTCAACGGGGTTATCATCAATATCAATATTACTCATTTGTTGTATTTCTCGCTGAGTTTGTAACTCATCTGAAAGCTGTGTTATTTTCTCCTTGGTTTTTTCAGTTTCTGTAGCAATCTTTCCCAGCACATCAATAATAGGTACTTCTTTTCTAGGGATGTCGCCGTATATAGCACGTTCTGTTGCAAGTTTCATATCTTTAGTGGCTTTAGTTACAGGAGCAAAAAGCTGTTCACTCCCAATAGAAAAGTCAGTCTGCGCTTGCTGTCTAAGTTGTAGTTTATCTCGCACGTTATCTCGAATTGGTATAAACTTTTTCAGTAATGCTAACCTCTCACGCGCTAGTCTGGTAGTTAATGCTTCTGATGTCATTATTGGAAATGCTAACGTTTTTTCAATTGTGGGTTTCAATGCTTGCATTTCCAGACTCATCAATCAAACGTCTTATAGATTTCACTTTCAAAGCAATCTCTGACCGAACTTGGTACTGTTCCCCGAGTTTCTTTCTAATTGCTTCAACTATACTAAATAGCCGAATGAATAAATTAATATCATTGTTATACAAAGAAACATTAACCGCTTTTTGGATTCTTTTTATCAGTGAATACATTTTAGGTAGGACATATCTTCCATGTTTCAATTGTATATTAATTTGTTCAAATTCATTCAAAAGTCTGTCTTCATTTAAAAAGTCAGAAAGTACGATTCCTTGATTTCTTAAATTTGATATTTCTGTGATGATAGATGTAATATCTTGAAATTCCATTTATTGAATATTATTAATAATGTATTTTCTTATCATTAAAATATTTTTATCGATTCCCAACATACAAAAAAAAAACATATACAATGCCTGTCCCTTCTTCATTCGAGTTCCGAGGCAAGGGAGGGCATACATTAAAGACTTATACAATACCCTAACCCCCCAATCGAGTTCAAGGACGGGTTATATGGGCATTAGACGTAAAATCCAAGCGATTTCTTTACAAACATTGAACATATAACATGAAGCCTAATTTGGAAACCTCTTTCGCGCCAAACGACGTCAAAGAGGCCCAGAGGAGGGACAGCACATTCTTGGAACTCATTGAATGCCTTCGCATTAAATAAGCCCAAGGGCCACAAACATAGATCTCCCAATTGGAAGCTCTAACGTAACAAATGCTATATTAGGTCTTCCGGAAGATATGTTGTGGGGGGACAGTACGTTACATATAGGATGATTATATATACAATGAGATGATAGGATGGTATATATACAATGATATTATATATACTAGGGGACAGCACATTACATATAGGATGGTTATATATACAATGAGATGATAGGATGGTATGATAGGGACAGTACAGGACGATACAAACATGAAACGACGGGGCGGACTTACTACACCCAATCTACCAATCAAAAGCAACCCAAGAAATTAACCATGGTTGTAATTAAAAAAAATCAACCACACACCATGTCAATGGCGTGGGAGTTTTGATTGGCAATATTGGGCTTCGTTTAAAGCCCCAAAATTTTACAGTTCATATTATATATAAGGTGATAATAAGACCAGTATCGATAAGCGAGTGTGTATTTATTTTCCTAGCATTTCATAGTGAAAATTGTGTAGTAATTTCAATGGAAACTAAATATTTAAATAAAACATTAAAACAAGAAATACAACTGTTAAATAATAGCAATTTTTTTTATTAATTTCTATAATATTACGTTTATTTAATCGTAATAATAATGGATTTACATGACGAGATAACTCTGTCATGGGATCCCTGTCAATTCAGGACCTGCTATTTCTTGAATGGTTCGAGAGTGATATTTTTCTGTCATTGATAATTTTATTACATGTAGCTACCACACTAAAAAAACTAAATTACATGTAATGTGCTTTACTATTTTGACCTCACATACAATCTATTTTAATTTGTAATTACAAAGTAATTTCATTTTCATACAAAATCTAAACAGCTGTTAACGTGCGTAATTGGGATTTTTAAAAAATCTATTAATAGAACCTTGACCTAGTGTCTTGTGTTACACGCACCCGTTTCGGTACAAAAACCATATTTACTACCTGTTTATATGGCTGTTCCAGCTGTTCCAGCTACTGTCATTTACTTTTTTAAACATGTATGCGTGGATATTGCGAATAAGTATTGAAAAAAAAATATAATTACATAATGATATTAACGCGCGAAACGTTTTTAGTGTTTTTCCCTATGAAAAATCGACTACTTTACATAATGGTAATTGGTCTGAATTGTAAAATCATGCAAAAATGACTAAAAAAGCATAACTCACTATTGAGAGTTATCTTGTAAATAGGAAAACTTTATTCTATGTCCATTGTTCTTTGAGATAGCTGTTTGACAAATCCCTTCAGCAACGTATCGTACTGAAGGTATACATATTCCAAAATATTTCCCTGCAGCATTCATTGATTGAAAAATTCTTTTTTCATTTGTCGCTGTATCAAATAACTGTACTGGTTTCTTTCCAACTGACTGACAAGTCCCTGTCTTTCCCTTTCTTGTATTATCACTTTGAGAAATGCATTGTAAATTTTGAAGAGAATTATTTTGAATATTAGAATCAATGTAATCAATAACACAGCCATCTTTAATCGGTCCCATATAACACTCAAAGACTGCCCTATGACAGAGATATACCCTTCTTCCAGCAGTAAAACAAAAATATCCTTGATTATTAACAAAACCAATTGGCTTTTTCAGTCTGCGGTTTCTAACATCACCATCAGCAGATATTTCATAATTAACGAGTATTGGATGTGGTCTGAATTCTTGCTCCATTTATATATAATAATACTATTTGTCTAATTCATTATTTGCTTTATTTATAAATTTATTAATGTAGTCTTGAGGGGTTTTTATGATTTTGTCTTTGACAGAGTCATGGTTAGGGTCAATGATAGCGTTTTTTTTTCGTTTATCATAATAAAGTTTCAATTCTCTAAACCGCTTACCCCCACAATTGATACATAATTGTGATTTTCCTCTCACACCCACCCCACAATTTATGCATGGGGACGGGCCTGTCGAATTATTTCTGATACTCTGTAAGTGATGTCCACAGAATTCACCTCTACACGATTTATTGCATGGGGTTACTGATCCAATCATAAGACATTTGCAGTGATTCATTATATATAAACAAAATTTTCTATTTAAATGTTTGCTTTATTTATATGAATGAAGAATTCAAGAGATTACCGGCAATCAAGCCTTGGAAAAATATTAAATTCAATCTTGATAGAATCCTCGAAGATGTACCAAAAGAGAGAATAAATAATAGAAGTCTGATTAGAAAAATACGAGATTGTGTTAATGAGTTTAAACAGGACGGTGCATCACACACCTGGTCAACATTTAAAATTGATGGTGTTGTTGATGCTAGAATGAATGATGAAACAGCAGCTATGATACTATCACAACTTGGCAATAAAAGGTATTTTCTCAGAGTGAAATTCATTATCAATTTAGAATCGGGCGATTGGGTTATAAGAGACAAGTTTGAGCCAATTCTCAAAGATAGGACAACAGTCATTGTTAGCCGTGAATCCAGACCAGGGCTGTTAACTGGAATTGATAAACCATACTATGAAAAAGCGTATCCAGAAAGAGCAATTGTTTATGGGATGTATCCGTTCCGTTAAATAAGAAACCTGACATTGGAAAAATATCACCAATGGAACAGTCAACGTCAGTAGAAAAACCACTCAATTGTGTGGCACAACGTGTCATAGAACACTTTACAAATGCACTCCGTGGGAATAAATTAACCGATCTAAGACGTAAAAAATAGATCAATGGGAGCTAACAGTGAAAGAGAACGGAGCAACTATTTCCGATATGGCTAGATTGGAAAAGTCGTTGAGATTTCCGATAACCGTTTCAACGATAACTGGCGAAGTATTATACGAATCGAAATACAATAAAAACGGAGCTCCAATCAAAATTATTGATCATAACAAACACGCATGGACATCCGCGATTACAATATTCCCGCGAGACAGAATAGTGAAGTATATCCCAGGAGAATTCACCAAGGATGGTATTCTCACTGAAGAAAGATTATTCGATGCTATTGCTAGTTTGTGTAAAAACGACCCTGTATCAGTATGGCTACTTCATAGTTTTGAAGATGAAGAATGTCAATTCAATCAATTTGTGAGACCTAACGGTGAATTATATCGTTTTACAATTCCATCGGTTGCAGCTCATTTTGCAAGAAAGAAAAATAATTGGAAACCAACACGAAAAGAGTTTTTACAGGATGTTCAATCCAGCTGTTTGGAATATTATCATGGCGGTCTATGGAACGTTAAGTACAATCGTGAAAGTATGATATCAGTTGATATAGTTGCCTGTTATCCAGGAAGTTTTCTAGGATATGGATTCGCTGGTGAGTATTTTAAACGGTTTGGACATCCCACACATGAAATGACTCGCGTTGCTATTAATGGACCACTGCCTGATTTTGATTAGACCGGTTTTGCTCGCGTAATATCATTTGAATTCGCTGAAGGACTTCATCCGTGTTGTTATGTTTGGAAATTTGGGAGACACTTGGGTGAAAGTATGGGTTACCAAAAGTGTTATTGCGATATTGAGGGGTTGAAAATGTTAAAATTTTGTTGTTGTCAGCGAAGCGATTACTCAAATCGAAAACCCAAAACCCAAATTTTGGTTACCCGAACCAGAATGGCTTGATAGTAAAAAACGATAATTTTAGGAAAAAATATGGCTGGGCGAGGAGTACATCATTTAAGGGCAAAAAAAATATTTAATCAACGAAAATTGAAGCAAAGGATCTCGCCGAAGAAAAATTTGGTTTAAAATTTACAAAGGTGGAAAAAAATTCAACTTTAAAGACAAACTACGATTGGGTTATAGAGAACCCAATACGAATTCCCTTATAAAAAATCAGTTTGAGAAAAAAAGATACCAAAAAATTGGGAAAAAAACCTTCTTTTTCCAAAAAAAACAAAATTTAAAGGGAGAATTGTTACTTTTTGTGATGGAGGAAAGCCCGCATATCCCATTTAAGGGGTTCTATGCTTTGGGGAAAAGCATCTAAACAATTTTTTTGCAAATGATAAATTTGATTTCCAAATATAGCCCTTTAGATTTCAAAATTGGGTTCAATTAAGTCGATAAAAATATATCAAAGAGGTAAAATAAATTTTCTAATAGCGAAGAGACTTGGGGAACATGGCGAAATTAAAAGTGAATACAATGCGATTATTCTGAAACAGCAACGTTTGGGTTAAAGCATTACCTGAAAACGATAAAACTTCAGTAAAAATTTCCCAAGGTTTTCTTGTCTAAAGCCCCCAACCCAGATATAGATTTCCAAAATTTTTTTGATATAAAACGTTTTTTTAAACGGCTGTGGTGGAATTTTTGGGAAAAAACAACACTGGGGATAGGGAAATTTTATCGAAGAGAACTCCATGATTGTACTCCCACCCAACCCCTAGACTAGCGAAAGAAAAAAAACGAAATGTTAAGCTTGGGACGGGATTTAAGTTTTTTCGATACAAGGGGGAGCATGGGCCCTGAGCGAATTTGGGGGGGGAAAAATTTTTTCCCCCTATTATTTGGGGTGAAGGGATTACTTTTTAAAGAGTATTAAAATGTTTCTTTATTGGTTTTTTGCAAAATAATAAAAAAAGTTAATTTTGCGGGGACATGGGCAACCACCCCCATTTGTTGGGAGAAGTTCCCCTAATTTTTTAAAAAGGGTTTGTTGATTATTTGAAGAAATTTTATACTGACTAAAAAAGCACAGATAGCAGTTTCGTGAGTTTAAGAAACTTTTTATTTACCAAACCCCATAGAAATTTAAAGTGAAGTTTGTGCGTAATTTAAATTTTTGAAACAAAACCAAAAGAATGATTTTCGGAAAACCTGGGACCCCAAAAGAAATTTTTTAGGAGCAAGTAAAAAAGAAAGTCAGAGACCAAATTCAGAAAAAGTTGTTTGGCAAAACAAGAAAAAATTCCCAAAGTTTCCAGTACCCTTGTATTAAAAGGGCCATTGGAAACCGAAAAAACAAAATTAAGTTTAAATTCCAGGGCCCGACGGGGGAAAAAAAGATTCAGTGTTAAATGATATTGGCTAGTTGATATCAATGCTGTAAAATGCATTTTGCGCTTTATAAATCACCATGGACGCTGGGTTTTTTAACAACAATACACTCGTCCCCAAGGGTTGCCCAAACACGGGGTTCAATTGTTTGGATAGTTGATAACCCCAAAGGGAAAAATTTAAAAATTTTGTTTTATCTCGCATTTTCCCCGAGTAAAGACGAAAAAATCACTACAAGGATTGTTTTCCCTGAGATTTTAAAGCAAAGATGATTAAAAATGTATTTGGGGAACATTTAAAAAAACTCTTGGTTACAACAGCAGGGCAAAAAAAAAAAATTAGAATTTGTTTTGATGCTGAAGTAAAAAAACGCTTTTAAAAGAGCAACAAAAAAATCACTGCGCCCGTTGCAATTGAAAATTTCACTGGCAGATTCCCGGGTAAAAACCCCGAAATTTACCGTTTGACCCGAAAAAAAAAACAGTCTTGGGCATTAAAAACAATGTATTTTGCCTGTCTTGAGTGTAATAGACGTAACGGAGCTTGTTAAAACCCTGTGGCGGTAATTGAGTATCGTCCGGGAAATGACTTGTAGTTGTTGCGTGTAAAACCACGCTGAGGTGCGTTAAACCAATCTTTGATTTTGGGGGTCTATCGTTATCGCGTTTTTGGGTTTAAATTTTAAAGCTTGTAAAACTCCATAAAAGGAACATAGCTCTTCTTTTACCACCTTCAAGTTCTTCCCCGGTTGTTAAAAAAACTCACCGAACAACACCGAGAATTTGGGTGATGCTAACCCGCTTTTTGGGGTTCGGGTAATTTTTTTTTATTTTCAATATTTGGTTTTATATTTTTAGTTTTAGTAATTCGTTATTTAAAAACGCAAAACAAATCGGGAACCTTTGGACCCATTTACGGACGTTTTTTTTTTTGAAAAATTTTTCGCATTTTTGATAACCAAATTAACCCTTCTGCAAAAAAGTTTTTAAATTTAAAACGTTTAAAAATTGCCTGTCACGATGTAAAGCAGTATGTCCCCCCTCGTATTTTTTCATTATGAGTTTTCATTGTTGATAAACAGCACCCTTTAACTCTTTTCCAGGATCAAAATTGTAATAGATTTTTGGGCCCCCTTTAGAGGCCCTCCCTCTAAAAAATCCTTTTAAAAGCAGAAGCGAATTTAGAAGCTGACTTTGTTTTTTAAAGGTTTTGTTGTTTTAAAAACGACTCGCAATTTCAACTAAGTTTCGCCCTTTTGTAACCTTGGCATGTGGTAAAAAAAAATAAATCACCTATGAACTTCAATTGGGGACGGGAACACAAAAAAGAGAATAATTAATTTTGTTTAAAAGGGGGTGGTAGATAAAAATTTTCCCTTTTAGCTTTTTTGGATAACCAATCTTTTTCAGTGGACTTTTTCACCCTTTTTGGGAGCGTTAGCCCAGTTTAAATAAAATTTCTGCTTTACCCCTCCAGTAAACCTTTTGGAGAATAAAAAAATAAATTCCCTTTCAAAAAAACAAATGGTGTTTTTAATTTTCCAGCACCTAACACCAAATTTTTTTCTTTCATACTGAATTTTACCACCATAAGCCCAAATTTTTTTTTGAAAAGGGTTTTCGGGAATAGTTTTAACGCATGAATTAATTTTACATTGCGAGATGTTTTTTTGCAAATTTTTTGACTTTTTTATGCAAAAATCCTGAGTGACATGCCCTTTTCAATAGCATTTAAACGGGTTTCTCACCAGGGGGGGCCCGTTTTTTTGATCCAAATCCGATTCTAAACTGTTCCCGGGCCCAAAAGTAACTTTATCCCCCGGAAAGTGTTTTTCCCCCCCGGGGTATTTTGCCCCCCCCCCCCTGGGGGTTTTTCCCGGGGGTTTTCCAAGTTTTTTCGGCAATATCCTCCCATTTGCCCTTTTTTTTAAAAAAAACTAAATTTTTTTTACCACATGTTAAACACTTACCAGTAAGCGTAGCTATTGGGTTTTTTGTTGTAAAAGGGTTTTCTGGGTTGGTTGAAACAGTACGCTGTTTAAAATTTAAAAAAATATAGATCCATTAAATTTTTTTTTAGCGTTATGAAAATAATTGGGGTTTTTTTAGCGACTAAAAAAAAAAAAAAAAAAAAAACCGTAAACCCCAAACCCCCTTAAAAAAAAATTTTTCCCCTTCCTTTTTTTTTAAAAAAAAAAAACCCCCTTTTTAAAAAAAAAACCCGGGGGAAAACCCCCAATTGTCTGCTTAATTTTAATGGGAATTAGAAGGGTTTTGGGTTTAAATTTTTAATGGGTTTTTTAAATTTTTCCCCCAACGTAATGATCAAAGGTGCTAAGAAGTGCAAAAAAATTATAATGAAAAAGCATCAGAAAATTTAAAAGGGAAAATTTTAAATTTACTTTTTTAAAAATGTAATTTTTGGGTCACCCCCCATAGATGACCTTTGGGTGGAGACATTAAAAAAATCTTGTAGTGTACGATAGGGAAGGTTTTTTAATCAAAAAAAACCCCGAAAATTTTTTTCCCCCAGGTAGGGATAAAAAAACTGATGTGAATAAGTCACTCAAAAGATACACCAAATTCAAAAAAGTGATTCGCGTAACTGCAAATTTTTTTGTTTTATTCAATGGGGTTTTTAATTTCACATACGCTACGAAATATTTGCAGACATGGTTTCCGATAAAAAAAGGGCTTCAATGGAAATTTTAAAAAAACCCTTTTGTCTGCCAGTCAGTTTCCCCTAAAGGATTTTTAACAATAAATTTTTCAAAACCCTTCGGTTCCCATTTGTTTTTGGGCTTGATCCAAAAAATTTTTGGGTTTAAAAAATTTGTTTTTAATTAGCACAAGGGGGGGCGTTTTTACAACTAATTTCGGGCGTAGAAGATAGCAATTGGGAGCAATTTTTAGGGTGGTTATGACAACCCTATTTACGAAAAAATCGCTAAGGGTCCATTTTACAAATGGGGGCTTTAATTTTTTTTTTGGTTTTAAAAAAAAAGAGATTTCGTTGGGGGCCCAATTTTGGATTCTGAGGGTTTAATCGATTTTGGGCGCCAAAAAATTTTTTAGGGGTTTTTCCCCCCCGGGTGCTCTAAGTATAACAGCAATTGCTCTATAATTAGCGATAGCTCCTCTTGTTACACTAACTCGAAAATATATATCGACTACCGATTGTCTGGTTAAATCCAAATGTTCAAGTGAAAAGTAATAAATTGGATGCAAGGATATAAAATCTAACTGAGATATTTGTAATCCAGTATCAACATTTTTGTCACAGCCATTAAACATCATAAGACGATGATATGCACGTGCTACACGATTTTAATCGAAATTCAGTAATATAGCCTCGGAATGTTCTTGATGTCCCTTTATCATTAATGAAACCTCAGAAACACCAATATTGTCAAATATCATGTGACTACGCGTTTGGTCATTTACTCGTGCAGCACTTTGTAATACAATGAATATATGTCTAGGTGCAGAAACCCGCTGCTGAGAGGCTATTTGCCATGTAAATAAACCGTTAATATTACTCTGGATAGCATCTGTGGTCATTGTCAGTCATGATAGTATTGATTTACCCCCTTGACTCATGAAAGATAGTAATTGTTGCTCTTCAGATATTGAAGGAACTAAGACTGCAATCCACTGGAAAAGTTTTGTTAGTACTACTATACCAGCATCACCGGGGGGTGGGGTGTCTCCATATTGCATCATTATATGTAGCCTTTCGTAGTAGTACAACTGTATTTTTGGCTCCGGAATTGACTTTTCTGACATTTCTACAGAATCCAAAGATATGGGATAGTGGAATTGCCCATGAAAATATTCTTCTATTTCCTTTTAACATCACTCGACGTGATCTAAATCCTAAGTTGTAACCTGGATCTATATTAATAATCATTCTCTCTACATCTGCTGGGGCGTTTCTAGCAAAAACCTGTGGTCGTCCTATTTCATATTGTTGGTTTTCTGGAGAATTAGAAGTATCTTTTACAAACATCATTGATGGACCAGCTGATCTTGAATAATCGTCACTATATCTTGCAAGACCAAGTATTGTTGTACCAACGTCAACATCTTTCTGAATTGATTCAATATTTTTCCGCCAATTATGTACGTCACGCTATCAAACAACGCCATTATACCATTATTAACAGATTCTACGCTCACATTAGCATCATATTCAGTGTTATCTTCTTTTAATATCTCACCTTCTATTTCAATAAATGCTTCTGAGGGTAGGAAATATCTACTTGTATCATGAACCTGAAGTTCAATCCTTCCACGCTGATTTGGTATTCGTGTGCCGTAAGAATAATACTGATAATGACGTATAGACTCATCTTTGAGGACTGTTGCGTCCATGTCAAATGCAGAATCACTTATACGTTTGAATATATTTATTATAATTATTATCGTTTTAAAACGAAGACCACTTCCTGCTATCAGACTAGTAGTTATATTTTTTTCTTTTCTTACATAAGGACATCAACTAACTCGGCTAGTTTTTGATTACCGGCTTGATTTATTATTTTACTTACACTTGCGGGCATTACTTCAGTGCTAGGTAAATTTACCGGCTGAGGTCGGACCGCTTGAGGTCTACATATTAATTGTGTTAGTCTATCTTTGATGACTGAGAGTGCTTTGCTAGCAATATTACCAACAGCACCTATACTTTTTTCACGAACAACATCAATAGCTTTCATTCCTATGAGTTTTGCAATTCTTATTGCTTTTGGGGCTATTCTTCTAAATAGACCCTGTACAATGTCACCTAACCCATCTCCGTAGGTTGTCCTGTAAATCGGTATTCGAGAGTTAATTGCCCTGACCATGATAGATCCACGTTGAGTACTATGTACTATCATTTTATTAAATAGTCATTTTATTTAATTACATACTTAGTTCAGTGACTTAGTCACTATAATAATCATCGGCAATTTCATTAATAAGAGACTGACACACATTAATATCCATTATACCGCCTGTAAATTATCTTTTACAAATATCTGCTGCTTCATTAATTATTACCAGCTCGTTTTCATCCAATCAGAATTTCTAGTCGTTCAACATCAGCAAAGACGTTGTTTGGACACTGACTAATAAGATTACTTCCCTGTGCGGTAAGGCCACTACCAGAAGAGGCGTCCGATAGCCAATATTCTTCTTCCTCAATTTTCGCTTTTTTCTCTTTATCTTTTTCTATCACCCTCTTTGTCATTTTAATTTCTTCAAAACGTGACCTCTCTCCCCGCATCTTCGGCCAATCCTGCTAATCCCCTTGGTCTTCCTTTCGGTTTCTCCGATGGTAATGATAAAAATGGTGGTGGTAGTTCCAATATTGTTTGAGGGTCTAGCTGAGATTCCGATGTTCTTTCAATAGGTGGTTTTGTTATATCTATAAAAGTTTTTTTTGTATATTTTCGTTTTGGTCTTGCTGCTTCTTCTTGTTGTTTATGTCTTCTTTCTTCTTGTTTTTTGTTTTCTTTCTTCTTGTTTTTGTTTTCTTTCTTCTTCTTTATTTTGCCTTCTTTCTTCTTGTTTTTGTCCTGATTCCTCTCTTCTTAATTGGGTTAAATCAATAATTACATAATCATATTTATTATATAATGGATCATCAGATTTAATTTTTTCAGTATCCATGCGTATTCGATATGATGTTCTTTGCCATTGTTCACAGTTTTTAATATCATTAACATATTCAGGTTTCATTAATTTATCTCGCCGAGAAAAACCCTCCACAGCAAATTCAGCAAGATGATTTTCATTTTTAATACCCATAATTACTTTAACAGTTTTTTCATTAAATTTATTTATTAGTTTAGCAGTACTAATAAATTTAATACTCCCTTGTTTAGGGGTTGGTTTTTTAGCGTCTTAAAGTACTTCTTGTATTGGTTGTGTAGCAGCAATTTAGGCAGAAAGTTCTTTAAGAATCTTTTTTGTTTCTTCACTTCTTTCTGCTATTTTATCTAATGCAGGTTGAATACCTTTTGTTGTCTCAATTATAGGTTTAAATAATTGTTTAGTGTCTTCATCAAACCCAACTTAAGTTTCCTGTCTCTGCTCTAACTGTTGTTTGACTAAATCACGAACGGGTAAATATTTTTTAATTGCTTCTAATCGCTTACGTGATAACCTGGCCGAATATGGCTCTTCAATATTCATTATTTATAATATTTATAATAGATATTTAATTAAAATACTAGTAAACAAAGCGCGACAATTACTGCTCTGAATCTATGTTGAACAATAGATAATTATTTCCCTTTGCACATAAAGATAATACATTTCTGATGTCTGATATGGACAAAATAGATCGTTTTGCAGACAATTATTACCTAATTATCTGTCATTCACAAACAATTAAGTGTTAGTAAACAATAAAAGTGCAACAGGGAGAGGTGCTGGTACATATATTTGTCTCTATGGCCTAAAAATTCCAGTAAGTAATGCCTTTGCAGACTTTTACGCGTAGGTATTTAGGTCAAAGGTTATTTATATCTTTGTAAACATCCTCTAAAGAACGACAACTCTAATGCAGAAATTACTCAGTGTGACATTTCGGTTATAAACGAACATTCATTACTGTTGAAGTTTCATATATGGTCAGTTAACGGTTGGTTTAATAATAAATTTTGACGAAGCATCAAAATATATTAATAGATATTATTTCATAGTTTGGCGAAAGTATACAATCATTATATTTTATATGAAAAATGTCCCAATCCTCCCCCAGAATGATACAGTTATCAGATTAACACAACAACACCTCTATCAATAATTTCTCGTTGGATATATTCTGCTCTCACATAACTAGATGAAGAAAATAGATAGCATTTACCGGTTCAAATGTTCCATCACGGCTACTGTGGTATGTTAAAGTTACCTATATATTAACCAATTGATCAGAAGTATGTAAGATAAGACGATAGTGTAGAGGATTGATTGTGTGGCTGTAGTACTTAGGTGAAACACTGCGCAAGTTCAAATCTGCGTGTCAGCTCAGGATGGCGGCGATTTGGCGATATTATGCCAATTTGTGTTTTTAAGTCGGGACGAAGTCCATTTTGATCAAATGCACTCACCCGCCATATCCCAAGTGGCTGGTACATTTTTGTGTCACTCACAGGGTATATTGTGGGTGAGTGTATTTAAATCTGATGGATGTAGGTATTCCCCGTTAGGATAAGTTAAGATAAGTTTATGTTTGTGTCGACCACATCAAAATCCGTCCAAATCAAAATAAAAAATCATGTTCATCTGTATATATTCATGCTTATACATCGTTATATGTAACCTCTGATCCTAAAAAAATATATTATTGAACATCTTAAAGGAAAACATGGGGTTTGTGCCGTCCATATCAAAATAAAAATCATACTCATCTGTATAGAATCATACTCATCTGTATATAATCATAAATCATCCTCAAAACAGTCCCAACTGAACTCATGAGACTGCTAGAATGTTGTTTGACAATCTAGGGGTTCAAAAAGGGTCAAGGGGACTACAATTGTACAACTTGAATATTATTTTTTACTTTATATATATATATATATATATATATATATATATATATATATATATATATATATATATATATATACACACATATATATATAATGAACAGTAAAAATATTAATGATATTATTTCTGCTATTAAAAAATTAAAGTATGAAGGAGTCAATTTATTCGGTAACCTTGACCCTGAAAAAATCATATATGACTTTGAATTATTACAGGAAAGAAAATTTCAAAATAAGTTCACGTTAAATTCCAATTATAGATTTATAAAGTCGATATATAATTCTATGTTAGAAGCCTTAGCTTTCGTATATGGCAAACAGGTAAGATTATTCTCGCGTCTTATGCGTTCCATCGAAAAAATAAAAAGTGCATTGTCTCAAGAGTACGAAAGAAAGAAATGATTGATAATTATGTAACCCAACTAAAAATGATTATATTATTTGATTCTGTAATAAATGACAATGAAACTGAGGACAGTGATAGTGAAAGTGGATCCCTGACACAGTCAGGAAATATGATTATTGCTAAACAGGATCCTTGGTAAGATTGATAGAGTAGAATTATTTATAAAGTAAAATAATATTATTCTGAGTTAAGAGTACACAGTTATTATACGTATTCAAATATAATCTTTTGGTCATACTTTATTGAATATGCAGATTTTCGTTTATGATCAGCTACACTTTTCATTGAAGGCGTGCAAAAACCAAAATATCTGGCAGCTGCATACATAGAATTAAAAAATATTTTTTCATCAGTAACTGTTAGTATATATGACTGACTTAGGAATCTTAGGATGAATACCAGTATTTCCATGTCTAGAATTCTGATTCGGTGTAATAGCTTGCAAATTCGATAATTCGTTACGCTGCCGAGATCCATCAATACGGTCAATAACAAATCAATCTTTAACGACCCCAAAAAAACATTCAAAAATGAACTTATGTGATAAATATCTTTTATTTCTACTAACGTTAAATCTAAAATAACCAGCATTATCAATATTACCATCTGGTTTCTTTAGTCTACAGTTTCTGATAATACCATCTCTTGACGCTTCGTAATTCGTATATATTGGATGTCTCACAAATTCTTTTTGCTCCATTTCTATATAATATATAATCATTGTTTTGAAATCTGGTTAGATAATCCTTATCTGTTTTTATAGGGGACTTACCTGTCGATCTAACTGTTTTTTTGTCATAATAGCGATTAAGTTCCCTATATTGTCTACCTCCACAATTTGCACAAATTTGCGTTTTCCCCTAACTCCAATAACACATTGAATGCAGGGTTTTGGTGCAGTACTTCCATGTCTAATACTTTGCATATGGTAACTACATTATTTGTTTCTGTTTACGCATGGTTTATCACAATGAGAAAAATGTCCAATTTTCAACCAAATACACTTATTTTCTGTTTGAATCTTTTTATATATATATATATATATATATATATATATATATATATATATATATATATATATATATATATATATATATATATATATATATATATATATATATATATATATATATATATATATATATATAGATGCAATAAACTGACGACGAACAGTACGAAACTAGTAACTAACTAGCCTAAGCGCTTTCGACTCTTAATGAGTCTTTTTCAAAGGCAAATACAAAACATAGTTACGACAAACAAATAAACACAAAAAACCTCTACATTTCTATCTTCACATGTGCTAAAACTATAAATACAACCAGCTTGTATAGACTAGTTGCGGAAACTGAAAACGTTGGTTGTATTTATAGTTTTAGCACATGTGAAGATAGAAATGTAGAGGTTTACAAACGCAACGTTTTTGTGTTTATTTGTTTGTCGTAACTATGTTTTGTATTTGATGACTAAAATTAATTTTTTTTAAAGCACAATTTGTTCCATTTGGATTTATAGCAATAAATCTACATGATCCTAGATCAAGATATCGTGTGGGTCTAGATAAAATATTTGGTTAGTTCCCCTTGACCGTCAAGAGCAGCAGGCAGGGTGAAGGACAACAATTGAGACGCTTTACAGGAAAACAAAATCGCCTTACAAAGTCAGGACAAAATCACTTCAATAATAGTATAACAAAAATGAGCTAAAGTAACCGTATGGAAATATAATTAATTAAAGACTTTGGTTTAGCGCTATGGACATTTTTTCAGCCTCTGTAGGAACTTTCATTTTTCGTTAAGGATTCGAGCAAACATTTGTAGGGTTCACCCTGCCTGCTGCTCATAATACAACTTAAATTACTAGATTTTAAAGAACAACTGGTAAAATCCTCTCAGTCACAAGATAGTATAGATGTCTATTTGACCTCAAAGTTGAATTACCATTTTCTAAAAATAACCATTTTCTTCTGGAAAATAATCTTGTAGAATGATCTGCTGAGCTTTGTTTATTTACAACATAAGAGTCTATAAAATTCACATGGGAATCTCAAAAACCCTTACCGCGATCGATATATTTACTCCTTTGTTTAGCTGAATAATAATTCGGTAGACAAGCTCATACACATAGAGAATAATGAATAGTGGTTACATAAATAAAATTAAAATACAAAATAATCAATAAGGTCAAGCAGAAATGAACTCATTTTTGGACAAGGTCAAGTTCAGAAACAATGTTGCATTACAATAACATGTAATGAAATTTAAAAATTAAAACAAGAAACAAAATGATTGAAATAAATATACATAACACTTCCCTCCTAAAGAAAAACAAAGATTTATACAATAAAGCTTTCCTTTAACTATAGGTAAAATATGCATGTGGTAAAAAAACTTTCAGGAAATCTTATGAATGACACAAAGCATACATAAAAATATATTTATATACATGAGAAAGTGTATCTGCTATTAAATTGTTTTTTTCCCTGATGTCCTGATGTCAGTATTATATTCCTATGATAAATTCACCTTAATAATCTATGACGTTTGTTTTTCATCTTGCCGATGTAAGTAAGATTGTTGTGATCATTAAACACAATAATAGGCGAAGGAGCTAAACTAATGTAAACTTTAAAGTTTCGTAATGCCAATATCAAGGACAAATATTTATTTGCGATTGTGGAATAATTTCTCTGGCGCTTATATAATTTCTTAGATATATAGCCCAATGGATGATCATCACTATTTTTATCTTCTTCAATCAATTCTACTCCAAACCTAACATCACTTGCATCAACAAACAGTTTAAACGATTGACTGTAATTGGACCTGTATAAAAATGGTGCAATATTAAGTATGTTTAACTTATCGAAAGCTTCATGACATTTTCCAGACCAATGAAATGTCGCTTCTTGCTCTAGAAATTTGTCAGGTGGTTAACAATTATGGGAAAATTATAATAATATTTCCGATAGTATCTTGTCCTAGCCTAAAATCGCATATGTTGCTTTTTACTAATAGGCACAAGGACTTCAGATTTAGGTTTGACCTTAGTACTTATACGTTTAACTTGTCCAAATCCCACTAAATATGTCCTAGAAGTGTTACACAAACATAGCAAAACTCACTTGTGGATAAATTAATTGTCAAACTTGCAGCAGTGAGGCTGTCAAAGAATTTCCAAATGGTCTTTAAATGTTCTTTCCGTGTGTCATTGTAAATGATGATATCATCGATGTAAGCATAACTATTATCTAGACCAGATTTAAACGTGTTCATTAATCGTCGAAAATTACTTGGAGAACCTTTCATCCCAAACAGCATTATTTGATATTAATAAAATCCATCTGGAGTCATAAATGCTGACTTTCTTTTACCCGTTCCGTCAGTGGAATTTGTCAAAATCCTTTCAGAAGGTCAAACTAGGTGACATATTTGGCATTTCTAATTTTATCAATGCATTAATCAGATTCTGAGTAATGGAAATGAATTTGCTTTAGCCACACTATAGACCTTTCTAAAATTAGTGTACATGGGGAAAGCAATGTCTGGTTTCGGAACAACTATATATGGTGAACTCCAGTCACCTTTACTAGAATATTTGAAATCATTATCCACCAAATACTGAATTTCCTTTATCAAGCATTTCTATTTGAGAAGATTTATCCTGTCGGGTGTAATTATTGTAATAACATCTGACATAAGTGCTCATATTCAGCTTATAATTGCTTATTGCTGTTCAAATGTGAAAGTGTCTGGTCCAGATTATTCATAATGTCTCAATTCCGAAGATTTGTTACTCCCAAACCTATAGAGTTTGATTGCATTACTTTGAATAATTAACTTGACTATCTCTTTCAAATTTCTCTTTTAACACATTTATGTGACATAGTTATTTTTGTTTTGGCCTCCCAGAAGTATTTATGATATAATATAAATCATTTACCTTCATTTCAACTGTGTAATGACCATAATACTTGGCCGCAGATTTTGTGTCATTTTAAGAGAGCCAGAACGCTATCACCAGACTCAAAAATCCTTTTTTTGCATTTATATCATACCTTAATTTCATTTTTTATTAGTAGAATGTAGAGTAGTTCTTTCAGCCTCACAATCCTTTGACAACGTATACTTAAAAGTGGAAACATAATCGTAAAGATTGATTTCAGTATCTTCATAAGAAAGAAGTTTCTCTTTTAGCTACTTTAATGGTCCACGCACAGTGTGTCCTAACACTAGTTTAAATGGACTGAAACCTAAACATACTTGAACTTATTCCATAACAGCAAACAATTAATGCCATCATCCCAATCCTTACCAGTATCAAAACAATATGACTGAATTATACTTTTGAAAGTTTGATGAAATCTTTCTAAAGCCATTGGATTTCAGAATGATATTCAGGAGACATGAATTCTAATTCGTACATAACTTGCTGAAATGTTCCAGACATAAAATTTGACCCTTGATCAGAGTGGACCGATTTGTGAAGGTTAAATTGAATGAAAAGACTTTATCAAAGCTTTTACTATTGTTTTAATTTTAATATTCCTCAGAAGAATTGCCTCTGGGATTGCTGTTGGTGTATACATTTTGGTCAAAATGTAATGGTTGACTGACATTGTCTTAGGTAAGGGACCGACACAATCAACAATTTTTCTGTTAAATGGTTCGTGAAATTCATGAAAAGATTGCAGACGAGCCTTATGTATCTTCTGATTGGGTTTCCTACCATTTGACAAGTACGACAATGTTTACAGTATTTATAAACATCGCTCACTTTTAATGTTCGTCAAATATAAGTGATTCAATATCATGTGATAGTCTTATCAATCCCAAAATGAACCAGAAATACATATTTCATGGGTCAAACTAAGAATTTCCGGTCTGTACGATTTTGGAGTTACAATTGGATAGTTCACTGATCTCTTGTCACCAGTAGGACCATTGAGAAAGCTTCATTTTCCCACTTCCAGCTACCTTCTCTCGAGTTGACCTGATGGACCTGTTTGCAAATTTCCTCCGTGACAAAGTCAAACCATCAAAGATAAACTTGTCAACAAAATTTCTGTTAATTTGTCATCACCATACAGTTGTGATACAGAATTTCAGCGGCAACCATTAGCAGCATTTGGACCTGACTCTATGGATTTAGTACGCCTAATCGTAATGAAGAGTGCACCAAAATCATGTGAACTGGATCCGATTCCGATGTTACTGTTGCTAGAGAGCTTGGATCAAATATTGCCTTCACTAACTGATGTTATTATTACGTGCCATTGTAGAGCCTCTGTTGACGAAACCAACACTTGCCAATAATGATCTAAAGAACTGCCGCCCAGTTTCTAATCTCCCATTCATGTCAAACATCTTAGAAAAAGTTGCTCTATCCCAATGTGTAGCTCATCTGAATTCAAACAGTCGTTTTAGCAATGTACAGTCTGCATATCGCCCTCAACACAGTACTGAAACCGCTCTTCTGAAAGTAGTCAACGACCTTCTCTCTGCTTTGAATTGAGGAAAGACCACAGTCATCACTCTCCTTGACTTTTAATTTTAAATACATTTTCATCGTCATTAACTTTTTCGAAAGCGCAATCATGCACCACTTATAGATATATGAGACCATAAAAGGGCGTCACCAACCCTACGACTTTGTCAACTTAGAAAGCTACGTCAGATCAGATTTACAAAGGGACATTTTCGTATTTTATATATATATATGACCTGTTGGGATATATGGTCTGTGTTTTAGAACCTTTTTCATCAGCCATCATAGAGTGAAGTGTACACCGGATTATAACTTGTTGTAAGTGCAATATATATATATATATATATATATATATATATATATATATATATATATATATATATGACTCTAATACAATAGTCAGTTTCATTTAAGAGGTGGAATGATCTTTGGTAACTGTTCATCTCGGCTGAGGAAATTCCATGGAAATCTCATTTTCGCATAACAGAGCTTCCATAATTGACCTTTCAAACACCGATACAGCCATTTTAGAATTTTGTGTTTGGTACATCGTGTCTGTCGAATACAGCTCCATAATTGGCTTCTAAATGGCTCTTTCCGACAGTGCTTGGGGGTGTATCATAAGCTGCTTCCTAAAAAATAAAACTCAATGAGACGTTTCCACGCAAAGATCGAAAATTCTTGAACTTTCGCATATGCTTCGTACAATTAACGCCCTTTCCGATTCATTAAATTTGCTTTTGTTACTTCAAAGAATAGTAACCAAGGAAAAACCAGACAAAGAAAAGGAATTTGATAGAATTGATTCGGTAATTGACAGTTTTAAGTCGATTCCTTTATGTATAAGGTAAACATTAATGTTTGTCAACCACATGAAATCATTATCCTAAGAACAAGTCAATTTTGAACGTTTATCCGACATAAGAACAATATTTGCCAAGTGTTTTCCTTAAAGATTCTTGTAAACCTTTCTTCATTGTTTTATAAAGTAAAAGAAACGGTGATGATTTTTACTCATCCACTTGGACAATGTTAAATGGATATTAAGATCGTTTGCTAAATAATTTTAACATTACTTGTATTTTCTTGGAAACAATTTTCCTCACTCAAGCACGTTCCATCTATGTTTATTATAATCTAATTTCGTTTGGTTTTAGTCTCACACTATTTAAGGGTCTGTAACACTTGAAAATTTGGGATTACACTGATGAACATAAATTATAGAGTTAGTTAGAGAAGATATGCAGACAGCAATCAAGAACATTTGTTAAGTTTTTGATACGAATGCGAGACCATCATGTTTGGCGATCAGTATAATATATACTGGATCATATTTAATATCTCCCAAGACAAAAATGCCAGAAATCCTTTTGCTTACTGTCACGAACGTGGTAGATACAAATTAGTCATTCATTTCAAAATGTGTCTAATGCAATCACCCTGTCCAGAAACAGTGAGGAAATTGGCATTATTTGACTCTTATGTTCAGGTAATATTGCATCTTTCAAATTGCATATGAAGGTATTATTGCATTTGATATTCGTCAATACTGGATGATAATAAGATATCATAATGTTCTTTACACTACAACAAAAGATAAAGAAAAGAAAACCATTCGTAACTCTAAAAGAAAAATGATTAATTTATCTTTCACCCGCAATGTAGATGAATGCCAACTTTTCACTTTTTGTCGTGTTTATGGTCGTGTTCTGAGGAGTAGAATAATTTTTGGAAATATCTCCATCTTTCATCACATGACAGCTGTTATGTATCGCATGATCTGCTGTTGTAACCAAAGTGGTTGCAGACTGGTTTCGGTTATTACTTGAGAACTTAATATAAATCAAGACAAACATCGATAAAGACCACTCGAGTCATCCGTGAGTTGGAGGGGCTGGTTCTGTTCTGTGAGTGTGCACGTGGATGATAAGGTCAATTCTTGCATGGAAGGTTTTGTTGTAAAATGAACACGGGATACGTGAGACATTTCCAGGAGGGTCGCTGGTACGTGCTTTTCTGACTTGCCTTTTTATCTGCAGCTGCTATCATCCTTGATTTGCACAGCTTTGAGCCTTTGTGCAGATAGGAACGTCAAGTGACTAGATCGCTAGCTGTTTGATCCCATGAGTCAGGATTTATTTTGAATGCATTCAATACAGCTTGCAAATTGTCTTTGAAGCGTTTCTTCTGACCTCCGTCGGATCTCTGTCCTTGCTGTAGCTTGCCATAGAAGATTGTTTTAGTCAGCCGGTGGTCTGGCATGCCTACAACATGTCCCGCCGAGCGTAGCTGGGACTGCATCATGGATGGTGTGAATGCTGGGGAGACCTGCTTTGGCTAGTACCTCGGTATTTGGGACTTTTTCCTGCCATTTGAAGTTAAATATTTCCCTGAGGCTTATGGTGTTAAAGTGGTTCACTTTCCTGGCATGGCGTTGATACACTGTTCACATTTCGCATGCGTAGAGTAATGTGTTAGTATAACTGCTCTGTAGACCTTTAGTTTGGTCGTGATGCCGATGCCTTTTCTATTCCATACATTCTCATACAATTTGCCAAAAGTTTCGCTGGCTCTGTCAATGCGGAGGTTCAACTCGTCATCAATTGTGACACTCTGTGAAACTGTGCTGCCAAGGTAGGTGAAGTGATTCACTACGTTGAGTTTTTTTGCTGTTGACGGTGATGTTTGGCACAGTATAGGGCTTTCTAGGGGCTGGCTGATGTAGTACTTCAGTCTTCTTAGTATTGATGGTGAGACGAAAGCTTGTGTAGGAACTGTTCAGTCTTTTTTTCTCCGTTAGCTGACTAATGCTTTCAGAGACGGAAATGTTGGAGTCGGCACAAGGTACTGTGCAGATGGAAAACTGTTCAACCCCCGCAGGCTACAAGCGAAAACCAAGGTTATGACAGACAACATCAGGGAGTTCTTTTTTGCCGATGATTGAGTCCTCTATGCTGGCTCAGAAGCAGACATACAATGCAGCGTTAACAAGTTCTCCAGATACAGGACTAGTAATATACTGTATTCCAGTGTCTACTGGAAAAGGCCGTTGCTGTAATTGTTAATTGGTTTTAAAAATTCGTTTTCTCGTTATTATTTTTTAACTTAAAAATTGGAAGCTTACTCAGTGACTATATTATCATTTGTAATCTATCTTCTTTAATGTTAAGGATACGAAAGGAGTTTAATTTGCTTTAACTTGTTCACATTTACATCATTGCGCAAGCTTTCTTATGTACGAAGGATATTTTCAAGTTCATACTGAAATTTTCAGTGTAAACTTGACTTCTCACGCTCTATCTTATGCAGAGGAAATTTCATTGGATTTTTTGTTTGCTTTGAAAATAAATTACTAATTATTGATAATGAGCCATTGACTTTGACTCTCATTTTCCATTGTTGTACAATCCTTTATTATGGGTCGGCTTTGGATGGCAAAGATTTAATCTCTATATAAAACTTCTGTTTCAGACATTAAGCTTTGCCGAGTGTCTGACATACAGTTCAGACCCTCTGATGTATCTTATTACTCTTCACTAACATGTATTAAAGGATTTTGTGAATTATTTCCGAGTCTGGATTTTATCATTGCATAGATTTGGTTTTTGCATGGCATTCTGCCTTGAGCTGTATACAAGAATATTGAATGTAATCATTAACAAGTCACTGAGACGTATTCACAACGCTTCACGTTGTCGTCCCAAACCAAATAAGCCGGACAATCGAATTCATGGTAATGCTGGTTGGAGCACTTGACAAACTTTCGGCAGTGAAAACAATGCTGATAATCGCCATTTCTTTTTCCAATGCAGCCAAACCCTCCAGACCCTATGCAATCTGCAAAATGAAGAAAACAATTTCGGATACATGTTGTTTATTATCTGCAATATGAATCTAATAAGAACGAAAATGGGAAGAAAAAACAGACAAACAAGAACAAGACAAAAACAAAAAAAAACCAACAAAAAAAACAATAAATAAAAGACAATAAACTAATATGGTTAAATTCAATATTAAGTCTGATATTTTGTCTTCATTTGCTTATTTCGTCATCAATTACTCCTGATAATCTTTTTCGAAACTATTTATCTTACAGTCATTGTGTGAATGCATCCCTTTTTATACCACTGGCTGTACTTTGGATCAATTCAGTCCCTCAGTGACCATTTTATTTCACATAACGATCTCGGAAAACGCACGGACTTGGCCACATGTTGAGCATACGCTTTTAATCAACAAAGTAATTTATGGTTAGTATAACGTTATCCTACCTGTACTCTTCGATACGGTCGAGATAACTAATATCTTGATTTATCAATATTACATAATATTTGTTGAGGTTCATATTTCAACTAAAATCACTAAAAGCAAATAACCAAGTTAGCTTTGGACATGTAACGACTAAGTAATGTGCATCGTCATTTAACTAAGATTTCCTGTGGTGACCATAATTCCAAGAGTATCCGTTGATTAAAGACGATGTTGGATACAACCAACTGTCATCCTTTTTAAAAAGGGTTTGACGCAACGTGAAAACATTAACATTCTATATGAAGATGATTGCAAATTCATCAGCACTAGAACTTCTCAAGATCAAAAAGACATTGCATAATAAATTACGTAATGTCCAGTAAAATAGTTTCGATACATTTTTAACTTTTGCTTGTGTGAACTATCACATAATAAAATATCACTGAAGACAAGCTAGTGCGAAAAAGTTCAATACAGAAGATACTGTAAAAAACCGGTATCCTAATGGTTCCTATTTATCCAGTATTTAGATCAGAAGTACGTTTTCAAAGTGTAGATTGTTATTAATGTGGCAATTTTATTAAGTGTTTTCCATTTCAATTAAAAGTTATTATTCATGTCCATTCTGTTTAATTACCAGAGTTTGTCTGAAATAAATGGTAAGCTGAAGTCGTCTTTGGTATGCAATGGAGTGTGTTGATTCTGTATCCTTCATGACATGAATTGTCCCAAATTGCATTGAACTTAAATGACCTTTTATTCAGCGTGACCCATACCTACTACACACTACACGCAACGGTAAACTGTTATGGGCATAGCTTTGGATTAAATAAAACAGTAAAACGTGTTTAAGAAGTGTTTTAGGCTTTTGTTAAACTCGTTTCATGACTGAAAACGATGTAAAAATGTAAAAATGGAGTTTAGGTGAGTGTTTATGTCAAATATAAGTTAAGTGTCCATCTCAATTTGAACTTTAGCGAGAGACAGCAAGCTTGTTATGACTAAAGAATCCGTGTTTGAATCCAGAAATAAATACAATATATATATATATATATATATATATATATATATATATATATATATATATATATATATATATATATATATATATATATATATATATATATATATATATATATATATATATATATATATATATATACTCAAAATAGTTAGGTTAATGCTGTTCAGTGTCAACTTTCCGGTTAATCCAATTTGAGAATAAGGGGAGTGGCTCGAATATATTGCGGTGTCGAATTTTCAAGGAAATGTCCGATACCTACTACACACTACGTGCAGTAAATTATCGTATTGGTGACAATATATGTAATTTATATTCCTGTCATGATCAAATGTACACAATATATTTGACTTCTAATCATTAATTAAAACGGACAATGATCTTATCGTGTCGCCAAATTATGAGTTTACAAAAAGGTTGTATAATATATTCATGTATTGGTGACAATAAATTTAAATCTGTGTCCATGTCATCATTTAAAGGAATTCATGTCATACTTTATTTATCATAAAGGTAAATATATTGGGTAAATCATTAAAAACTATGTTCGAAGGTAATATTAATCTGAGTAAATTAAAAATGTAAGGAGACAAGACAAATACAATTTATCGATTTTGGTTGAATTGGATGACCTGTTAAGATCAGAGGATGCAATAGTTCACTATTAACCACACCATACCACCATGACATTTTTATGGAACACCTTAACCCTTATCAGATCCACCTAAGAAAGTAAACATTATGCACAGCATGGAGTTGCAAGAGACCAAATATATTCTAAATCACCGATTCTCTTGACGACAGTCTTTTCACTCTTTCAAAATGTCGTCTTAATTACAACTAATGTCAAATCAAAGAATGAAAGCATATGTTTCGAAACTATTCATTGATTTTTCAGATCATTCACTAATTAAAACTAAACCAGTATTTTGGATTTATTGTAAATTCATTCAATGACATTTGGATTATATCATTGTGTAACAAGAAGAATAATGGAATATTAGCACATAAGTGACCACTAGCATATCGGCATATTCAAAATTGGAATTCATTCAGAACACCATTGGAATTCATTAGGAATACTCTGTATGTCTGGGCTTGTGAAAGAATTTTTAGGAATATTTGAGATTTAATTCACAATATTGTAAGTTCATTTTTTAATTTTCATTTTGGTTTCCGGGGAAAAGAAATTACTTGTTGAAGTTTACAAAAATTTGCTTCCTTTCGCTCCTTTCTGTTGTTTAGTTAAGACAACAGTGGCGTAACATTTATATTGTACTTCAAATTCATCTTATTTTCCCCGTTAAGTAAATCTAATAACTCTTCTTTGTTTGTTTATCGCAGTTGGTAAAAACTGTAGGCCTCATTCTGTTTTCGCCATTTCGACTATAAGCTATAGTCCAATGCTACATCCCCTTTTGTTTATACCCCTACCTATTTCAATAACTGAAACGTTTAATGTGATAAAAAAAGTGCACAGAACTAAGTCAACTGGATCATTGATTTATAATTTCTGACCTGACTGAGACCAGAATGACACTAATACTGGCATTCCCTTGCACCTTTCATACCTAACGAACTTTCCATACTGACAGGGTGCCATAGCCATATTCCGTACACTATAGGACAGTTTAAGGAGTTAATTCATCCTATTTGGTAACTGCCGGATAATTCCGTAAATGACTATAACGTTCAGATTGGAATTATATTCCTTTGCACACATGAACATTTAAAAAAAAACCGCTTCTTTTATCCAGGCTAATTTGTGTTGTCATTATTTTCCATTGCTTGATTCGACACTGTAAATATCGGAAGCAGAAGACATATGTGTTTACATCTTTAGTCGCACATTCACCCCTATGCTGAAAATGGACTGATCCAGGAACTGGAAATGAGTCTCAAGTATGTCAGATTATTACATTGAACTTCCGTTAAGCATGAAAAGCGCAGGTGATGACGGTGATATGACAATTCTACTTACATTCAGGTTAGGAAATATAAATCAATGAATGAGTTGACAAGGTTCTTTGCACTTTTTATCAAATTAAATGTTTCTGTTATTGAAATCGTTAGGGGGGGGTTACAAATAAGCTCGGACTATAACCCTTCCGTATACTTCTGAAGATTTATTAACTTGCATAAATTTGGAGTAACTGGTCAAAGTTCAAACTGTTTTTTTATACTATATTCGAAATTAAAGATGAAGCAAACTAGCTCTAACCATCCAAATATGCAAAACGAAATACAATAGTTTCGAATAGATTACCAAACTTAACTTCTGAGAATGTATCGATATTATATATTCACATCATTTATATTTAGTTTCTTCAGGAATATCTTATGGTCTAATGAAAAATACGATCTGAATTCATGCTGTATATCTTACAAAGCGGTGATTTTGTCCTGCGTAAAATGATTCTGTAAATGTTTGTAAATACTCAGCTTAATACCTATAATGTCTTGTGACATTTGGTTTCCTTTTTTGAAGGGATTTAGCTGTCTGCAGATAATGTACCCATCTAAAGCAAATATAAACATAAATTTTCTTTCTAATGCAGATTCAAAATCTTACTGATTTATTGATAAGTAAACGGATAAAATTTTCATCAACAACAGTTCTTTCTAACATAGTGATTGACATTACATAATGTCCATGACAAAATCAAAAAAAGATCTTGCAGTCATCACCCACGAAAAAAGTGTTCAGCAGGAACAAAACATCGCAGTCCGAACTGTACATCAATCATTAATTGATACCTGGATCATGAAGAAAACTTTTGCTATCTACAACTCTAACATAAATAATAACGCTATGAGCATTATGTAGAGAAATGTCTGAGATCTAATTTTGTGCATGTTAATAATTTTGGAGCCTTTCAAATCCTGATTATTTTAAACACTATGTCCAATTCTAATTGTAGTCAATTATTCACACACAGTTATGGCAACAAACGTTTGAGGCCTGTACAGTAAATTGATATAGTAGTGTTATTTCCGTGCTACGGCTGGTGAGACAAAACCTTCGGATTACAGTGAAGGTCTTGTCCAAGATTCCAGATAGTCCTGCATAAAATACTTAAGATGATTTTGTTGAAAATGTCTACGTGCTTCACTATCACCCAGTTGGGAAAGGTTCAGTTAAATTGCTTGTTGCCTGCGGTAAAAGTTAACTGCTCCTTTGGTTTCTCAACAAATATGTTGGATTTCACTCTCATATATTATAAGCCATTGAAGATATACTTTTACGTACACAATTAAATAACTTATCATCGTCGTTATCGTCGTCGTCTTAATAATAATAATAATAATAATAATAATAATCATCATCATCATCATCATCATCAATTTCTTAATGTAAGAGGCTGTTGGGGCACCACAGCTAACTTTGCAACCAACTATCTCCATCTTTCCTGGTTCTCTACTGCCCTTTGGGAATCTCCACATTATATGCTTGTCCACTCCTTAATGCTGTCTTTCCATCTCTTTTTCTGTTTGCCTCTTCTTTTACACCCTCGCACTATACCTTGCAAGATTGCTTTTGCCAGTTCAGGTGATCTTGAGACATGACCGCACCACTTCAGTTTGCGCTTTTTGTTACAGTGGTCAAGATGTCTTCATAGGATCTGATGGTCCTGTTGTGACTTCTTCGTTGGTTACATGAGATGCCCAATATCTTATGGTAGTATCTCATTTCAAAAGTTTGAATCCTTCTTTATAGATCTTATGTGAGCGTGCTTGTTTCACCAGCATTCTGAAAGATGGATATGACAATCGAGCGCATCAGCCTTAGTTTGAAACCAAAAGCAATGATTGTATCTTTCCATATTGGTCTCAACCTTGTTATTGTTGTAATTGTCGGGGCAATCCTGCAGAGTAGTTCTGGTTTTAAGCCCTCGTCTGTGATAATTGATCCTACGTACTTAAAGTTGTTGACTCTTTCCATCTTTTGTCCACTGATCTTTATTTCTGCACTAATGTCATTGGTGTTGTTTGATAATCTCCATACCGTATGATGTGGAGGTTGTATTTAGGTGATCAACTAAGTCTGCCAGGTCTTTCGCATCTCCTTCTAAATCATCAATATCATCTGAGAAGTAAAGATTGATAATTGTTCTTCCTTCGATGCTGACAGTGCCCTTGTGGCTATGCAAGGCATCCTCTTTGATCCTTTCCAGGAAAATGTTGAAAATTGTAGGTGACAGTAAATAACTTATAGTTAGTATAAGTTAATACTTATAACAATTACATACCAGCACTTAATGTAAGTTTATATGTCTAACAATTCAATAACCAGTAGTTTTCATTAGTTTATATATCTATCTAAATGAGTATGAGGATGAATAATCATATTTATATTGAGTTGTTCACCTGACAAATTAAGCACAGCATATCAGCAGAAAGAACTTCAATATAATGCTCATCTTATTTTCCTGCATCATTGATATAAGTATTCTGAAAAATCATGGTCTCCTATGCTACTCTAATCAACTTTTAAATTGCTAGTCCGATTTATTTCCAGTGACATTAGGCCACCATATTACTGACTTTGCCATCCTGAAATGTTACGAACGAATACATTTCACATGCGACTGTTGCATCCTAACCTCTGCCATTGATGACGCATGCTAGCCTGATCTGCAATAGATGACTTCAGCAATACGTGACTGGTGCTTATTAACCTTGTTTGCTACCGAGGAATTCAGCCAACACGGGACCATTGTTTGCACAACTTAATCTGTTACTGATGGATTCAACTAGACGAGACTAATGATGGTAGTTTGATATACCACTGGTGAATAAAACAACGTTTGTGTTTTTGCACATATCCCCAATTATGATAGATTTCTCTATTGAAAAGGCAACAATCACTGGAAAGGTCTACAATGAATACTTGGAGTACATCAGGTTATTTGTTTAACAATTCCTTTCTTTATAATTTAATTACAAAGTTCCGTGAATAAACTTTCTGGTAGTTGCTAATGGTTTTAATCCAATCTAACAGAGTACACATCATCTGTAAAGGATAAATGAATAATCCATACCCTCCCCAAGGACAAGATCTCGACGGTTGAAGCCATTCGACAACAGTCGACTTAACTGTATATATATATATATATATATATATATATATATATATATATATATATATATATATATATATATATATATATATATATATATATATATATATATATATATATATATATATATATATATATATATATATATACATACGTGACAAGGGCTCGAACTTAGCAACAAAGAAAAGAGTGAACCAACAAACTTTGTAAATTTTAACAAAACAATTTATTTCCCTGCACAACAATGTAGAAATTGGTAGATGGGAATTACAATTGGTGAATATAATTCAAATATGATTAAAAAGGATCAAAATACAAGTCCTATCACTAAAGAGTCTTATAAGAACCCAGTTTAGAGTCCCGACGACGTACAAATATGGTAGGCAATGACGTCAGATGCAGTCCAATCGATGAATAACAACAATTCCTCACTTTAATCATTCTTTGTTTTCGAATAATTCCAGAATAGATTTCCATGAATATCATTCAGAATATTTTATAAGAAAGTCAGCTTGTTGAGTGTCCAGAAAAATAACTTTTTGAATCCAAAAGTCAGACAATGAATAAACAATCTAGCAATAAATTAGAATATACTCCTTGTCCAGTCAAGGTTTTGAATGAGTCTAAACCAAAACAATATTAAGAATGCGTATTTAACCTGGACCCTGTGGCGATAAAAGATGCAAAACCTGTCAACATATGATAGAGACTAGGACATTCACTAGCACAGTGACTAAATAAAAACTAAACATAAATGGTCCAAACAAAACGTACAAAACAGAAGAATGTGATTTATCTCATCAAATGCAAGATCTGTGGCCTTCAGTAACGTCGGAGAAACTGAAAAGCTACACAAAAGGATAAACCTTCATAGATCTGATTGGATGACAAGAAAGATGTACAGAAGCCCGGTCGCAGAACACTTCTCCTCCCCTGGCCACACTTTCGGTGATATAATACTTATCGCTATTGCTAACAACCACAGCTGGAGTTCCGAAACCAGGAAGGAAAAGGCATCATGCTGAATATGCCGCCTTAGAACATTGAAACCATGCGGTCTAAACGATGAAGACTAGAAAAAGAAAACTATGCACTAGTAGAATTCAACTTTTTCTAAATCTTCTTAGTATCCTTCAATTTTTACTATAAGAATAACCTGTATAGAATCAAATATCCGGGATATAATCTGCGTCACATAAATGTACATAAAAGTAAAATAGATGTCGCTTTGGCTTGTAGACTTTTACGGAATTATAGTTTTCAGTATCAGCAACAAATTTATACAAGCTGGTAGTATTTATAGTTTTACCTCATGTGGAGACAGCCATGTAGAGGTTTACAAACATAACGTTTTTGTGCTTATTTGTTTGTCTTATATATGTTTTGTATTTGCCTTTGAAAAAGACTCATTAAGAGTCGAAATCGCTTAGGCTTGTTAGTTACTAGTTTCGCACTGCTCGTCGTCAGTTTATTGCATCTATTTAAACAATCCCTGATACACGTGATATATATATATATATATATATATATATATATATATATATATATATATATATATATATATATATATATATATATATATATATTTAAAGCCATACGGAAACAGCTGTGTTAGCTTTTGATATATATATCTCCTGTGTGGTGAAATATCAAATAATAGTATATAAAATACTAGTGATTAAATCTACGTAGTTCAAGTCATACGACCATAATTGTCTTAACCGTTTGTTTTAATAAAATATCTTTTTTGTAGAGATGATCTAGCAAATTATAATATATAGTCACATGTTTGTACATAGCATATAATATTATATATACTAATTTGATTATGATAAAATTTTGCATGTTAATATTTTAGCAAAATAGAAATGCAATTATTGTTTTCCTCTAGTAAATTGCAGATATGACTACGGTGTTCTTGGAACGCTACTGCATGACATAGTATTTTACATTCAATTTAAAAATGTGATTTATCTTCTAAGTCATAAAATAATTTCAGCATGAAATATGGCACTAAAATTGCCAGATGAAAACATGAAAGAAAACAATCACATGAGCAAAACGATTTCAAATAGAATATGGAGCCAATAGATGTAAAATATTCAGTCGCTAAAATGTAAAGGAGAGATTTGTCTTGTTTTGTTACTAAACCATGAGACACAAAGCAAAATACCTGTTTTTCCATCGTTCTGTATACAAAATTGCATGTTGGAAATACAAACAAAAGAAATTTAAAATTCAGTCCCAATATACAGAAAGTAAACAACTTTTCACGGAAATAATTGTAATACATAATGAATACCTTTCTCTCTATGGCCTTTGCTTAACTTGCTCTTGCTCTCTGTTAATGTCATTGCTGGCCGTGCTACAACATTGGAAAAATTAATATAAATAATTAGAGATATCATGCAACACTTATACCAAGTGCTGAAATCTCTCTCTCTCTCTCTCTCTCTCTCTCTCTCTCTCTCTCTCTCTCTCTCTCTCTCTCTCTCTCTCTCTCTCTCTCTCTCTCTCTCTCTCTCTCTCTCTCTCTCTCTCTCATATGCAAATTACATTCAGAATGACGCTATTAAAGGTATTATAAAAGTCTGATATATTGCAGTGGAATAATTTTGGAAATGCAAGTCCTTATTGAGATCGTACTAATAATAGTTTACAATAAAGTCCTCTACAATAAAGAAACTCAAACGATATGTACTGTGAATTCACTATTTTTTGTTAAGTAAAATTTGTGTGGCTTTCGTGGTTGTCGAAAAAACACGAAATTAAGCCCCTTTTGATAAATTATCTTAGTGTAGAGATAGTACAAAGATTGATTCTGACGAATAAAGAACGAATTCCTAAAGTTAGAAAGAGGAAGTTATTGTGAATTGATGCGCATTTATTTTCTGTAACTCTAAACTTATTTTATTTATAAATTATTTTCAAGTATGTGTTTTCTTCTCAGTAAACCGTAACTGTGAAGTCAACTCATATTCACAAGGTAATTTATTTAACAAGGGAAAAGTACATAACCCTCGTCTGTCTCTGTCTCTCTCTCTCTCTCTCTCTCTCTCTCTCTCTCTCTCTCTCTCTCTCTCTCTCTCTCTCTCTCTCTCTCTCTCTCTCTCTCTCTCTCTCTCATTTCATTTCTCGTTTAAGTCGCTTGCTGCCGTGAGGCTTATACGACTGCTTACAGTCCCGGGCATGGACTGCAGTCCCTCTGGGGAGTATGCCACAGTCCCGGGCGTGGTCTGTGGTCCCCCCTGGAGGGCGCTTGGCCTTTGGTGCTAGGCCTTTTCCTGACCCCTGGAGATCAGGGACCTAAAAAAAAGACCCGTATCGTTTTTATTGTGATTTCAATCCTAAGCTCCAGAAATGGCAGAACCGCAATCCACTCTCCAACCCAGGCCGCAATTCCCGCACCACCAAAGCCCCCAAGTTTTTATCCAACCAATTTTATTTCAATTGGGTGGATTTTTGTCAAATATATACCAGTTTTTCTTATTGGTATCCCTATGTCAATGTTGTGTAAGCCACCTGTGCAATTGTCCTAATGAGCCTGAGTTGTGAATTTGGAATAAATATTTGTAATTGGAATTTTGCGTACTTGGCGTACTTATAATGTTTGTAAAACATTACCAATCTTTAGGCGTATGCAGCCTATTTAATATATTTATTACCGCTTTGGTTTGAATGGTTGTGTAATTTTGACCGCCTTGCCAAAGAATCTTGTTTGGGCCATGGGTCTTCAGAGCCAAAGTGAAGACATAGGTTGTAGGTTTTTCGTTTTGAACAGTTGGCCGCTCGGCCCGGACTGTTCATCGCTAATCGTTGTCCGAACCAGGGTTGGGGTTTTGAGACAGCAGTGGGGAGGTGGTTAGTTCTGCATAGTCTCTTGATTTGTTTTTGAAGTGTGGTCTGTTTTTGTGTGCGTGCTGGGTTGGGCTTTTGGGATGTTAGCTGGAGCTGTCTAACTATCCCTTTTGATTGGAAGGCAATTTTGTGCATATCTTTATTGGCAATAAAAATTTGTAATCTTTTCATTCTACCCTCAGGGTAGTGCTGGTATTGCTTCCTGGGGTTGTCGGATTTGGGCCGGACCCGCATCATCCCTCTGCTTGTCTGTTGAATCCGCCATCTTGTTCTAGTTGTGGTTACTTCCCTCCTTCGTTGTATCCAATATGAGCTGACTGTATCCCCCTGCCTTACATGTTTGAGAATTGGTCGGATCCAATTCTCCGCTTTGGACATTTACTGGTAGAGCTTCCAGAGTGTTGGCTGTATATGATATTATGTAATCTTTTCATTTAATCCCCCTATCGTTAAAACGACTATGGGGATTTTATATTTATTTTGGGTCTTGGTCGGATCCAAGACCCCGCTAACTGAATCTCACTGCCTTTTCATATTTGAGAATTGGTCGGCTCCAATTCTCCGCTTCGGACATATACTGGTAGAGCTTCCAGTATATTGGTTGGCTTTGATGAAATGTAATCTTTTCATTTAATCCCCCTATCATTAGAACGACTATGGGGATTATTATATATATTATTATTAATTTTTTTTCCTTCTATTCGTGGAGTAGATTATACGCTATTTCGGCCAATCGGTCTACTCCGCTCCTGGGAGTTAGGGATATCAGGGGGGAGGTTCCTGAATTGCCCTTGGTTATCGGTCTTGACCTATACGTCCTTGTCATGGTGGGAAATCTTAGCCTATATAGTGCTTATAGGTTTCAGGATCCACCCAGGCTTGTGCTAGTATGAGTCCTAGCGCCTGTTTTATGTTATGGACTAGGTATGATGTTTGCGAGTATTTTGATGTTTGTATGCGGGGATGGGTTATTAGGGTTTCAATACCGGCTTATAGATACCCTTTATTTGAATTTCGTAAGAATTTTCTGTATGTGTGATTCAGCTATCTTGTTGTTTTCATCCCTCTCCTCCCTGTATGGTTCCCAGTCTTTTCTTCTTTATGTTATATTATTTACTGAATAATACTGGATGATTCAGTTTTATCGTAATTTGTCTTTGTAATTTGAAAAATAGTCTTTACTTATTAAAAGTTATGTGGTGCGTTTGGCCACAGCTGGTTCTATTTACGTCATTCGAGTGCCAGATTTTGATTGGTTGGTGTAGATTTTGGATTTCAATCCTTCTGTTAGTTCAAGGTATCATGTTCTTTGCGGTTTTAGAGTGTGGTTTTATTCGACCAATCAGATGTAGTCTTAGTTTAAGGCCTTATGTATTTCGCACTACCTGATTTGTAAGTTGGTATATTATTAAGCCCGGGATGTTGAAAGGGGAATTTGCTGTCGGTTGGAGTTTATTATTATTATTATTATTATTATTATTATTATTATTATTATTATTATTATTATTATTATTATTATTATTATTATTATTATTTCTTATTTTATTAATTATTATTATTTTTTGATTTTTTTAAAACCTTTTAATGAATATTCATGTAGTGGATGTATGATTAAGTATTTCTAATATATTGTTGAGGTTTATTGTTGTGATAAAGTATCTCTATTCAGTCTATATTTTGGGCGTTTATATTATGTATATATTTTTTAATTAAATTTATTTTCCTTCAACCTTACCTGTATTTTCATATACTGGTTGTATGATTAAATATATCTAATATGTTGTTTGAGGTTAAGGTGTGGGAGTAGTAACACTGTTCAATCTATATTTTGGCTGTTTATATTATGTATATATTTTTAATTAAATTTTCAAAAACCTAAACTGAATATTCATGTAAGGGTTGTGCAATTAAGTATTTCTAATATATTGTTTGAGGTTAATGTGTTGAGGTAGTATCACTTTTCAGTATATGTTTTGGCTGCCCACGTGTTTGTTTCCGTGAGAACAAAGGAACAAAGGAATTTTCAGTGAGAACAAAGGAATAAAGGAATTCTTTAATTAATAGTTTTCATTTTTATCTGTAATGTTACAAAATTTGTAGAATTTGGAAAGGGGGGTATATTTAAATCGTTAATAGTAAAAAATAGTAGTTTGGTTGATAAATTTCAGTACTAGTTGGCTTGAGTAATTCGTACATTGTGAATTTTGTCACTACAATTAATTTATATTTTAGATTTTTATCAATTTAGTAGTTTAGTAGTTTTAGTAAATTTTACTTTACCTTAGCTTCCTAGTGCACTATCCTTAGTGTGAAGTGAATCATCCAATATTATCCTCAAGTCCGAGAGCTAAGAAAAACACGTCCTCTCTGTTCCGCAGTCCTCTCCACTGCCACCACTGCCACTCACGTGCCAATTATAGAAGAATAAAAGTTCGAAGAAGATTATCTCTGTCCTCAAAAGCATATTGTAAAACTGGACGCTATGGGAGGGTAATAATCATGTCCCCATGATTATTAATTTGGTTGGGTTAAGGACAGATCGTCAAACGGGATGAGATACAAAGCCGCACAGTAATACCAATTATTTTGTGCACCGTGGCATGTACATATGACTGATTCTAGGAAATTAATTTTACCAAGACAGTTTATTTTTGTTCATATTTGTTAGGAAAAAAATTGTTTGGTTTGATTGTGTGCAAAGCTAGACAAGAACAGTTTTTATTTATATACGTTTTTGCTGCTTGCATCCAGAATTTAGAAAATAGATTCGTTTGATTTGTGCTGTCACTTGAACAGACCTAACTTGAAGGAAAGTGTGTTTTGTGTGATTGTTTGGTTATTAGTGGATTATTTTTTTCTTTCGCTGCAGAGAAAGTACTTGTGGTAAAAAGTTGAGAGAGGCAGGGTCAGGTCTAATAGCGGTCTGGACGACAATTGTGTTATAGCCAGTTAGGCTTTGTTAGTCATGGTTGATTTGTTTTTGGGGTTCGTAAGAGAACGTGTCTTCTCTGTGTGACGCGTTCTCTAACCCAGATGAATACAGGAAAGGTTACTGTGAGGTATTGTCGGTGACTTGCTAGCGACTTGCCAGTTGGAAATTCTTTCGTACAGCGTATTTTAAAAGTTTCCGCTACGACCTTGACAGTCATAATGGTCCAGCGTGGTGTCCATCATGCATAGTATGAATTGCCTGCTTAGATGGAATTGTGTCCAGTTGGGAAATTCTGAAAGACAACTAATATCACATGTTAATTAATAATCAGCATGAAGTAATGGTATTGCACACCACAGTTTAGTTGAATCAGTTATGTGATGGTGTTCCATAACTTTTGCCTTGTGAGTGGACTATCTTATGTCTATGTTCGGTGGCTGTAGTGTTGGTCTATTAGTTGTGAGTAGTAAGAAGATAGGATCGGCTAACCGAGACTGAGTGGAAAAGTGTGTTGTGCGCGGAGCACTAAGGTTTTGTTGGTGACGTGTTATTCCAGGTGGAAACGCAAACTCCAAAACCTAAGTTTTTTTTCGAGTAAACAGGAAGGGTCCTGTGTTACATGTATTGTCTTGTTGTTAGAGACCTATGTGTAGCATAGTATTCCCTGCGGCTTTTTCGAAGAGTGTTATGAGAGAGTTTAAACCCTAGTAACTTGTCGGAACATTTTCATGTTGGATTCAGCTTGCTTTATTTGTGTTCATTGTTGACATTTAGGTTACTTATAGAGAATTAAAAATAAATCAAAAATAAAGTTTGGTGTTGTCCTAATCATGTTTGGGAATCATTAATCGGGTTGGTGGTTGATTTTGGTAAAAAGCAATCAGTTTTGATTGGACCACAGAAGCGTGATGTTTGTATCACTCGAGGACGAGTGATTTTTTTTGAAGGCGGGAGTAATGTAATAAAATGAAGAAGAAGCGCATTTAGTTTAAGCAATTTGTATGCTTGAGTAATCACATGTTTTATTATTGGAATTTGTTGAAATGGGAAATATTATCTAGCACGAAATAATTAGTCAATTATTAGGAGCAAACGTCACGGAGAGAAAGTGTTAGTGAGATGCCATAGCCAACTCAGACCCAATCCGCATGACTGTCCCTGTCGTGGTATAGCACTTTATAAAAACTAATGGTATACATAGGTGTTGTGACTGCAGCAGCAGTATTTTATGGTAGTAAACCGGTAAATTACACAATGGGATAAATGAGAAAGTACTTGGTAGATACCGTTTATGTTGCCATAGCGGCAAATGTGAGTAGGTATACTAGTGTGATGTGCCTTGAAACAGTAGTCAGACTGGCCTAAGGAAGGCAGTTAAAATAGTTCCCCGCGTTAGGGATAGTTGTACAGTTTCTACGTTGTGAATTACAAGCAGAACGGAAAGGTAATATAGAGAAATTGTGGGGATGTGCGTTTGATGGCTAAATTGCAAGTTGTAAATAATGTGGTTTTGTATTGGTCATTGTAAAATTTATCTACAAAATGGACACGTCTGGCTTTCTGACTTACAACTGAAGATGTATAGAAGTCTTTGGAAATATGGGGGAAACGAATGCCTTCTAGCGGGATTCGAGCCCAGGGTTTTGACACCGCTCGGTCAAGTAAAAGACTCCTGGCTTGTAACAATATTATATATGGCTTAACCAAAGCTAAACTACGAAAACCATATCTAACAAAGAGATATTTAGATGCGTTCTGAATAATATTATTTATTTATATAACCAGTCCAATTATTATTAAAGTATAGTGTTGTTTTAAAATGTCTGTGACTTTTGGCAGGAAGCAAATCGAAGAGAACTTCAGATAGGATAACTCAGTTTTCTTGTTTATGATGAATAAAATTAATGTTTTCTCTGATTCTTAAATATTTCATATTGTTTGTTTTATCATCTGGCTTAATCATGACCCTTTGTATTGGGATACATAATTTAGCACGATTCAATAGATCTATATTAAATATTCAAATACATCTATTTCACGAATTTTGGGAACCAATTTACTTGAAAGCTGATGTTGACCAAAAAACACTGGGACTGAAGTTGACGAAGATCACTGGAATAAACAATTCGGAAGACCTTAGCAGTTTATGTTATTAGTTTTAAATTTTGGTCGTTACATTCGAAAACAGAGTCAAACATACTCTCGCAAGAAAGTTAGAACAAAAATTAAAAGATAATAAAATGTCACCAGCGTAAATCACACATTTACAGTACAAATGGCTCAATAACTGTGTAGTGGCTTTTAAAATTAGTTGTTATAGACGAATTCTACACCCCGCTGGCAAAACAAAAGTAACAAAGAAAAGTGGATATTAAGAACAGTGTTGGAACTAAAAGGGATGTTGTACAAATAATTATGGAACGAAATATTAATTTGTTCTGTCATAACTGCATAATGGATAAAGAATCATAACTATTAATGTAATAATCTAAGATTGGAAAATCTTTCAATCACTCATCTGCCTCTGAAATTTAAACTAAATAATTGCTAGTGTTCTCAGTCTTTCCTTGAAAACCAGTAATCAATTCTCGTGTATATATGTGGTGAATTAATGATTAATGAAATGTATTAATTTTCATTTTTTGTAGTAATTGTATTGTTAGCTTGTATATACGTGATAATTGTACAACTCGATGAAGTTTGGAAGATCTGACAAGCGATCGTATGAAGTATCGTGTACAATGGGATTTTGATTGTTGAACATAGTCACTGGTAACATTCTTAGTCACTGGTAACATTCTTCTGATCATCTAAGACCACCATCATTAGGCAGTCAGTTAGCAATGGTAGACGAAAGAAAAATCTTGATAGCTCAGTATTTTTGTTGTCAAATGACAATATGTTTATATCCATTAAAATACTCACGAGTTGTCGTTATTTCCGGAACTAAATAAATTGTTGCGTGAAGACTGGATAAGATTGTACTTTTGCAGTGTTTGCCACATTTTGCCTTTGATGTCTCAAATGATTTTCTTTTGGTTTCTGGAATAAGATATATTAAAGTGAGAAAAAAATTGTTAACAATACGTGCATGGAACGTAAAAAAAGATGCAAACTTCTAGCATTAAACTTGTGTAGGCAGCGGGCCGGGAGGAATATGGTTGAACTGAAAATACAGCTCGATGCATGAACAATAGTATCACTTTATCAAACAGCGATCGATTTCACCCAGGAATATGGAAACCTTATGCAAATGTTTATTATAACCTTGCTTTGCAACATACATTGAAGTAAAGTAGAGAACGACAGTGCTCATAAAATTACCAAATAGTAATAGATGACTCTAAGTTCTTGAAAAAGTAATAGATAATCAATGCCCAAAATGGTATTTTGAATTAACTCAGCAGTATTTAAATGAATAACAGAATTTGATATTAGATGTTGCTCTGAATTGAAAATGAATATAATTTTCCAAGTGCAATTTTAAAATAAACAGTAGGAAAAATTAACATAGGAAAGGAAAGAGAATCTTTCTTTTTTACATTAATGTTTTGCGTCGAGATCATAACAAAAATGGTTGCTTTCTCCAGCAAAATGTTTAGTAAACGAGAACCCTTTAATGGAGAAGAAATTTTAGAAGGACGTGACCCAGGAAGTGATTGGAAAAGATTAATTTGTATATACCTTGAATTCAGTCTACTGTGAAAAGCAGAAGCGACAATTAGGCTTATTATAGAACACACACAGAGACACACACGCGCGCGCGCGCACGCACACATTCACACATCATAGCTACAGTGAGAAAAAAAATGCAAAAGAACAGAATCTTAATTATTTTGAATACTGTCAAAATTGACTTCGAAAATAAGCTACCTGTTCTCTGAAATGGTATATGGTTGACCCAGTCCTGTTAACTGAGACAGCCATATCTTCAAACATGATATTCAGCCACATTTTTCTCAATATTCGATGTTCCTATTTATCCATTATAAATCTTTAAAGAAAAGGCTTGACGAAGATATGTGATTGCAGCTGAGGTGTCTGTACCCTCTTGTAAGGGACAAAATTATGTTATATTTTTCTTCTTATCGCCTCGTTTAGTACCTAAATTATATGCATAAAACTATATCTCAGCGTTTGGAAAGATACATTATATTTTGACAGCTTGTAATAACCCTGGACAAAACGTTATAATGAGTAGTAGGGCTTAATTTGAAACATTTTCATAATAATTCCAGGTTTTCTTTTTTTTATCACGATTTATGAGAAATTACGAAATTAACCTGGAATGGCCCTGCTGTCAAAACGTTTCAGCATTAATAACCACTCAATTTGATCTAGCATATCGTCACATGTAAAATGCAAAACAAGCCCCTAGTCACCGGAGGAATGGCAGTGGGAAATTTGTGGAACTGAGACTGCATTTAACGGAAACGTTTGGAGAAAGCTTTTTTTCTTTGATCTGCGCATACTATTTTTAAAAACTCATGAAAAGTTTAAATTTTGAACATTTTTTTTCTCAAAATGTTATGCTCCGAAGGCTGACTGACTGGCCGATCGCTATGTGGTGATCATAATACCATATTAACACTTTTCCCAGTAAATTCCTAAAACGAAACGTCTTTCTTTTTTAAAAGCAAATTTTTAAAAATTCATGTCAGAAATTTGTGAAGCGTTATTGATCTAAATTGATGACAAATGTTGAAATTTCCTTTTATCAATTTAGTAATATGGCTCATTCGTCAAGTTCTCAATGTTTTGAAACTGAATGCAAACAATTCATGGAAACTAACGTTTGCCGCCTTCAAAAGCATACAAAGAACACCTACGTTTATTTTAAGGAATGGAAGGAAATAATTCTCTAAAAAGGTGGAAGTATTTTGTATTTCTATTCGCATCTTCTCTACTTGTAACAATACACAGTTTACACTTTCATCGTGACATATTTTCTTATAGCTACTTTAAAATTAAAACAACAACCTATTGTCCTCATTTCAGTGATAAAATATCCATAAAGAACATATGTGTTGACCAAATAAAATACTGTGATATTTATGAAGAAGGAGCCCAATACTGTTTCAGCAAGTAGTATCCACAATTTCTAAGAAATAATCCGAATTACGACTTCAATAACGGAAACGAATTCAAGTTTTTGGCAGGAAAGTTATTCATGGTATGCATAGGCCACATTGTGTCGTAGGTGGGGTTCTTTAGCCTTGATTCTTGTCCACTACACTTCAGAAGCAAAGCTGTCTAGTAAGATCAGTGAGTCTGTCCGTTTGCGCATTAGTTTCGTAATTATTGTCAGCCAAATTGATGTGTACATCAGAGACGCATAACAACATTTCTGGTTTTACTGGGTTAAACCTTGTTTTAAGTTATTTCGTATGGATTATTCTTTTTGACTGGGTTAAGCCCGGTTAAGGGTATATTACTTAAAGGTTTCTGTTTGACTGGGTTTTTCCCGCTTTAAGGTACATTGCCTAAAGGCTTCTGTTTGACTGGGTTAAGCCCGCTTTAAGGTATATTGCCTAAAGGTTTCGGCTTGACTGGGTTAAGCTCGCTTTAAGGTATATTGCCTAAAGATTTCTGCTTGACTGGATTAAGCTCGCTTTAAGGTATACTGCCTATAGGTTTCTGTTTAACTGGGCGCTAAACCTGCTTTAAGGTATTTTGCTACATGCTTCTGTTGGGCTGGTCTTAGCCCACTTAGAGGCATTTTCCTGAAGGTTTCTGCGTGGCTTTTTCGTTTTGCAATAAGAGCAAAGTATCTTGTATAAGTAATAACACAAAATCCGACCAGATTTGGTTTTGTCTGGTCAACGAATCCGATGCTCCTCCTTAAGAATTCACCATGCTATCCAATTTGGTATTGCTTTAGGCTTAATCACATATTTGCGTCTAATTCGTGTGTTTAACGTCGTATTTTATAATTGAGGACAACAATTGTCTAAACGAAGCCGTCATTGGCTAAAATTTGAGTGGTATTCAATCAATTGCTGGTAGTTGAGGTGGCCTAATGGTTAGCATGTTGGATTCACGAAATAAAAGGTGCAGGTTCGACTCCTACCATTGGACCAGTCAGGGTCAGCAAATGCGGTGAACTTTGCACCAAAATTGCCTGGGCACTAAAAAACTTGCTAATGTTTGCTGTGCTGTAAAGTACTAAGAAAACCATCACTAGCTTGTTGAATTTTTCTCGTTGATAAATTGCTTTTACCATTTTGTTGTTATTGGCATTTGTTTTTTGTGCTGTTGTTACTGTTACTTTTTCTGACCATAGTTTCCGAGAATGTTCAATAAGAGAGAGAGAGAGAGAGAGAGAGAGAGAGAGAGAGAGAGAGAGAGAGAGAGAGAGAGAGGAATCCATGTCTCACACTACCAGTCGAGAAGAAGTTATCCTTTCATTATGCTTTCTATTTCTTATGTTTCCAGTACCTACCATCACATCCGAGAAAATCAAACCCCATGGATATGCCGCCTTTCCATTCGAGAGGATTTATTCGTAAGTATCGAGCATCAATTTGGCAGGCAAAGTAGTTTGTTTCAGGAGTAACGGCATCCGAGTTTCCAACGAAAAACTAAAGTAATTAAAATCAGTAAATAAACAAGCTCAGCTTTAATAAACCATGTCCTGTCGTCACAATCAAATCGACGTTTTTTATTTTAAAAAAATCAACTTTAACTAGCTCTTATATGTTGCTAAGCTGGTGCAATGTTTTCATACGAAGTGACATATAATTTGTTAATTCAACGTACAACCGACTAAATCTATCTGTATTCTGTCATTAAAGCTACTGTACCAAATACACGTAGAGTATTCTATCAAATCTCGGCTCGATCAAAGTAACAAAGAATTTAAGCAAGCTTTGTAAACTTTAACAAAAATAATTTTTACCCTAGAAAACACAATAAAATATGAAAAAAAGACTTAAAGTTTATGAATATAATCCAAAAATTAATCATGCAATCTAAAATATAAGTCCTAATACTGAAATGTCCTAAATGAATCCAAGTTCGAATCCCGGTGAAGTTCATAGATGGCGAACGATGACGTTAGATGAATGCAGTATTGATCTGTCGAAATTTTCACGTTGAATTGTGCATCAAGAATGATATTTCAGCTTTAGAATTCCAAATAAATACCACTGAAAATCTTTGTCGAAGAATTTTTATAAATATGAATCACTTGTGTAGTTTTCTAGAGAAATAAATATATAATTCCAAAGAACTGAAAAACTAAAATAAAACTCATCTAGTACCAATAATAATACCTCTGAACGTTCAAGGTATTATTTTACGACTAACTTAAAATCACTATAAACGTTAGTCTCAAACACAATTTTAGATCACGCAATAGGTCACGTGGTCACTTACCACTATAAGGTACCCCAATGAAGAACCATTTTTTTTATAAACAAAATCCTTGTTTTCACATGAGTAACGCATGGGCCAACATGACCTTGGAATTAACCAATCGCTATAAATCGATGTTTACCTACTCCATGAAACAGGATGAGCTAATAATAATGCTTCTGTAATAGATTTTACGTTGTAAACAAACAGAATTTAATTTAAAAAATGTCGAATCCCAAGAATATAATCATTAAAATAAAATGTAATGAAACAAAAAATAAAATAAAAAAGAATTCAAAACTAACACACAAGCAATTTAATTACATATACGTAAGAGTATTACTTGACATTGCATTAACCAGATGAAAATGGGTGAAACATTTGCTTTCAGCAGGAGAACATATATCCAGCGTTAACTCAAAGAAACTTGAGATACAAGCCCAGCTATAACACACACACATACACACATATATACATACATACATACACACACACACACATATATATATATATATATATATATATATATATATATATATATATATATATATATATATATATATATATATATATATATACAATATCCATCATCTTCAACACATAGAAAAAGGATAACAGCTGAGATTATGGTACATTTTATGATGTTTGGAAGGGGTGTGGGTTGTGTTCACAAACGTCATGATTGTGTAAGCAAATACCAACAACGTTACGACCATTTTCGTTGCTCGGCCATTTTGATTCCTTAATAAACCTTTGTCATCATAACGTAATTTCAAGATATAAATCTTATTTAATCGTCGATAAGATTATTTACTTCAGCGAAATAATACTTAAATTATACTTGAAATTAAGTGTCCCTATAGCACAAAAGCCAAACACGCTGTAAGTTCCCTCGCTTATATCGAAAGGCGGAATAGTGAAGTGTATATACGACTCATATATTATTTGTACTTAGTGGGAAACTGTGAACCACATTCATGCATATTGCTGACAAAAAGGAAATGAATTACTTCTGACAAATAGACAACTCTTTAGTTAGCAAAGTATATATTATAGGGTCCCAATTAATGTCGTATTAAAATAGTATTTTCACACAATGATCCTCGTGTACAATAACACTAACAGAATTAAAATTTCAGAGCATGTGTATGCCAGAACTATTATGTACATATACGTTTTGAGAAATCAAGTGTTTGTGCCAAAGACAGCTGACAATCCAATTTTAAACAGTACGGTCAAATATTGTATTTATTTTGGAGATGATGGACGGAGAGAACTGTTCAAGTGTGTTGTGTGTGTTGTTTCTTCTTCATTGTATTAAACTGAAAAATGTGCCTAATGTAACATAGCATTGGGTCGAATGCCACAACGGAAGTTTCCTGCAATGCTTTTAGAAATATGAAATTATTTATTGACAATATAGATTTTCATTTCAACGATAACCAAATGATTGATGTAATCCAATGAAAATTGAAACTCATTTCACGTTACTACGTGTTTGAGAATCCATTTGTTTATGCGTCTGTTTATTGATGGATCTATTTGTTAATGAAGAATAACAATGGTTGAAGATTTTAATAGAAAGTAACGAATTTTGCATGGAAATGTACACGTTTGATGTGGACACGTAAAAATGTTTAAGAAAGAAAATGAGCCACCTTCACATTCATTTTAGATGGGTTAGACTAACTGCTGTAAAACTGCAATATCTATATACTGGTTTTAAGGCAACGTTTGTGAGACAATCTCATACCCAAGTTTAAAGTTTCAAACAATTTATGTTCTAAACTTTGACACGAATGAAGTAAGATTCATGGAACGGTTAGATTTCTTAACCATAATGTATCTAGTAAACTTGTGAATTTCAATTGGATAGGTGTAGATCTGACTAAATTCCAAATCTCCAACATAATGGAGACCTGAAAGACTCTGGTAAGAGTTTATGTTCTCTGGGAAGAACTTTTCACCTGTTTTTAGCAGCCTATCAGCTAACGAGTTGATTTTCGTATTACAACGATCGTATTATCATTATTAGTCATTTATATCGATAGATGTTTCTCTCTTTTGTCATCACAAAAGCTACAGTTTGGTGAAATAAAATATATACATCACATGAAACCATATATGTGCTTATCAGACCTAGTTTTTGATTGGTGGATCACAATTTATATCGGACTGATTAGATATTGTTCAAATGTTATATCTGACTTTAGGGATTTTTAAGTTTCACATGAATTTCGTACTAAAGCAAACATTCTAAAATATGAATCACGAACTACAGCAGCAATTACGGTGAAAGATGGGATTATTTTCCATTGCAAAAAAGAAAAGTTTAAAATATAAACATAAGTCAAATATAAAATCATTGTTACAAAATATTTCTGAAAGCTAAAATACTAGTGATATATCAAGAACAGAAATATATGATCTGTAGTTACATATATAAATGCAATAGTGAAATAATATTTGTCAATCTTTAAAACTTAATTGCGGATAAACATATATATCGTAAGTCCTTTAATATACTTACAGCTAAAAATGAACAGTTCAGTTATAGATGCAAAATTCTAGTACCTTATCTGATACTAAATTATCTCCTACTGCATGCCAGTGCTGTTCGTCTAGACTATATAGGACACGATACCTTGTCACCCAATTAAGACCCTGCCCTTGGGTGACCACGCCCCTGACCACTGTTTTGGCACCTAGATCTACCTTTGTGAGAGAATTTTAAAAATAGTCATCATACGATAATCACATGAGCTTACAGTGTCAACATTATACAAATGTCATGACTTTTGTTGAGAAACGAGCTTAAAAAATTAATAAAATGTAATTGGTTGTTTCTTACTTGAGTTAGTAAAGTAGAGATACTGGTTGACTATTTTATAAAATGTGTATAATAGCTACCCCCAACTATATCAGAGCGAAATTGTTTTTTTTTTGGATGTGGACTGTTCTTCTGGAAAGAAATTCCAAAATACATTGTCATATCGATTAAAAGGAAAGAACTATATAATTTAGCCAACAAAATTTTACAATTTGGTTTTCTTGCGACGGGGTTGTTATATAGAGGATCGTCCACTGAAAGGTGTCATTTTCTCTCTATACTATGATTAGACCTCTGAGTAAGAATATAATTAGTAAGTTAGTGTGTATCATTGTTGTGATAAGGAGATCTCCCAATGCATATGCTAAGGCTCAATCATGTGATCTGAAAATCATTGCAATTAAGTTGGGTGGGCATGATTTTCTTTTCAATATAATACTTTGGATTCCATCACTATTATTGCCCAACTTGTCTTTATTACTTAATTTCGCACATCTAATTATTTACATGATATTACAGTTGGATTAAGTTACCATCAAAATAGACATCGTGCGTCCACAATATTAATGGAATCGATAAATTAAGATTTTTAAAACGGTGAAAATATGTATTTACCAAAGAAGAACCTTATAAATACCTGAATATATTGATCTATGTCATTCTTTGACGAAATCCACTTTCCAGGTACATTACTTTCGGTCACGGGAGCTAATCTCTCATCAATGAGAAGCTGTCCCTCATGGTTGGAAGCTTTAAGTTCCGGTCTTTTTCTGTCAGATGCTTGGATAAGAAGGTGATCTTGACATAAGAATTCATCTCCTAAAAGATGTATGCATAATTTATGAAGAAACAATCAAACAGAAATTATCTGCATTCCAATTATCAAGCTAAAAAAGTGTTTCTTGTACACAGAGTTTACAAGAATGTGAGATTCCATTAAATCGAGATATTATTTTCTGAAAATGCTAATTGTGATCTAGTGAAAGATTCTTGTTCAGAATAAATGATTTGGAATAATAGTGAATTCAGACAAGGAAATATTGGATTATATTTTGTGATTAATTGGAAGAACACTTCAGGCTACTGGTACATTAGTACATTCAAGACTACATGTTTATTAATCCCATCTGCTTAGAATGTTATTACGAACACCTCTGGAATTTGATTAGAACTTTATTCATTATGATTCGTAATATAATGTTTTGGACTATTTGGGATATTCGCAATACTGTAAGCTCTTTTCACATTTTAATTTGTATTCAATGAAAATAAATTATTTGTTGAATTTTACAACGCGCAAGCTTCTTATTGCAACCTAGATCCGTGATATGTGGTCAGTTGTTGTTATTGTAGGGTGTAACGCCATTTGACAGCACAAGATAGGCTGAACTTTGCGGCCAGTAATAATGAGGGAGGAAGAACATAGGGAAAAGCCGGAAATAACCATCGACCCACGAGAAGCTAGTGGCAAGCTTTCTCATATACCCTCATTGGCCGAACCTACGCAGACGGAGGTCTGATGGCAATGATCCTTAATGTTGAGCGCTTTAGATCACTCGGCCACAAGGGATCCATTCGGGTCGGTATAAGTTATCATAAACATGACGTCAAAAAAAGGCTATTCTCTCTTCCAGAGAATTTCCGTCTGTTTGATGCACCAAACAGTCGTTCAATTAGCAGAAACAACATTGTAGCTGTTTAACATAGGCCAAAGTCCTGCAGTTTGTTTAATCAATTTAACGCCAGAACATTTTCCAGTACAACTTTGTGTCATTAAATATGGCTTTTAAAGACTATAATTATTTACAGTTAACCATATTCATGCTTAAATTTTCTTGTAAGTTGTTTTTAAAGTGTTATATTTTACTTGTCATTTCTTTTCTTGGTTTTGGTATTTTTACAAATGGATAATGATTCATTTTACTCATAAATATTGACGGTTCTTCTTCTCATACTTTCTTAAACCGTCAAGTATATTTCTTCATCATTCTCTCTAATATAGTCCCTTAGGGTTAGTTATTTTACAAACTAACAATTCAAACATCAATCAAAACAATTACCAATTTCAGTTGTTATTTTCATTATATCTCAATTATAACTGTCATGTTACATGTAATCATATGGGGCATATATCCTATTACATCATGGAAGACAAAGAGATGAAAGTTAGCTATAAACCTTTCGTAAACATTAAGTGAACTCTTTCTTTAAATTTAGCGAGACAATGAATTTGTAAAAGAATTATGCCACATGATTTGAAACCATTAAATAATAAGATATCCTTGCAAATTTTTCCTGATTAAAGTATATTCTGAATATCGCTTACTTTCCTGGCCTATTAAAGGCAATGGAATACCGAATCAGGAACAGTAGTGATGTTGGGATGTTGAATGTTAACGTAGCTTTAACACTTTTTCAGTCATATCGCTATGATGTCTGCAATGTGGCATTTTATAATGATGTTTAGCACTGGCGCATCACGCCGCAGACATGTGGCATGATGTCACACCCAATCCTGACACCAGGCCGACAAGTCCTAACACTAACCTCTTAATGCTGAGCGCCAAGCAAGGCAGCTGTTAGTACCATTTTTGTAAGTCTTTGGTATGACTCGATCGGCGATGGAAACCATGATCTCCCGCATCCGAGGCTGGCGCTCTAACCATTAGGCCACCGGAGCGGTTCAGGAACAGTAGTGTTAAGGCAATTGACTGAATCAGGAATAGAAGCATCAGTGACCAAGAAAATGTCTGATCCTTTCACTATCACATTATCTAATTACTCCTAAAATGGATATGTGCTTTTCTAACAAATTTCTGATAATGCCTTAATTTTCTATGCATTCTAAAAGGATTATTTATTTCCTTAGGGAGAAGTAAGAAATCTATTTATTTCAACATGGTACTTTTCTTACACTAAGACCAGTTACATCAAGAAGGATAACTGAAATGAAAGTATACTAATTATATATTAGACAAGTGAAAATAATACGCCTTTTCATTTTGTTGTTAAGACAATAACATTAACAGTAACATAGTATAGTTAGAGTGTACGAAGGATTGCATACTACTGTTTTGCTCAACATGATTATAAGAGTTTCCCAGATATTACCATCATTGTCACAGAACTCAGACTGGTACACAACATGTGGTGATTAGAGGATATAGAAACCTTTCAACAAAAAGAGTAACCGTCTGAGTTTCGATTTAAAAAAAAAAACTCGTTTTCGTTGTCACTTTTGAAAGAGTGCAATAGTCTTGAAGAAGATAAAAATACAATCACGAATTTAAAGAATGTGAGAAAAAAAAGATATAACTCTTGATGCAAAAACTTCGCTCCGACATCGGATTAGATTCGTATTCGAGTGTCGTGAATTTTCAACAACCTCTTATCATTGTATGTCTGATATGCTGACATGTTTTCATGTTTTTAATGCGGCCTAGATGCTTTCGTTGTTAAGTGGCAATCGATACTAGAGGAATTTCATATACGTACCTGAAACTGCTGCCAGCAATGACCATGATATCAAAATGACCAGAATAATCAGCATGGGTAACGCTTGAGAGAAAGAATTCAACGAGTCTGAAATTAGTTCACACTGAAAAGTTTATATGTATAGAGTCTCATATACTAATTAAGTTATTTCTTTTAAATTTCGACGTACAATCAGATCAGATCAAGCTGATAGTTACTTACTCAAAAGATAGTAAGATCAGTAATATATTTTTACATCATCATCATCATGTATATTATTATTATTATTATTATTATTATTATTATTATTATTATTATTATTATTATTATTATTATTATTAATATTTTGATATAATAATGCATATTCGTATTAGAATGACGCATGATGATTATATTTTATTAATTATTCTTCTTTGAATTTCGTTGTCGAATTGTGATTTTTCTTCTTTATTTCATAGAGTATATTTTGTTCGTAAAATGATGATAATGTTTTTAGACAATAAAATACAGCTATCGAGTCCATTTGTCGAGAAAAGAATTTTAAAGTAAAATCTCACACAGTGGAGACCTTCAATAAAAATGCATTATATATATATATATATATATATATATATATATATATATATATATATATATATATATATATATATATATATATATATATATATAACAATGGATAACTATTACATTATCTATATTGCAAAGGATACCTATCTATAAAAAACAAAACTTGTGTCCTTATAATTGTCTGTCAAGGTGTCTAGTCTATAAAGACGTGACCATAGGGTAAGCATAGCATGTTTGTAAAAAATATCCACAAGAACGATTTCGTAGGGACTGGACAGACAACTTGCTGACAAGAGCGTGAATACAATAGTTCCAAATTCTATTACTATTTTCCAGAAATCGATCGTATCTTACAAGAATCATAAAATTGTTTGTTTAATGATTAATTGTGTTTCGGATTCACTAATATTCAAACGAAATAAACTTTGCAACTGTTCAACTGATCAACCTTTTATTCGAAAATAAATCAGTTCAAAAATGAAAGAAATATGTCAATCCGCAGTAAACAGTAACTGTATTTACTTTAAAAGATAAACATATTCACATATTACTATGTCGCTCTTTTTGAAACGTAAATTTAGAAGTTTCACTTACCTGTAATGATCTTATGCTTTGAAAGATGCTGAATGTGATGGTTTGCTTGTATTTTATGCTAATGAGTACAAAATATAAATCAGAACAAAAAATTCACCGTCTGTTACATAATTATGCGAGCTGAAAACTTTTTTCATCCATAGGCCAATATTGATTTTCCCTCAAGGCGTCGTAAATCTTGCGAATCGTTGGTTTGCTGGGAGTGCTTATTCTCATTTAAAATGATTTAGCTTAAGTGTAATAAAATATCTTGTACAGGTTTCGTTATAGTAAAAAAAAAGATTCTTTTCTGAGAAACTACACTTACGCAATCATTGTGATATGATTTTGTTCTCAACCACTTGAACGTCTTAACCACCCAAATATGCAGTGAATCTAAATAGTTTCCAAGAGAATCCGCAGAAGTAGGTTATGACGTCTGGTGGGGTAACTTTCCACTACATAGTCAACTGTGTCACGTGTTTTTTGCACATGAAGTTTATGAATCTGTTTTCTGTAAAATCTTTCCGCAGACCGATGAATATGTGTGTAGAGAGAATAAGATAGTTATACAATTGTTCTGTTTTAGGACAGCTTCAAACCCTATAATACAATTACCCATTCAGCTTCCAGCCTAATCACTGTGTATAATAAGCAGGGATATACAGTTACCTACCAAGCAGTGCAGGATTTAGGAAAAATGAGGCCCTGAAGGAGGTAGGGGCGGTAGGACTACACAGGTAGTCAGGCATTTATACACAAGAAATTCTGAAGCACTTAAAATAGTCACAAACATTTGAAAAATTTATGGTACTTTTTTTGTTCCAAGAAGGTCGGTCCCCTGGCTACTTGAGGCTATGTGCTTTAGCATACCTAAGTACAATGATAAACACGGCCCTGCTACCAAGCCACTAAATTGCCTGAATTACCTTGAACACAATTAGCAATACAGTATCCTCTCTTATCATAGTGCCTAATTAACTAGATAACGATTAACTATGTTGTTTCCTGCCTGATTGCAGGTGTTCAAATTGGCTAGAACATAGTGTCCTGCATTTTCATAGTGACTACATTAAGTAAAAAAAACAAAAAGCCATACTGATCCACGCCTAATCTATGTGCCTAAATGAGTTACATTGCAACTATACTTTATCATAGTGACTAAAATAGTTAGAATAGAATTAGCCATATGGTTCCCTGCCTTATAATAAATGTATAATTAGCTAAAACACAATTAGCATATGCTTTTCTCAAGCTTATTATAATGCATAAATTTACTCCATTATTTTAATGCGCGCTTACTTGATGTTTCTAATCAAACTTGTGAGTAAAGACATTGGTTTCATAATACTCTATTATATTTCATGTAATGAATCTGATTAAAGCCTTGCCGACCTTTTCGTCTCAGAGAATACCTGTATGAAATTAATAAGTACCTGAGAGATTACAAAATAAATAATAAAAATGAAAAAAAAACCTGTCTATTACACTTTCTGCTTCACAATATATGATACAGTTACGATGAAGTCGTCAAGCAAAGCCAGAAATCTATTTTCAATATTTGCCTTTGAGTTGTATAAGCTTGTTCCCAGTCCCATTGTATGTTTTTATGACGATAATTCTTTTAAAAACAATTTGCCTTCTTTTGTTGATAATCAATAACTGAGCGAATCCCTAAGAAAAATAATACTAAAGTAGCTTCATAGTAAACACTATAATTGAATTACAGTTTGTTTACTATACTAAATTATTCCTATTTCATTCATTAAAGCAGGAAATATTTAGACGACTATTAAATATAAAGCTTATATAACGAATTATAAAGCTCTGCAAGCTGTGTTTTCTTCAACGCAATCATCGAAACGTAATCCTCAGATATATAAATTCATCGAAAACGGCTAGTTGAAGATAATGCCACAGCATATTGTTAAGAGCTTAATCAAAGCAAAAAGGCGGGACGTAATAAAAAGCAAATTCAACACTTATTTTCAAAACATATGACCGAAATGCTTATGTCAACAGTCTGATGAATAGTTTTAAGAAAGAGAGGATGTACGATCTTTTAGAGTTTATCTCAACTATGACAGGACAGGAAAGGCGGCACTGAATTATATAAATTAATTGTACTTCTAACATGTTCATAATCTTTGCATTCACTTGATACTAGTAAATGACCGAACACTTCATGACATTGAACATTTATTTATAAAATTCAGACGATTTATCTAATAAGTTCGAACATTCCTCCAAAATTGCTGGTTATTATTCCTCCACATATATATTTTGATAGATGTTTCAATTCCAGGATAGAAAGAAAGGAGTTGTAAATTAGCAGAGAAAAGTGTTTGAAAAGACAGGCATGAATTGGGGAACAAGCGTTTTATAAATGCTTTGTTGAAAAGCCAAGAATATAAACTTACAAAACACTATGGACGAATACCAAAATCTCAATTCTCATTATGTCAACAAACTAATTTTGTCTTCAGTATAAACATGAACAAAGTGTTTATTGACAGCCCAATTTTTAAATTATATATACCCTTCCTTTCTTTCTCGGTTTTATTTTAATTTTCCTGGACTCTACTTTGTTGAAAAGGCTCAAATTGGTAGGTTTATTATGTTTCTTTTCACGTTGATGGAGTCTTTAAACAAATTACTGGCATATGTTCTATTCTAAGTAAGATAAGGTTATGAAACTTACTAATAAAAGAACTCCATTTTTTGCAAGTTCATTTTTCTAATTCATGATAATTTTTCTTTGTGATCTGAACAAATATGAAATTATGAGAGTTCCGAATAATTAGAAATCGTGTGAGTATATTTAATGATCGACAGCGGAAATAAAATTACGCATTCGATCACATTTTGAGTGATGTACCTATACTGTGTACGTATTAAAAAAAACAATAATTTCATTTAAGGGATGCACGTATAAAATGTACGTATTAGTGGGAAAACCACATTTAGATGAATTCCTTTTTAAAGGTTTTAAGGCATAAACATAGATGTTAAAGGTGTAAGCCAATAACTTGATGAAGTAAAATAAAACAGGTACCATAGAGTTAAATTGTATCTCGAAGTCTCATAACATAAATTATAATATTGATATGTACAGGAATGGATTCTGACTTAGTATTGATCTTGCTAAGAACGCTGCCTATATCAGTATCTAATTAAATTTAACGTCGATTCGTACATTATTTTGGACTGCAGCTATTTACTCTCCAAGGGCGAAACAGTCAGGTTAGAAACAAATAAGGCAAGTAATCAATACATACCTTTCATTGTTAATCCTTGAACGTTCTGAGAGCTTTAAAGTGCCTTTTGTTTTGCAGGACGGGAATACTTTCAGTGATAAAAAAGTCACAAGCGACAACTTAAATGAAAGTCATCAGAAACCACTTTGAAGATGCCATGATAAGAAGAATTTATACATAAATGTTCCTACAAGAAAGAGATAATATTTGTATAAATAACCAAATAAAAACCTTTACTGTAGGGTAGTCCAGAAAATAAGCAACGACGAATATATCAGCCGCTCGTAGAAAGGAAACCGATATAAATACCATAGAAGTTGCGTAGGTTATCGGGATGACTCCAATTAGAATTACCTTTTGTCTGGCCTAATATTAAAAGAAAACATGCGGCTGATGAAATGCCCAAGTAACCAGTAACCACGTCACGCATAAATACCGTGTTATTAAAGGGTACAGTTAAAAGTAAACACCGGCCCTTATTGAGAGGAAATAGATCCAGCGACGGAATGCACATTAGCACCGTCACTAGACGTGAACTTGTACAAACAGTGTTTATATGTTTAGTTGGTAATCTAATTAAAAAATTGCTCGCAGTATTTTAATACAGGGCATATTTTTATTTCATTTACCTTCGCATTTGTAAGTTAGACTAACGTAGATTTCCCTGTGCAGCAGTCACTTTGCTTGTTTATTTATTATACATTTGTAAAACATTTTCTCTGTATATGGTTGGTATCCGTCCGTCTTCGAGAGACGATGGTGTAGCTCCCTGTTTTGGTGCCTTATCTGCACCGTCGCGAGTGGCTGAAGAGTCCGACCCTTGCGTGACAATCTTTGTTGCACTTGCTGCAGGTGAAGATGGATTGTTGTTTTGGCTGATCTTGGTTCGCCTTCCTGTTGGCTTTCTTTGTAGCGAGGTTTGCAATTATTCCTCCATCGGCTTTCTGAATGCCTTGTCTCACAGCAAGTCGCCACTCGTAGCGGTTGTTAGCACCGATACCCCAGTTGTTGACGCTGATGTTCACCTTTTTCTCTGTATTTATAAATTACAAAATATATGCAAAAGCAAGTTTCTGTTATGTGGAGATTTTTTAAACACTTTTGAAAGATAATTGGCAGCTAAGGAAAATAGGTTCCAGTGTCAAGAATTTGTATGTCCACAACGATTGAGTTCATGCTTATATCTCCTACTTGGTATTAAAAAGGGAAAAACAGTTCAGGATTATGTATTTCTTTGCATACCTGCTAAATGTCAGTATTTGTTGAGTGACAGTGATTTTAAATATTTTGGGTTCGTATCTGAGTTGAATATTTCTGTTTATATTGAACTACGATAATGATCTCATGAGAAAACCAAAACAATAAAAAAAACAAAGATAGGCTTGCAAACTTGTCGATCAATAACGTTTCACGCAACAAAATAGAAAGAAGAATTAAAAACAAGATGTCAACTGGAACATTTTGAAACCGTTGCATTCAGAAGTGCTATGAACAAAATAAATGTAGGGAATGATTAACTTTAATTCGTTTCGGATAAGTGTTTCCTTAAATTGTGGAATTGTTTGTTATTAAGCATATGCATACGCACAAAAATAGCGTATTGTGCATACGCAGGAGTGGAAGCGACACGTGAGTTAGGTCTACAGATGAAATTGTTTCTTCATTTTACAAAGTTAAGGAAATAATAATAATAATAATAATAATAATAATAATAATAATAATAATAATAATAATAATAATAATAATAATAATAATAATAATGTATTACAAGATTAAATTGCTTTATTTCCGAAATCAGTCTATCGAATATCTTTTAACAACTAAATAAGTCAGACATTTGCCGTCGCTCGGGGAAAATATTGGATTCTGCCAGTACATTGTACGAGTTTGAATATATGATACAGCCAGCACATTGTACTTGTTTTATCAATATCATCAATACTCAGAGTGTGCCTTGATCTAAGTCACCTTGTGGTTTGACTTCTTTTCTCGTAATATGTATGAGAGTAACTGGTCTCCGTCAATTGAACCAGACTTTGATTAAAATAATATGGAACCAAACTCTGACTATTATACAGCGGAACGGACTTTGTGAATAAACAATGGAACCAGATTTTCATTAATACAAAAGAGAAAGATTCTGATGCAGCACCGGCCTTAGCGAACGCAAGTCCCGATCTGGATCATTTTGGCGGTGCTTACTGGATTTACGCGCATAAACTCCTTGTGTGCACGGCATTTTGGAAATGAACTTTTAAGCAAGTTTTATGTGATATTGAAATGAAAATTTTCTTCCATCGCTTTAAAATTACTTATTTTTGAAAATTATTAACGGGCATGGCCTCTGCGAGCTCGTGACCCGATTGGGTAAAATCGGTTCAATAGGCCAAGCGCCATTCTTGTTCTGATGAATACACACTATGGAACCAGATTTGTATGAAATCACCATGGAACTGAGACTCTGATGAATACACGGTGGAACAGAACTTTGATAATAAAGTATGGAAACGGACTGAAGCAGATTTATATTAATATATTATCGACCAGACTTGCATGAACTAGACGTTGATATATACAGCATTGAACCAGACTTGTATGAACACACTGTTGACTGGATTGTGCAGAATACACCGTAGAACAGCCAGATTAATGTTGTTGTTGTTGTTGTTGTTGTTGTGGGGTTTAACGACATTTTTCAGCACACGATACATGGCGGCCACTATTAATGGTGGAGGATGAAACCGGGAAATCCACGGAAAGAACCACCGACCCACGAGATGCTACTGGAAGGCTTTCTCACTTACCCATGTTAGCCGAGTCTGGACTCGAACTCACGTAGACAGAGGTGAAATGGCAGTGATCCGTAACGGAGAGCGCTTTAGACCACTCGGCCACTCGGGGCCACAGCTAGAATAAAGAATGCACTATCGAACAAGACTTTAATGAATACACTATCAGTCCAGACTCTGAAATATACTCTAAATGCACTATCAAACCAGACTCTGTAGAATACACTTTGGAGCCAGACGGTAGAAACACTGTCGAACTAGGCTAATGAATACTATTTAGAACCATACATTGATGAATATAATATCGAACCAGACATTGATAAATATAATATCGAGCCAGAATTTGATGAATACAATATCGAACTAGACGTTGATGAATACATTATCCAAAAATGATTTGGTGAATACACTGTCGAACACCCGATTCTGATCAATACGCTATTGAAAGGTAAAACTTCGATCGAGCTTAACCACGTTGTATTCCATGACAAGGTAATCACACAATTTTGCACACGACCACGAAATTATATTTACTGTTGTTTTTTTAACTTTCTTTATCAAAGAAGATGTTGGCCCCGATATATTGATAACAAATTTTAATTTTATTTTCTACATCAGTCAAACATCACACTCCAAAAACACAAATACAAGTAAAATCATGGCGCATTTGTTATTGCTAAAGAATCTTTTAGTGTGCTGAATCTAGTTTCTTTTAGGTGAATATGAATAAAGTATACATTAAGGTCTTTAATAGTGTGCTCGTTCACACGAAATTGAACGACTGTGCCCATTTTACTTTTTTTTTTCAAAATTATCACTGCTTCCAGAAAGGCGGAGTAAAATTGTAACAGAAGAAAAGCATTGTGCAATCCAAGTATAATTTGTAACTCTTACACTTACTTTCAAAGTTACGTAACTATTTTTACGATGAAGTGTCGGCACGTGTGTGTATGTTTGTGTGTGTGTGTGTGTGTGTGTGTGTGTGTGTGTGTGTGTGTGTGTGTGTGTGTGTGTGGTAAACCACTCCTCGACTTATTTGTGGTTTGACGGGTTACTGGTTTTGGCTTTCGTATCTAAATGTGACCGATAACGGTGTTATTTGACCGCTATCGAGTAAGGTCAATACAAAGCATGACATTATGGGTGGAGTAAATAAATAATCTGCGCGGATATATATAACATAATATCTCGAGCACCCGTTACAATCAAAGACCAAAAGTTTAATCCAATTTAAAAAAAAAACAATTAAGTTTTACAAGCAAATGATATGAACGTTACAATTCAAAAGATATACTTCTTTCTTTTCCTTTTGAAACTATTGTCGAATTTCAAAATGCAAATAAAATTATCTGTTTAAGATAGAATCAAATCATTATTTAACCGAGTAAATCGACTGACACTGCCCTGTATAGATTCATAACCGGGTTTTCGGTTCCGTTCAAATGGTCCACTCAATCTGTACCTCGGGCTCATTCTCACCAATAAGTCTGTTTCGCTCTACTCATCTTTCTCTAAAATTCTTGGTATCTCGCCTTTTTTCCTATTTTGGCTTTCCACTCTGTTTGGCTTGTAAAACAGCTTTCTTCCCGAAACTATCTCACATTGAGTTTCAATCTTTTGGTGTCTGTCAGATCCTTCAAACAATCGTTTTCCGCTTTGGATTCTTTATAACGAGAAATTTCATTATTAAATTCTCAGAGTCACTCAAGGTCTTATGTTGATTTTCTTGTAGAAAAGTGCAGACTGATTTGCGAATTCCACTAATGTACATTTGAACTGACACTTTTCAGTGTGAAACTACGCTTCCTTCCACAGCTTAACGAACCAGAATTGCATACAATTCCCTTTTCACTAGCATCGAAACACTGCAATACGTCTGAAAACTATTGGCTACCAATTTGTTTTTTGGTCCATATCCAAATTGAATGCTTATATGCAAACCATAACTTGAACTCCGTTTCGGTAAGTTTAAATTAACTAAGCCTTTAATTATATATTGATAACTCCTAACCCTGGCGGAACCAATGTGTACATTATGGCTTTTTAAGCGCGGCCATTCCCCATAAATCTAGCTAATCGTACATGTGTCTAGCTAAATTTTTCTAAGAGATTAACAATAACACCAAAATTGATATCTACATAAAAATGTGGTCTGTACAGTGTTTACCTTTACGCATATTTGTTGGTCAGGAACGCACACTGGAGATAATTGACGGACTTTATTTTTGCCGTGCATTTGTTTGACGAAAAGAATTTGCAAAATGCAATCAGGATTTATTTAATATCCAATGCGTTGGATTGGGGATGGCATTGTGTATACATCGATCATAGGCATAGCTTTTTCCTGTTTCGTATGCTCTCTTCGTTGCACTCTGCTATATGGAAGATACAAAGCAGAGAATCAGACTAGCATATACAATCTCATGACAGAGTAGCTTCCCCATATCTCGTGAGCTTTCACTCGATTTCATCGAGCTCGGCAAGATGTCCAGATGATTAACCTCAATGCTTGTTTCTCTAAAATATGATCTCCAGATTAAAACTGCTTGCACCAAGATTCATTAGCGAAGAAAAAGAAAGAAGCAGAATACGAAAGAGTGACTGTGGATATGACTTTAATGAAAAATGGAGAAAATAATTCCCTTGACTGGAATATGGCTGATTCATTTGGGATTACCGGTGTGATTTCGTATCTCGTGATTGAGAAGACTGCACAAGTGAGTAATTTGTTAGTGACAGCGTTTCAGAATTTTAAAAAGATCTGCCCTTGATCACCACAATATATTTTGGCACATTTTCACCAAGACATTCTTTCAGAACAACGAAATAAGTAAACTTGCAAAGACAAATTCATTATTTGGATTACAAATTGAGAGGATGACTACAGATTTTGTAAATTTGCTGCAATGGAAGAAAGATCAATATGTTCAGATGTAACTTATTAAAGAAAAGATGAATCATCAGCCTCTTTGATTTTTCAATGATTGTGTTTTAGGACGAAGTCTATTGAAACCGATGATAGTACACATTTTATGACAGGCAGTAAATTAACTGTCGTTTGGTTAAAAAGATTTATTTGGATTCTTGTATTGGCTGATATGTAATGTGTTAGTCTATAATATTGCTACAAATAAAGAGACTGTTAAAGTTGCGACTTTAAACTAAAAGGAAAATGAACAAGTAGCATTATTCATTGAATGGACAATGTATTTGCAAGTTACTTGTACGTGTGAAGACCCCTGGGGCATTCTGGACCCCGAATGGCATGACATACCCACTGGTAGGTTCCCTTCTAGAGTTGCGAATGCAAGTCCTGCTCTGTCTTTCTTCCGAACTGGAATTTGTCATTACCCCTTGGACAAATAGATCTTCGAAAAGTATTTCGATTTATCGCTTCTGCAAATATGGACTGTAATCGACGCATAATCTGTGCGTTCCGTTCTCTTTTGCACCAACAAAATAAAATAACAATATACCGACTCTGCTGGTTCTATAACTCCCAATTCTATCATAGATTGAATTTCTTTCCGGACAGTTTCTAATTTAGCATAGGGTAACGGATATGGCTTCCATTTTACCGGTTTCTCATCCAATAACTTTAGTGGGAACTCCTCCAACTCCGTCTTGCCAGGCCGTTCTGTGGAGACGGCTGCAAAGCTTTGGAGAAGCGACCCATACTTAATTACGTTGTTCTGACGTACAACGTCGATGTAAATTTCTTCCTTCGTTAAAGGACAACTAGAGAGTACTTTTGCCTCTCCTCCGTTGTCGTCGGGTTCTTTAGTTACAACATTATCAATCAAGAACACTGTGGGTGTCTCTCTTTCACGGTAACATTTCAAGAGATTTACGTGGTACAGCTTCTTTTTCTCTTCTACACGGATACAGTAGTTCTGCCCAACTCCACTCTCCGTCACCACAAATGGTCCCCTCCATGAGGCTTGTTGTGTTCTAACGGTAGCAACAACAACATCTTGTCACCCACCTCGAAGTGACGTTCCTTCGTCCATCGGCTGTAATAATTGGCTTAACGTCCTTTAGAGTCGTGGAGATTCTCCTGAGCCAATTTAGAAACCTCTTCTAACTTTTTGCGCAAGTGAACAATATATTGGTATGCTGTACTTACTTTCTCAGATGCTTGCTTATCTGTAAATATCTGTTTTAATATAACTGTCTTCCCATAAACTAACTGAAAAGGCGAGAAGTCTAAACTACTCTGTGGCACTTCTAGATACGCAAACGTATCGCCGGAAGGTATCGATCCCAATCCCTGGTTCGATCTTCACATAGCTTCTTCAGAGACTATTTCAAAGTCCCTTTGAAATGCGAGTGATACGGGGTGGTTTCAGGTATCTAATGGACAGTAACTTGTTTACCTCTTCCATCACCTGGCTCCCATAGTCAGTCAGTATCTCATCTGGGACCCTCTACCACACGCCTAACAAGGCCTCAGTCACTGTGACTTAGTCAATAGCTTTCAATGTCACTCCGCCGGGTACCTGGTGGCGTAATCTGCTATCCTTAGTATGTAAAGATTACCACTTTCTGCCGTCAACTTTATCGGACAAGCCAGGTCCATCGCCACCCTCAAGAAAGGTTCGTCAATCAGTGGGTTGGTTCCTAGTGACAAACGCTGACACCTGCCACAAGACAAACATAACCTTTGAACATCCCCATACACACCTGGCCAGTCTAACTCCCTCACTAACCTCTCCCTGGTCTTCGCCAAAACCATGTGACTTCCAAGTAGACCCTCGTTTGCCAGCATAAGTACTTCATGTGGCTTCGCTATAGGCACAACAACCTGTTTAAACGTATCGGTCCCTTTCCTAGCTTACCAATACAAAACACCCCGTTTAGTCGTGACCTTTACCTCGCCATTGGGTGATATCCGGATAGAACAATCATCTTCGTACCTTTTTTGAAAAAAAAAATCTTCCTCTTGATGTTTCATCACCTCGCCAGGTATCAAATTGTCTATGGGCGAAGTCGTGGTTCTCAGTGGCTTTGACACTGACCTTCGCTTCATAGCCTTCGTGGGGGCCCCGAGTGGCCGAGTGGTCTAAAGCGCTGTCCGTTACGGATCACTGCCATCTCACCTCTGTCTGCGTGTGTTCGAGTCTAGGATTCGGCTAATGTAGATATGTGAGAAAGCTTGCCAGTTGCTTCTCGTGGGTCGGTGGTTCTTTCCGGTGATTTCCCGGTTTCTTCCTCCACCATTAATACTGGCCGCCATGAATAGCCTATCGTGTGCTGAGAAATGGCGTTAAGCCCAACAACAACAACAACAACAACATAGCCTTCGTCTCAAAGGACCCCACGTGTACAGGTGTGTACGTCACAAGGTTAGGTTGTAGCAGCACACACCTACACCCTAATATCACGTCATGAGACAGTCCTAACAAACACTCCGCTTAAATTCACCCCTTTACATACGGCGAATCAAGGTCTATGTTAATCACTAGGAGTGAATCTTTAGTCCGGTTAGCAAACTGGACTTCAACCGTCTTGCCTGTATTGAATCTTTAGTCCGGTTAGCAAACTGGACTTCAACCGTCTTGCCTGTATAATCCACAGGCTTGACATACCTACTATCAAACAAGGCCGGAAAACTGCAGCCAGTATGATACAGTAAGATTGCCTCTCTACCGCGGTGTTTGTCGACTCCACTGTTTTCTGATCCTTAACAGTAGTCGCATTTACCAAATCAATTGATATTGGACGATACTTTCTACAGTCCTTAACGACATGACCTGGTCTGTTGCAGCCGTAACACACCGGCTCACCTTTCCTCCCTGCGGAATCCTTCTCTCCTCCACCCCCAGTATTCCCCGACGCACGGTAATGTTATCGGCTGAGATTTCCTGTCCCTGATCTCCCACCATTCTGACCATTTCGTCTTTGGTGTGCCACCTCAGTGGTCTTTCTATCTTCACTAATGTTAAGTCGGTCCCTACCACCCCAGATGGTCGGAAGCGAATGCGTGATCTCATAGCGCTCGACCATCACACTTATATCATCCAAGGCCGAGAACTCACGCTCCACTAGGAACACGATTAATTCTACCCGGTAAGTACTTAAGAAGTGCTCCTTCAAAAAAAATTCTTTTCATATACCTTCATACGTTAACGCGGTACAAGCCCTTTACATCCAATTATCAAAGATTACACACATGTGGTTATGGAATTGCGCATGCGTTTCTATAACTCTCTTCGATGATTCCCTGAAGAATTTCCGTAATGTCTATGCCGAGAGCTCCATGTGCCGTAGTAGCGCTTTTCTCAAAGAGCCGTTGTCATCTACCTCGATCAGCGGCATGTTATGCTAAAAGTCTTTTGCAGCCCCCCCCCCCCGAAAGAATGCCAGATAGATAGATAGATAGATAGATAGATAGATAGATAGATAGATAGATAGATAGATTGATTGATAGATAGATAGATAGATAGATAGATAGATAGATAGATAGATAGATAGATAGATAGATAGATAGATAGATAGATAGATAGATAGATAGATAGGTAGGTAGGTAGGTAGGTAGGTAGGTAGGTAGGTAGGTAGGTAGGTAGGTAGATAGATAGATAGATAGATAGATAGATAGATAGATAGATAGATAGAGACACACACACAGTCGGTCCAGATTGTCCTACGCACGAGCTTATATAACACAGATTTTGTGACGACAAACAGTGCGAAACTAGTAACTAACTGGCCTGAGATCTATGGACTCTCAATGAGTCTTTTCAAAGGCAAATACAAAACATATACAAACCAAACAAACAAACATAAAAGCGTTGTATTTGTCAAACTCTACATTGCTGTCTCCACATGAGTTAAATCTATAGATACATTGTCTCAACCAGCCTGTATAGAATTGTTTTTCGCCATGATTTGCATTCTTTATATATATATATATATATATATATATATATATATATATATATATATATATATATATATATATATATATATATATATATATATATATATATATATATATATATATATATATATATATATATTGTTATTTGACAAGGTTTGTACTCAGTAACAAAGAAAAGAATGAAATCCATCAAGCTTTGTTAATTTTAACAAAACAATGTATTTCCCTAGACAACAATGCAAAAATTGGTAAAAAGGACTTACAGTTTGTGAATATAATTCAAATATGATTCAGAGAAGAAACAAACATATGTCATAGAACTAAATAATTATATAATTATAATTATATAATTATATAATAATCCAGGCTCGAGTCCCGACGACGTATTAATATGGAGGGTGATGACGTCAGATGTAGTCCAATGTATGAATATCAACAATTCCTCACTTGAACCACCATCTTTGTTTTCCAAATAATTCCAGAATAAACTTCGATGAATATATTTCAGAATTTCTTTTAATAAGACAGTCAGATTGTTGAGTGTCCAGGAGAATAAATTATTGAATCCAAAAATCATACAAGGAATGAAATATTCTGGCAACAAATTAACACCATCTTCCTTCAATGTTTTGAATGATTTTCTTAACAAATATTAAGAAAGCGTATTTAACCTCAAAACATCACTTCAAATCTCGCAAGATTCGCTATGTGGTCTCTTGCTACACAATTTATGTCACGTCCGTCAGTACAGACCAACTTAGATACCAATCATAAAAATGCTGTTTACAAACATAGATCACGCGAAGAAAGAATGTCCGTGATGCTGACCAATCATTTTAACTTCCTTCTCTATTTTGTTATCAAGGTAAGACGGACACAATGCCATTTATCAAGTATTACTATCTCATCTGTAGTAAACAACTTTTTGATAAAAATAAATCTTACTGCTAAAAATATGATCCCAAATCTGAGATAAATATTCATTGTAATTAAATACAATGAAATAAAAATGAAATAAAACGAATTCTAAACCTTACTCACAAGCAATTTGATCACATATACGTAACGCTTCTCCTATAAAGAAAAAAGAGATTTATATTATAAAGCTTTCTTTTTACCATCTGTAATTTATACATGAGGTAAAGAAAATCACAAAAGAATCTTCTTATGAATTATATAATGAATATAAAAAATAATATATCTATACACGGAAAAAAGTGAATTTTCAATCAAAGGTTCCATTCCTTTAATGTGCCTTATGTTCAGATTATACTCCTGCAAAACCAAATTCCACATTAATAATCTTTGATTTTTGTTTTTCATCTTGTCGTTGAAAGTAAAGGGGTTGTGATCACTATACACAACAACCGAAGAAGGAGCCAAGCTAATGTAAACATCAACATGTTGCAATGCCAAAATTAAAGCTAAACATTCCTTCCCGAGTTTTGAGTAATTTCTTGGTGCCTATTTAATTTCGTGGAGAAATAGCACACTGGGTGATTATTGCCATTGCTGTCTTCTTGAATTAATACTGTTCCAACCCCAACATCCCTTGTATCCACATACAATTTAAAAGACTGATTGAAATTTTGACCTTGTAGAACCGACGCACTTTTGAGTATTGCTTTAAGCCTATCGAAAGCTTTCTGACATTTTTCGGTTTAGAGAAACTTATTTCTCTTGCGTAAAAAAAATTCGTCAGTGGTTCAGCAATATTGGGAAAATTTGAACAAAACTTTCGATAGTATCCGGCCATATCAAAGACTCGCATTAATTGCTTTTTATTGACATGTACAGGAAAATCAGAGATAACGTTCACCTTTACATCAATAGGTCATGTCCCACAATATGTCTTAAGAAAGTCACACAAGCTCGACAGAACTCATTTTTAGATAATTGATTGTCAAATTAGCATCAGTGATTCTTTCAAAGAATTTCTGAATCGTGGCTAGATGTCCTTTCCTTGGGTCGTTGTAGATAATGACGTCATCAATATAAGCTTCACAATTATCTAGACCGGAAGTAATTATATTCATCAAACGTTGAAAAGTTTTTGGAGAACCATTCATCCCCAAACGGCATTACTTTGTACTTGTAGAGTCCATCTGGAGTCATAAGGGCCGAAATTTCTTTCGCTCTTTCCGTAAGTGGAATTTACCAAAATCATTTTAGAAGGTCAAATTTGGTGACGTACTTGGCATGTCCTACTTTAATTAATGCAATCAGTGATCCTTGGTAAGGGAAATAAATCACCTTCCTATAATCAGTGCACATATGGAAAGTTTTATCCGGTTTCCGAACAAGTTTGCCAGGTGAACTCCAGTCATTTTTGATGACCTCTGCGAAATCGTTCTCCAGCAAATACTGAATTTTCTTTTTCAAGTATTCCTGTTTGAGAGGGTTCATCCGCTATGGGTGTTGTTTTACAGGTTTTGAATCAACAACTTCAATGTCATGAAAAATTTTGATTTTTGTCCTTGTAGGAATATACGGAAACAAGTGTTCATAATTGATCAATAAATGTTTCAGTTTATTTCATTCATCTTCCTACAAATGTAAATTTTTCTAGTCTAGATCTTTCATAATTTCTAAGTTTCGAAGATTTGTTGTTCCAAATTCAACGATGTCCAAATGACTTTATTCACATAAATCCTCAGTTTGTTGGACAGGTACCACTATACTAATTGTATGATTTATTACGGAATCTCTTTCAATATAAAAGTACTCCATTAATTTATTTAGACCTTAGTACTATAATTATAATTGAAATCATTCATTTTCTTCTTTACTTTGTAAGGTCCATAAAATCTAACTTAAAAAAAATTGAAGAATGAGCAAGAGAGAATGAACACTATCACAGAACTCAAATATTATCTCAAGTAAAATTTTGTGAAACCATAGTTCCACTTTCAACTTGAACTAAGTGTTAAAATTCAAGCCTAACGTGATCGAAAAGTCCAGACATGAAATTTGACCCTTTGACCTGATTGAACAGATTGAAGAAGGCCAAACTGAGCAAAAAGCTTAATCAAAGCTTTTACTATATAATTCCTCTAAGGAATTGCCTCTGGGAATTTTGTTGACACACATAATGGTCAACAAAGATTGGTTGCGTGACTTGGTCTTAGGTAAGGGACCAACATAATCTACCATAATTCTGCTAAATGGTTCGTCAAATACAGGAATTGGTTGCAGATATGCCTTAGTTATCTTCTGATTGGGTTTCCTACCGTTTTACAGGTATGACAAGATCTATAAAATTTACAAATATCACTTATGATTATGGACAATAGAAGTGAGTTAAGATCTTGTTATCAGTTTTATTTATCCCTAAATGACCAGCCAGAGGAATATTGAAACTACAATATTCCACTGACCAATCGTCATTAGCAGGTACATCGGGAGGTCTCCATTTTTCATATGAATTCCATTTTTAATGAAGTAACAGACAGGTACTTCGGTTAACACAGTTTCACAAACAGCCCTCTGAAATAAGTAGGAGATCTCAGGTTCTTTTTTCTGTTCAACGACAAGTGAATGTCGTTTATCGCCCTGATTAGATAAAAGAGAATGAGTGTTTAAAAGAGGATCACTATGATCAATACATGTGTCAGCTAAAGGAATATCTTCCTTATGAAAATCATTCTCACGCGCTTTCTTTGACATAGCGCTGGTAACTGCACAAGCCGAGTTAGCTTAGGGTATTATTTTTCAATTGGTTCTAGTTTCTGATCCAAAGAAGGTTTGTCAGTTACAAGTGTATTAACCACAACCTTGTCTCCAGCTAGGTCGTTGCCTAACAACAAATGAATGCCCTCAACGGCTACCTTATGCACTATGCCGACTGTCACAGGTCCTGAAACTAAGTCTGATGACAAATTTATAGAATGGAGAAGAACATTAACAAGGCCGCACTATATTCCCTGAATGAGAACACTCTCATTAGAATATGAATTCTCAGAAAAAGGAAAATACCTGACACTAGACGACTATGCGAAGCTCCTGTATCCCTTTAAATTTTAATAGGGATATGATTGGCCGAATCAACTATCCCTTCCACATGAATTCTCCATAATAAAATCAGACCGGTGTTTATTAGACCCAACAAATGTATTGCTTTCAATACATGACCGTGACCTTGACTTCTTAGAAACAAGAGCATTTGGGATAGGTCTATCTTAATTCTGATGCCTATATTTCAATTTGATGCAATCAAAAATGACGTGTTCTTTTTTTCTTGCAATAGGTACGCGTAGGCAGAGATAAATATTGGGATTCAAGTCTCTCATAGACTTGATCTTTAGAATTTGTGCCAGATTGAGTTTTACGGAGAGTCATATTAGGCTGAAATAACTTTCTAATATTAGACTGCTAAGTGAATGTTTTACATACAGCAGAAATTTATGAGATAATGAGTAAACATCGACAGCAGCAACAGCAGTTTTCATTGTTTAAATCTTATGCTTTTGAAGATGATTCTTCATATCATTAGGAGCACAGTTTTTGAATTCTTAAATCATAAATCAACACAAGTTGTTCAAGACTTAATATGTTCAACTTTCTTGGCTAAGCACCATCTCTTAAATAACTGTTCTTTTTCTCTAGCAAATCCAACATACGTCTGCCCAGCTTCATTTTGTATAGTTTCTGAATGTTTCCTGATACGTTTCGGGGACTAACGCATAACGTCTTAATATGCACTATTTAACCAAATTATAATCCGAACTCTGTTGTACCGATAGGAAATGGTAAATATTACTAACTTTACCAACTAGAAAACACTGTAGTAGCTGAGTCCAATACTCCCTTGGCAATTTCAAATTTCTTGCAGTTTTTTAAAACGAGGAAAATATTTGTCTTTTCCCTAATATTTTTGTAATTTCAAAATCTTGAATCTGCATGTAAAGTGGAATCATGGTTGCCACTTGCCATCTCTAATTCTTTCATTCTAAGTTGAAATTCCTTTTCATCATTTTCTCTTTGTATTTGCATCTGTCTGTCTCTCTCCTCTTTTTCAAATTGTAATTGTTTATCTTTCTTCCTCTTCTGTCTCTCTTTCTCTTTTTTCCTCATTTTCATTTTGTAATTGTTTATTTTTCTCCTTCTTCCGTCTCTCTATCTTCCTCTCCTGTCTCTCCTCTGTTTCAAATAGAAAATGCATCTGTTTCTCTTGTTCCGAAAACTCAAGCCGCTTTAACTCTACTTCCATTTTGAATTTCATTTTTATTTCCATTGCTTTAAGGTCAGCGTCTGTCATAGACTTACTGACTGATGGCAACCCAACTTTATCAAAAACACTTTTCCAACCAAATATTCAATCTAAAATTTTTTATTATTCTCGTTTCGTTAAGGAAGATTTTGTTTCAGAAAGATCGTACTTTCTGGCAAGTTCAAGCAACTCATTCTTAAGACTATCCAACTGCTGTTCAGATGGATTATAAAGAAACGTTTCCACTTTTGATGACATTGCAAATGAAAACCTGTTGCTTTCACTTAAGATTTCAATTAAAACATGTAAATTAATACTCGGAATTTAGAAATCAGGAATAATTAAATTTCACAAAGAAATTTCTAAAATATTTAACCAAAATTCATATATCAAAGGAAGAGCTACCAATTTTCTTTGTTAAGTGACAATTACTCGTACTCACTAACAAAGAAAAGTGTAAAACAACAATGTAAAAATTGGTAAATAGGATATATAGTTTGTAAATATGATCCAAAAAAGATTCTAAGAATAAAAAGCACAAATCGTATCACTAATAGTGCTATAAGAATCCAGGTACGAGTCCTGATGAATTAAGAATATGGAGGCTGATGACGTCAGATTTTGTCCAATTTAAGAAAATATCAACAATTCCTCACTTGAATCGCAATCTTTGTTTCCGAATAATTCCAGAATAAACTTACATTAATATCTTTCAGTTTTTTATAAGAAAGTCAACTTGTTGAGAGTCCAGGAGAATAAATTATTGAATTCAAAAATCAGACGAAATATATACGATTCTGGCGACAATTTTTTACGAAAACACACCTTGTTCCTTCAATGTTTTGAAAACCTCTGCCTAAACAAATACTGAGAAAGCGTATTTAACCTCAACACATCAATTCAAATCTCACGATATTGGTTATGTGTTCTCTTACTAAACTAATTATGTCACGTCCGCCAGAATATACCGACCGAAAAACCAAATCATAAAAACGCTGTTTACAAACATTGATCACGCGAAAAAAGTATGTCAGTGATGCTGACCAATTATTTTAACTTCATGTTGATTTTGTTATCAAGGTAAGACGGACTAAATGTCTATTCTCACGTAACACAATTTCGTCTTAAGTATAAAACTCTTTGATAAAAATATATCTCACTACTAAAAAATAATCACGTATCATAGGAAAATATCTATTGCATTTAAATACAATGAAATAAAAAGGAATAAAGGAAGTTTAAACTTTACACACAAGCAATCTAGACACATATACGAAACAGTATATATATATATATATATATATATATATATATATATATATATATATATATATATATATATATATATATATATATATATATATATTCTAGACACATATACGAAACAGTATATATATATATATATATATATATATATATATATATATATATATATATATATATATATATATATATATATATATATATTCTCACATTTCTTTCTTACTCGAATACAAATTTCGGATATTACTGAGACGAGTACCACACTTTGTGGTAAACCCGTCCTCAACTTATTTGTGGCGGGTATAATGTTTTTGGCTTTCGTACCTAGAGGTGAAGTAGTACGGGTACATTGATGAATCTCTCTCAGAGTCTCCCTTGCCCCCAAAACCTTTACAGTTTTGTCAGCAGCTTTTTAGCTTAAAATGATAACTTTCTCACAAAATATGTTTTGTTCATGGTATGGGTGAGGGCCTCTAATAGAGAATGATCATCTATCCTTACATTAGACAAAATGGCATATTAAAGAAGTGAAATATTATATATGTCATTCTATTATCCAATACTACATGTTGGATTTGATATTGCAAACAGATCTTTTAAGGGATTTAATTCCATCAAGTTATAATGATATCAAATCTAAAATAATAAGCGATTGTATTACAAAGTGGTTTATCACCAAAATATGGATTGGCTTGGTTATTCGCGACTGAAAATGATATGAAAATAGCGGGTTGGGCAGATCATGTGATAATATTTATGGATAATATGGTCGATATTTTATTTAATAACTATATCAATAAAGCTAAAGAAATTTAAACATCTACTATTTTATAATTGTTTTCTTATTTGCTGACTCTTATGTTCAAAATATCTGTTAACATACTATTAATAATACGGAACTATAGTATTAAATCGGCTATATTATATTTTATGCAACACAAATAAGATTGAATCTAATCAAGTAATTTTTATAGGCGTTATTTGCTGTTTTGCAATCATTTTGTTTTAGTCGCAAGTCGAGGCTCAATTTTTACACACTGTTACAAGAGAAACACCGACACAGGATATTATTAACAAAACAAATTTAATGATGCGCTACTTGAAATTGTACCATAGCAGGTAATCAACAACGGTAAATATGATATCACTCGAAGTATTTTGGTATAGTATTTGTAATATTTGTCTCACGCAGCAAAGATTTTGTAATGATTTCATTTGTGATATTGCATTAGAGCTTCCATGTCTTGCTTTGGAATGTTTTCTGAAAAATGATTAAAATCAGCAATATTTTCTTTAATTATATAATATTTGTTTACATATTTTATACAATAGTCACTGGGTTTGATTTATTATAATTCGCATTTAATCAACTTGTTGGAAAAATTCTTGAGTTTCGACTACAAATTCTATACACCACTAGTAAGGATCTAGTTTTATTTGTTTTCATTTGGTTCCAGTGTAAAGTCTTTTTCGAAATTTTTATTTAATATAAAAGATACAACTCCAGAAAAAGTATAATTTGAATTACGCCATGTAAATGCAACAAATATACTAAATTATGCAGCGCTAAATACGGACAACTTATACACACAAGTAACGTCTTCGGTATGTTTGATGGTGTTATTTTGCTGTGTCCATACAGCTAATTCTGATGCTACTATGAATACGATATTGTTAGCTCCTCAGTGGGGAATTTTAATTAGATCAATTTTTTAAATAAGGTTATGAATGCCACTTAAAATATGTCTCTGAATTTTGCGTTAATATCAGCAATCAACAGTTGATGGAATTCACAAAAATTCATTAGTGGTTCTGTTAAACGTTTTTCAACAATTTAGATTATGGTAATCAGGTCTAAATGCTGTAATTATATCATTGCTAACGATCTTTTTTTGGAATTTTCTTATTGTCGACATATTTTTATCTTCGGCATCGAAATCTGTTTCTGGTGTTCTGAGATTATTAATACAATAATTGTCCATATTGTGAAATGCATGTATGATACCACCGCGCACTAATACGTACTTAGATATATGATCATCGCATCGACGTATTATTGGTCGCTGTGTCAGATTCTTAGACTTGGTTCTTAAGATGTGTACTTTTTCTGACATAATAATGTTACCAGTAAATACATCGCCAGCTTTCTTAACATTATCCTTAGCTGACTTACCGGAATCTTGTATTTTACCTTGATCAGCAAAATTAATTATATTATCAACAACCGCAGTGGGAATTCGTATAAGTACATTTGATAGTTGTATATTATATGTCTTTAATCGTCCTTCATTATCTTTAAAAATAACAACTTCCTTTTGATCAACACTTGCGATATTAAACAAATTGTTGATTTCATTTTTGAGCTGATCAGGAGTTTCATATTTAGATAAGTCACCTTGCTGAGTTTTATACGATGTTTCTTATACTGATGTTCCAAATTTTGAATAAAAGCTCACTATTTATTTACTATTGACAAAATCATTTGACATAAAATTGTAAAACAATAATGGCAAAAGCGTCTATATTACACTTTAATACAGAACGTTTGGTGAAACATAAGCATAACAATGAGCTTCCAGATTGTCATTATCTTAGAATTTGTAGAACTGGATAGGGAAATACAAACTTATGAAGTTACTTCTCGAAGATAATTTTAGCTACGATCGAGTTTATATTTACACAATTAATCCTCAACAGGATATGTACGAGCTACTTAACTTAATAATGGCAAACTTCGTGATGATCTTGATGCTTGCAAAGATTTTTTGTTATCAGACAACCAGAAGATCTTGTGTCAGTTAATCAACTTGATTGGTCCGAACACAAATAGTTATTTTGATGTATTTCCGCTAAACAACGAGGAAATGAATAAAGTCAGATCATATTTTCACTGTCTTGAAATACGAGGCGTTATTATATTTATCTTGTTCAGAGATATTATAATCTTGGCAGATTTATTAGGCGAAATACTTGTTGTTTTATATTATTTCCTGGACTTAACAATGTTGAATTTAAAAATATCGTGAACCAACAGTGCGGTGATTTTACAAAAGATAAATTATTGAACTTTATCGTCAAGCAATAGCAAATTAAGATGTCGTTTTTGTTTGATAAATTAACAAATGGTTAGAATAAAATGTCTCGATGTTGTATTGAAACATATTTAGAGTACTTTTATAGAAAATAGTATATATAATGAATGGAATGACAAGACAAGTACAGAAAACATATAGAAACCTAATAACACGTGCACAATCTCTGACAATTTAAACAGCAAGTACATCAAGCACGACATGGACAGATAGCTGCAGCAGAAACAGTAGCCTCAATTTTAAAATCAGTTACTGAAGCTTTACTTGGAAAACAACCTGAAAGTAATCCACTATCAGAAGAAGACCTTAAACAATTACAATAAAAATGTTTTGTTCGATTCTTTAAAGAAGAACAAGAGAGATCTAAAGAAAAAAATGAAGATTAGCTGAATCAATTGTAGCAAATATACCTAATCCGGTTAATAGACCACCTGCACTAGAACGGCTAATAAAAAATCCGCTGGAACTTGAACGAAGATTAGCAAAATTAACAACACAAGTAATTAGCAATATTATAAAAAAAATGTATCAGGAGAAATAATATATTAAAGAGGTGCAAAAACGAGCTGGCGAGTTTACTGTAAAGTATAAGGAAATTGAAGATCAAAAATGATGGTATTTAAAGCAAATATGTGAGATAACAGACGATGAATATGATGGGTTTTTTTAAAGAAAGAAAGTTTAAAAGACGTTGATAAATGGTGTGATGAAGAATTTAACAAATGAATCGATAATTTAAATGTCTTAATGTTAGACATGAGTACAACACTGTCACAGAAGGCATAAATATGCTTTCACTTTATGAGAGAATGAGATATGGCTTTGATTGCTTTAGTAATTAGAAAAAAAGCGCAAACTAGCAGAAACAAAACCTTTTGATACAGGTTAGAAGTTTTAAAGAATTTTTTTTACATTCACATTTTTTACCTTTACATTTACATTTTTTTACATTTAGCTTGCATAAAAATATAGAAAAGGAATAACAGGAACAGGAGTTAGAGCATTCGCATCATTTACTGAAATGATTGACAGATTAATGCTATTTATATCAGCAAATAGGTGCAAGAAATGTTAGTGATGAAATCAACAATTAAGTTATTAACATACTTGATAACTTAAGATCGAATTATTTTATTATCATCTGACGAATAGGAAACTTTATACTGCGACTTCATCGCTGTGATTAATTTTTTAAAAATAATAAATGTTAGCAACGTAATTACTGGACTGTAGTCAATTTAATAAAGGTAGCACATTTTGTTCAGTAAAGTATATTTCGCCAATAGGGCTGGATCACCAATATACTAAATTGGTTTAATTTCGAGCAATTGTTATAATGCTATGGCTAATGTGAAAACTGTAGTAAATGATGAATTTGCGTTTCATATTCCTATTGTTGGTGGAACTGTTGTTCCATGAATAAGGATTAAATTTCCATAAGGAAAATACAACATAACTGATCTAAAAAAGCAATAAAAGAACTTATAACAAAATATAAAAGAGTTGCGGTCAATTTTGATATATATGAAATCAGTTCGAAATTGTTTGCTGGAACACAATTTTTATTTTGTTGATGTTATGATAACATTAGGCAAATACAACAGACTTTTGTTAACAACAGCAGATAAAATAAAACTAGATACAAATAAAATGATAACATTACGATTTAATAGCGATGATGTCATGGAATTGAGTCACAATTATCTCGAAACGATATAGAAAATATTAATTATCGTAACAAAAGATAAATCTATCAAATATCAGCATCGACGTTGCCGATCTTGTCTTGCCGTCAGCTATATATGTCACATATCTATTTTATTATATTTAAAGTGCATTGCGGCAGCGTTTACTGACTTAAATTTTTCATTTCTTTAGTAGATTCTAAATTTATTGAAATTACCTGTCTAGCCGGATGTTTTAAAATTATTACTATCACCATATTGATATGTTCTACATTGTTATCGGATTTAATTTTGTTAATATAATTAATAATTAAGTTATTTGAAATAGCTCCATGAAAAATATCGTAAATGCAATGATACGATAAATAACATTTGTGATCAGTTTTTGCTCCACGTACCATCACATTCATTAGTATATCCATTTTCATCTAAACTTCCAACAACATTTTAGTATTTTTATTCCCTTAGCATTTGCCCATACATTCGATAAGGAGGTTAAACTCTTTTTCTAATCCTAACGTTTCAATATTATCAGCTACTGCGCCATTTGCTCATCATACTCGTTGTCATTCTAGAAAAGCCAACAGACAATGAATAAATAAAATCTTGTCTAAACATGTCGGTTCTTTCTGTATCATCACCTTTCACTGAAATTAACATTCCAGCATGTGTTGGCATAACTAATGAATGTTTAAATGCTATGTTGATTACCGAACCTAATGCATTTGCAGCAACATACTCGATGTCATTCTAGAAAAGCCAACAGATAATGTAAAAATTAAAATCTTGTCTGAACATGTCGGTTCATTCTGTATCATCACCTTTCACTGAAATTAAAATACCAGCATGTGTTGGCATAATTAACGATTGTTTAAATGCTATGTTGATTACAGAACCTAATGCATTTGCAGCTTATAAGTTGTAGCTTGGATGTATATGATACGTTTCTTGCTTTTCCTTTGTCAGTGGCAGATATCTCACGATCTCTGTCATTATATATAAAGATTTTTAAATCTCAAAATTAGAGAAAAATTCAATTAAATATAGAATATTAGTATCTACAGATATATACAATGCTACAATTGCTAGATGTTGCTACAAAGAGCATTATCAAATCAGAAAAAAAATTGCTTCATCATTTTCAGGTTATAACAATAGTTATAAACTTGATGATCATAAAATTTAGCGAATGTTATCTCTATAATATTTTTATCTCTTACAACCTGTTATAGCTCAAGAACTTGCGACTCATGAAAGTAACAAACTTATAGTCCATTTGATACGATTTTATCAAAGTTACACGCAGTGTAAGATGTACGTTTTGAAACAAAATGTTTTATCATCTCAATCTCGGAACAATATTTAACAGCTAAATCGAGAAAGCTATTAACTGGAACAAACATTGTCATGATTGCCGATGAAATACATCAAGAAATAAAAAAACTTAGAACAATTTACTTCATTAGGATCGGGTTGGACATTTTAAATGATAAAATAAGTTTATTTTACACAACAAATATAACGTATAATTAAAACAAACAATGGTGTATAAATGTCAAAAACAATGATGACAGATGTTTTCAGTGGTCTATTCTTTCTGCGATGTTTCCGAAGGAACAAAATTCTGATCGTGTTAACAAGTATTTTCTGCACAATGACGAACTAGATTTTGACGGTATCAACTTTCTAGTAGCAAAACATCATATACCAGAGTTTGAAAAACAAAACGCTATCTCAGTAAATGTTTTCAGACTAGACCGAAAAGATATTGTTTAGCCGAGATATATTTAAATAAATGCTACACTGATGATAATAAATTTGTTATTTTATCAGAGACATTATTGTTGGATAAACAACTGGAACGGCCTAATTGGCGGACATTACAGTAAAAGTAAAATCAAGAAATATTTATGTTACAGATGTCTGCATGGTTTTTCCAGCAATGAAATATTGCTGGAGCATCTCGAATACTGCTTCAATTTTCGAAAATAACTATTCAGCGAAAAAGAAAAATATTAGGATTTAAAAATCATCATCCTAAACTAAATACTTCTTTCGTTATTTACGCAGATTTCGAGTGTCTACTCGTTCCTATGGTTGGAGCTGAAAATAATCCTAAAATATCCAGTATCATATAAATACAACAACATATTCACTGTGGATTAGCTTATAACGTAGTTTGTTGCGCCAACGATACAGTTTCATCTCTGATAAAGTTATATAGAGATGAAAATCCTTCCGTGTGGTTACTAAAATTTAATAGATGAAGTTGATAAAATTTCTAACAGATGACTAAAAAAACTCCCTTGCGAATAACGTCTAAACAACAACTCGACTTTGATGATGCAGGTAACTATTATATTTGAGAAAAGGTACTCGTGTAATCCGGCGGAGTTTGTGATACGGTGACATATCATTGTCTTTTGACCGGCCAATATCGTGGAGCAGCTCGTAACAGTTGTAATTTAAAATTTCATGCTCAAGATTTTATTCCCGTAAATTTACATTATTTTTGTGGCTATGACAGTCACTTCTTTGTAGAAGCTTTTTGGCGATGAAAACATTAAAGCTAAACTAAACTTGAAAAACGCAATAAAACGTATACCAAATAATTTTGAAAAGTATATGTGAGTTACGCTCGGCAAATTACACTTTATTGACAGCATGCAATTATTGGCAGCATCATTAGATAAACTCGTTAAAGGATACAGCATTTTTATAAGCTGCAACGTTCCGTTGGTGTCGAAATGACAAAAATGGATCTTTCCGTACTAGTATCTTGACAATGGCAGCTGATTTAATGAAACTTCTCTACCTAAAAAATATAAATTTTACTCGCAACTCAAAAATTAGAATATCACAGATGACGATTACAAATATGCACAAGATATGTGGCTGTAAAACATTTGGTGATTATCACGATTTATATCTGAAAAATATGTAATATTGCTAGCAAATGTTCTCGAGAATTTTCGTCACGTTAGTCATGCAAATTACGGATTAGACATCTTTTGGTATTATTCAGCTCCTGGGCTATCTTGGGACGCTCTTCTAAAAACGAAGAAAACAGAATTAGATCTTTTAACAGACGCCTATATGTGTAATTTTCTTGAAAAAGGTTTCAGGGGCGGAATTAGCGTTATAGCAAAACAATATGCAGAAACTAATAGCAAATATAGAAAGATATAATAATAAAAGTCTCCAATTGAGTTATATTATTTATCTCGACTGTGCTAATATTTTTGGGTGGCTGTGTCACAGTCAATGCCTTGCGGTGGGTTTCGTTGGATAACTCCAGATCAATTTCTTAGATAAACTGAAAAAATCTTACGGAAGATATTTTATATTTTTTTTTAAAGTTGATCTAAATTATCCTAGTTCGCTAATTCATTTACATAACGACTATCTGTTTTGCGCAGAGTCGATGATGAATAGTTTTTTATCGTATGAATAACGAGGAACTACAGCAGCAAAAAATTATATCTTTAATAAGCTAGTTCCAAATTTGTTAGATAAAAAAATTACGTCAAGCATTAGATGCTGGACATATTCTGACAAAAGTACATCGTGTGCTAAAGTTTAAACAGTCGAGGCGGATGGCAGATAATATTGATCTAAATACGAAAAGTTGTATTGTGGTTAAAACTGAATTTGAGAAAAACTTTTTCAACTTAATGAACAACTCGGTGTTCGGTAAGACGATGGAAAATATTCGGAGAAGAGTATCATTATAAATTGTTAATGACATCAATGGCATAAATAAATTAGTTAATGATGACGGGTTTGGTAGTATGAAATATTTTAGTGAAAATCTCGCTACAAGACAACGACGAAAGACAAATGTAATGTTAAATAAACCGATTTATATTGGTGCAGCTGTACTTGATATATCAACGTGGTTTATGTACGATTTTCACTACAATTTTGCCAAAAAGCAATGGCCAGATTTGGAATTGTTATTTACTGATACTGACTCCAGTTTATAATATAAAATGTGAATATATATATATATATATATATATATATATATATATATATATATATATATATATATATATATATATATATCAGGATATTTACAATAATAAAAATCTATTTTGTTTATCAGATTACCCAATATGTAGTGGATTTCAAGATAATTCAAACGAGAAAGTTATTGGAATTCTTAGGGACGAATTTATGTTTGTACCGGTGAGAGATATTGTTGGACTAAGAAGCAAAATGGATGCTGTGATATTAGATGACAATAAACTGACATAGAAAGCTAAAGGTATCCCTTGCCGATATGTGAAAATGATGATGAAGTTTGAGGATCTCAAAGCAGCTCTAAACAATAGTGCTCGTTTTATCAAAACTACTGTCATATGGACAAATCTTCATAAACTTGATACGACTACAATTATAAAGGTTGGATTAAGCAATTTCGATGATAGAAGGTATTGCAAAGACAGAATTAATCCTCTTGCAATTGGACATTATTCAAGTAATATTGTCTAAACATCAGAAATAATGTTTGAAAATATGACATTAGTAGATGGAGTTGATAGCAAAATAAAAAATAATGACCATTAACAAGCAATGTTAGCTTGAATTTAATAACGAAAATTTCAGGAATTAGTTTTAGTAAATTTGACAAAATCAAACTTTCTCTTACCAGAACAGATGATAGCAAATATTTTCATTATCTCGAAGGTTTACGAGCTGCTCTAGCACTAAGTATGAAAAATTGCATAATCCAATAAGCAAAGTCAGGAAATAAAAAAACATAGACCTGGACAGGTCGAAAGTATTTGCAAAAGGTAGTATTATCTTCTCAGCAAAATATCGATGAAAGAACGTTTTGAGTCTCACCGTAAAATATCTGGTACGAAACGCAAAATATTCTAGTCGCAAGAGCCACTTCCGTAGCTATACGACTTGATTAAAGCCATTAAAAGGATCCTTTGCCATGGTTTTGAGTAGCTTATCGCCCGAGCCGGATGTCACCCTTGGGGTGAGATTGCTCTCCAAGGAGGTGCTTAGCCCTCGTTCTGGGCTTTTAACCATGGTGCTTGGCCTTTCGGAACTAAAAGACATTTGACCATATATTGTGTATTGTCAGCAAATACAGCCGTATAGCCAGACAGAACGCTGCTCAGCACAGACAAGGAAAACGCCGCCCAAGCCAGCCAACGGGGCAAAGTACGCCAAGAGAGATTCCACAAAAGATCGTTTTTTGGAGCATCCCTTTGACTTAGCAAGCAGATTTCCTTCATTGATCCTCGTTGCGATTAATAAGTATTGTAGTTAGTTATTTCTTTTCGAACGGCTACTTTCGTTATTTCTTTTCTGTATGGCAATTGATGTTGATGGCGTCGTTGTAGATCTCTGCTTTTGTCCTGCCAAGTCGACATTGTAAACAAGTACACCAGCAGCAACATAGGTGTATGTTGTAGGTCTGAAGAGGGCTTTCGTAGGCCGGAATGAATGACCATTGTAGTTAAAAAAGAAAAGGGGGGGGCCTTTTCGTCCGGAATGGTCTGTGGGGCAGTATGCAGAACTGTCCTGAACTGCCCCTTGAATTGATTCTTCTTCTGTGTATCTGTAGTTTTGCTAAATCTTCTGTTGTTGTTCTTGAAGCTGATTTGGTCAACTCTTCTTGTTATAGTTCTTGAAGCTGTTAAATGGCTACATCTTCTGTTGCTGTACTTGAATCTTCTTCTGTTGTTGTCCATGTAGTATGTAGTATGCTCATGTGGGGGTAAAAAGGGGAGAGGGGGCCTTTTTATCAAAAAGGAGTCGTTTTTCGGAGGGTTTGTGATACAGTAGGTAGAGCTTCCTGACTGAGTTTTGAATTGAGTGATTGCCAATATGTTGGTAGTTAATTCTTTTTATACAGGCAATAGTGGTTGCAGGTGCAACTGACAATTGCCTTGGCAATTGAAGTTATTCTTTCTTGTGTGGCAGTTGATGATGACGGGGCCATTGTAGCCCCTGTGCTGTTTTCCTGCCCACGCCTAGCTCACTTAAGTGGCAATACGTGTAGATGTGCGTTCTTTAGTGCTTCTTTCTTCTTCTTCTTCTCTTAGTGTTCTGGCTATTGATTCTTTTGCTGACGTTACTGTCGCTGCCTTAGTTAATCTTGTTTTGTTGGTATTCAGTGTCAGTCGTTACATTATGTTGTTGTACGGGTTGAATGTCAAGTCTTAATTATGTGTCGAATAAAGATCTTGCAGTCCTATGTTAATTTTTAAGTTTATTATTATTTTCATTTGAACTGTTATTATTTTAATATGTTTAATTATTATTTGTTATTTAATTTAATTGTATTAAATTATTATTATTATTATTATTATTATTATTATTATTATTATTATTATTATTATTATTATTATTATTATTATTATTATTATTATTATTATTATTATTATTATTATTATTATTATTATTATTATTATTGTTGTTGTTGTTGTTGTTGTTGTTGTTTATTCATGGTATATTTCATGGTATGCCTATTTGTTGTTAATGCGTTAATGGTTTATTGGTTGGTTTGCTAATACTTCTAGTTGTATGATTAGTACAATGATTAGTGTTAATTATTATCTGGGGTAGGATGGCTTGCAATTGATTGTTTATGAAAAAATTCAATCCCTTTTGAACTGTTAGTATCATGCAGTTTTGTTTTTGTGAGAAGGGATTGCAATGGTCTTAATCGTTTGGGTTCATTTAGGCGGGGAGAGTTACGCCTGTAAGGACAATTTTGATTGGTGCAGAGGTCGCTAGCGGTTGGCTGTTAGTGGGAAAGATTTTTATCCTATTTCTGCTTGGAAGATCGAGTCATTTATGCAATACTACTACGCGAGGCTCTAAATAGTTGTTGGCGCGTTTTTGTTTTTTTGTTTTGGTTGTTGGGATTAAAACTTAATCCGTTTTTTAGTCTCATTTTGCACAAATTTGAGGGTTTATTAGGATTTTAATGAAGGAGATTTGGTTATATGAGTGACGATTTTTAGGTAAAGTTATATTAGTGTATTTCAGTGTCAGGATCTATTTAACAGATTGAAATGTATTATTTACACTTCAGTTGTAAGATTGCAAGGTGAGGGGAATAGGTGAAGCTGGGCAGAAGGGTGCATAAGTTTCGATTAAATTTGTAGTTTTGGGAGGATCATAAATTAATTTTACTGACTCTATATTTGAAAGGTAGTGATTGTGGTTTTATTCGCTGTTCTACGTGCATGGCACATAATTTTAAGTCAATAAGGAGTATTATAAGTTCTAATTTGTGAATTGTAGTACGCAAGAATATTAACAAGAAAATTAAACTGTATGTATTAGTTTGCGAAGAGACTGGGTTAAAATATTTTGCGTTCTTATTTCCTTATCTGATCTGATCGGATTAGTAAATTTAACTGCTATACCTTAATCGTCATGTGTATTGTGGTGTCGGTCTAAAGAAATCATTATTCACATCAGTTGTTATTCCAGTTGTTTCCAATTAAATAATCCATTTATGCTGCCTTTCCTCCAGCGTAGTTATATTCTATCTTGCTTTCCTTTATATATGTATCCGAAACGTCCGTCATCTTCAGCGAACTCAACGCTGGTTACCAACTCATGCTGACGCTACTGATAGAATTAAATTCTAGTTAAATAATCAAGATAGCGCATTATACTTGATAGCGAGTATTGAGATTCTTTTTTTTTCCTGAAATATAACTTAAAAAACGAAAAATATACTGTCAATCTTAGTTTAAAATCTTTTGTGAGTTATCTAACAAAGCATATGTAATTTTGATTTATGCTATAAAACAACTTGGTCTGTAATTCTAGCTATAAAACGCACAAGTCCTTTTCAAATTTCTGCCTGATTCGATGTATTTTAATCAAGCCAAGCGAGACAAATCCTTTAAAAATATGTATTAGTTGATCAAGATAGATAACTCTGTTAAGTATAATGTATTAGTTGAGTAAGACAGACAACTCTGTTAAGTATAACTTTGTTACTATAACAGAGTTTGCTGCTGTTATGTAATACTAATATTGTTTTTTTTTATCGAGATGTATTTAAAATTCACTAAATGTACTTATCTACAGAAGAGGACAGACAAACGGACTGACAAAGGGACAGATAGACAAGCACAAACCCAAGTTATATTAAGGAAAATCACAAAATTCAAACACTAATTACGACTATAAAGGTTGGGAGAAAACGGTTTTTGCAAAGATACTCTACGCATAGCGGATTTTGAACGTGTAAATAAGGTCAATGTTGGGAAAAAAATAAACAAAATGAATTAATAATATTTTGAAACTCAGCAAACTAGGTCAGTCAGGTATTGCAGATATTTTTGGAATTGAATAAAAGTCATTATGTTGTACTTATATATATGTAACTGTATCAGATGATATGACACAATTCACTTTGAAACGCGAAGCATAGCTTTCCTATTATATTTATATCATCTACTGAAACAGCATCCCAAAATCATGGGATGGATAGAAACTGTAAACATAATACGCTGATCTTTAAAATACGTGCAATAGTATCCCCCAGGTTCAATCGCAACCCAACACTAAAAGGTCTTCACCTTGAACAACGTAGCAGTTGAGATTGATAACATTTTTATGATTAATAGCACATGATGAGCGACTCTGGAGTTGATTTTGCATACATTTCAATAACTTATATTTCCTATTGAACGGTGTGGGAGTTGATATTATATACGTATCCTTTGTTTTCGACAAGTGCAATGAAAACAAAATAGGAATAGTTTTATCTCAAGAGACACAATCTAGTTTTCACACTGAGAAAGGTAAATTTACTTGTTCGTGTACAAAATTCGAGTTTTATTGTTTGTATCATGGCCGTTAGCAATGAGGTGTCTCAGATTTTCTCACATCGCTTTTCTCACGTGTTGTTGTTGTTGTTGGGCTTAACGCCATTTTTCAGCACATGATAGGCTATTCATGGCGGCCAGTATTAATGGTGGAGGAAGAAACCGGGAAATCACCGGAAAGAACCACCGACCCACGAGAAGCTACTGGCAAGCTTTCTCACATATCCACATTCGCCGAATCCTAGACTCGAACCCACGCAGACAGAGGTGAGATGGCAGTGATCCGTAACGGACAGCGCTTTAGACCACTCGGCCACTCGGGGCCCCTTACGTGTAGTTAAATTTCATTTACTGTCTTTTGTCTTTATTTGTTTGCTAGTTTAAAACTTTATATTACTGTTAGTAACGAAAAGATCAAAGACGCATTCACTTCTATTTATTTTTTAGTTCAACTTAGAATTACTTTTAATAATTGATTGTTAAAGCAATGCAACAAAAGTACTCACCACATTTAACACGTGTCTGTGTGTGTGTGTCTGTGTGTGTGTGTCTGTGTGTGTGTGTGATTTGGATTTTAGCTTTAACAATTTTTCAGTCATATTGCTACGACGTCTGCAGTGTAGCAGAATATAGTGATGTCTAGAATCCAGGCATCATGACGAAGACATGTGGCATGATGTTCCGCACAGTTACAGTATCCTAACACCAGACCGAGCAATCATTTCATTAACGTCTTAATGCTGAGCACCAAGAGAGGTAGCTGCTAGTGCCATTTTTGTATAAGTCTTTGGTTTGAATCGGTCTACGTTCGAATACGCGACCTACCGTAACCAAGGCGATCGCTCTAACCACTTAGGCAACCGGAACGGTCAAGTCTATTGGTACCATTTGTCATGTTAAGAAAAATCTATTTTAACAAACTTGTTACATCCGAAGGTGTCTTGGATATTTAAATACTTTCGGTCAGTATTTTTCTATCAGTAGTTTCCAAAACAATTAATACCTTTCTTTAAATGTATGACTTCAGTAGCACAATAAGTTTTTAAGCTAATTGATTTCTATCAAAATAGACAATTAATCAGTTGAATTTGTTTAAAGAACATTCATTCCTGATTATGTAGGTGGGCACAAGAACATGTGAAAGCAAATCTGGAAAATCAAGTTGAGTTGGCAAATAAATGCTTAGATTTAACAATTGCAGTAAATATGATTAAATTACCCATTCTGAACGCTCTAAGATAAATCTCGCACGAACAGTAAGTACTTCAAATTATCAGTCACGTAATCTAGTTACTAACCCGTTATTCCAATAACAAGTTTTCTTGTCAGTAATGCTAATGACCCTTGCAAAAATAAGAATACTAGAGAAATATATAGAATATTTCAGTTTTAAATTTGAGGATATTGAAAATTTGTAGCAATGTGTTTTTCTGACAAATTTGTCTTACTATCGGCATCTTAAACTATATCCAACTAAACCCATATTACAACAAATTATTTCTGTGCTTATTAATATTGCGGGCGATTGCTTTCAGGAGTTAATGCTTGAATGTAGAGGATACTAAATTTCCTATGCTATCCTAGGTTAGTCAAAGCTGATTTTAGGCCTTATTTCACCTTTAACTCTACACTATAGCAACACAAAAGGCGTAACCCGATGACGGAACAGTCCCTTCTCAATTATTCCATTATGAAATTTTCCAGTTCCATCCCAAATACTGCAATTGCAGTCACACAATAAACTCACGTAATTATATTTTAATCCTAAAATATTTAGTTCGTCTTTGTGCGGAAAATAAGTGCTAATGCGATCAGCATTTTGTGTTTTTGGAAACATTGCAGAAAGCATAGACCATTGAAAACATTTGGCGTCATTGTTTTTGACATTTTCACACCATTTGTTTTGCTTTTAACTTTTTGAGGGAGATCGACATACAGACTACCGCGAGGTACTTTCTATTTTGCTGTGAGAAATAAAACTTCTTTTATCATTTTAAATTTTCAGCCCAATCCTGGTGAAGTAAATTCTTCCAATATTTTTGTTTCTTTCTTGATGTATTTCATCGGCGACCATTGCAATGTACGTTCCAGTTAATATTTCACTCAATCTTGCTGTTAAATAGGGTTGCGAAATTTCGCTGTCAAAACTTTTTGTTTCCAACATTACATCAAGTGCGTGTAACTTTGATAAAAGCGTATGATATTGGACTATAAGTTTAATACTTTTATGAACCGCAAGTTCTGGAGCTATAACAGGTTTTAAAAGATGAAATAAATTTGTTGAGTTAAAATTTGCTCAAATATTTTGATCATCAAATTTGTAACTATTACCATAAAATGAAAATGTTGAAGCAATTGTTTCAGATTTGTTAATGCCTTTTTTTAGTAAAATCTCACAATCGTAACATTATATATAGCAATATTTATATTTAATTGAATTTTTGAAATTTGCAATTAGAAACAAAAAAAGCTCTTATAGTATAATGACATAAATTTTGAAATATCTTCCACTGACAGCTGAAGAGCAAGAAACTTACCATATTCACCCAATGTATAACTTATATGCTGCAAATGCACTTAGTTCTGTTATTAATATAAAATCTATATAAAAAATTAATTGGCTTACCAACCAACACCAGCTGGTATGTTAATTTTGCTGATTTCAGTAAAAAGCGATAATACAGAAAGAATTGAAATGTTTAGAAATTAAAATCACGTGCAATAAAATTTATAGCTGATACCGGAACTAAATCAGCAACGTCATTGCTGACATTTGATAGATTTTGTTTTAAATACGATAACTAATTATATTTTCTATATCATTTTGAGTAAGACAATTATGAATAAATTCCATAACATCATCACAATTAATTCTTAATGTCATCAATTTATTTGTATCACATCAAATTTGTCAGCTGTTATTAACATAAATTTGTCTGAATCACTTAATGTTATGATCATATCAAAATAATAAATACTATGTCTCAACAATTTCGAATTGCTTCAGCTAGTTCTTTGTAATTTAGCATATAAACTCGCTGATGATATTGTATGTTTTTGAACATATTCATTAATTTGATACAATATTATAATAATGAACTTAATTGAGAGACTGGATGAGCTTAATTCGTATGATTTTGACTCAAATTAAAATGTTACATTAGAAAATATTACCAGTGATAGATTTGCTAGTTATGCTGACAATAATATTTTCTATTACTTTGACGACGATGATGAAGATAATGTTGTTGTTAGGAAAATAATTAAGCAGACCAACAACTGGACGGTATGTTGTTAAGTTCCATATTGCTAAAAAAAACAATAAAATTTATTTTTACTATCGCAGAGCATCAAATATTTTGGCAACTTATGAGCCATTTTTAAGCGTAACAATGCTAAGAAAACAAAGAAAAATAAAATACGATTTTGCTTTTGTTAAAATATTTAATTTAATGTTAGTTGGTTAGTTGATAATACAAAAAAATTACATTTAATTTCTTTATGTAAAGCAGTAAAATATAAGTCAGTTCTAGTAAAATACGAATAAATCTATAACAAAATTGTTCGATCAAAACCGAACGAGTTGGTACCCAATTATTAAATTTATCGCTATATAAGTTTACTGCCACGCTTTTTAATAACTTGTTAATGACAAATATATCTTGTTCTGTTTTCTGAAGTTCTTGCTCGTAAACAGTGCAAGTTATAGGCTCACCTAATAAATCTTTCAACGAGTATGTAACTGATATTGATAAAAGTACTTTATCAACAACAAATACAACTTCACTCCAATTATGCGTATATCCTTGTTCCAAATGGTTTTTCGTGAAAGAAATTCTAACTTTATCACCAACTTTAAATTTGTCTTCGGTACTTGTTTTTCCTTTGCTAATATTGAATTTGCAATCGCGTCGTTTATTGTGAAATTTTAATGGTTCGGTGTTTCGTGTTAATGTTTTCGTCAAGTCAACTTGTTTATCAAGAAGATTATAAGGTCCGGTATATTTATGGCCTGGTAATGTCCAAACGCCTTTTGGATTCGGCAGTTTGCCAGTTAATTTATGTCTATCTATACCTGTTCCAATTATTTCTCTGTTATTGCATTTCTGGCAATATGTGACAATTTTATTTTGCTCAAGACAAATCTATATCTCAATTGCACTCGCATGCCATTATTTATTTAGTCGTCTACTAAAATAATCTCTCTGAAAACGTCTGGACAGCCAGCTTCGGACAAATTTATTGCTGACAAAACATACTTGTATTTTTACACAGATTACACAAATACTTTTCAGCATTATTCTATTATTGTTTTTCATCTATATTTACTGTTGTAGTTTAGCACATAACTTTTTCACAATGTTGATATTGTATTTCAATGAGCTTAGAAAAAATTAATTGCAAGCTTTAGGTAACTACAAAAATTAATTGCAATCTCAATTGGAATAAATTCTTAGCAAACTTTTCGCAGTCGTGTCTTTTTTTTTTGTCGTTGTCTTTCTTTTTGTTATTTTTCGTTTAGGCATATTTAATCTTTAGTTATAAAAATTGCCATCGCCATTCATGCGAAACATTAGAAAAAATATTATTTATACCATTGCTGCGGACAATAACATTACATTCGAATGCTTTTTTTCATTCCTCAGATATTGCTCCAGCCGCTGCTGCTAACTCTAATGCACCGAGCACTGGCAAAATTTTAGGTTTTAATATTCTACCTATTACATATAGTGCCGAACCGAAGAAATCAGTTTGTTCTTTCATAGCAGTTATTTGTGAAACACTTAAATTCATAAAATAAAATTGGGATCGTGTTTATTATCTTCTGTTATTTTTGGTTAACATCAATTTGTTGTTATGGTTAACCTTTAATGAAACCTGTCTGTCTTTGCAACAGCAAATGTTATTTTTTTTAACTTCGCCATCAGTTAAATATATTTTTTTTGCAATGCATTTTGTCATTACATAAGGATTATAGATTAAACTAGAAGCTCTTCAAACCTTGAGGAAAGTGCAAAGCATTCTAAACTTGAACCTATTACAAGCAATAATAAGTAAAACTCTTGTAACGTTTACACCAGCGTCTGCAGCTTGTGCGAATATACCTAGCGCATGGACATAAAGAATAAAATTCTTATAATTGCAGCATTTGCAGCTGTATCAGCTGCAGCTACAACTGCTACTCTTATAATAAATTCTCTAGACGTCGCATTTCCAAGTCCAGTATCTGTAAGTCCATCATGTTCGTTGCAGTTGATTTGGAGTAATCATCGGAAAACGAAATAGTATTTAAGATTGTACTTGCAGCTTGTAAGTGACCTGAAATATCTTCGATAATTTGATTGGCCAGCTGATAATGAGCATTTTAGAATGAACATAAGCCATCATTTACAAGAGCTACTTCTGCTTTACCTGCAATTGCGACAGGTGGATTAGCTACTGTCATAATCTGACCACGAAGTTCCAACATTGCTTTGTGAGACATAGAAATACGTATTAAATATTCTGACACCAGTCTTATTATGCTCGTTAGAATTTTCATGGAGATATTCAACATATTCAAAATATGTTACTGTGTCGTTTGTGTCATACATTTCTGCTAAATAGAGAATTTTTTTTTTTTTACAGACATTTGTTTATTTCATAGGTTACATAAAATTATGTCATCAATGTATAAATAGTTCTCCTCGTGTTAATAAAAGCTTTTTCGTCGTTGTTATCATTGCGGGTTGGGTTTCTTTTGTTGGTGCTATTTTTGAAATAACTTGTTTTATTGTAGGTGCCGCAAGCGCCTTTTATTTTATTAGATATTTTTGTCCGACAGCAGTTCAAGCAGCAGATGCAGCTCCATTTGCAAAAGCGTTTTATGCATCCAGAGCAATTGGTGTAACTTTATGGAATATTTTCAATAATTTTAGCAAATATATTTCCCAAAAATCCTCCTACTATTTTTCTTCGATAAACTATATATCTGTTTCATTATATCTGAGGTTGTAAACTTTGGTTGTCAAATCTATCAGAAAATATGTTTAAGCTGTCAAATTGTTCGGAAAATATGTTTACTGTTGTTTGTGCAAGTGAAGGTAATAAGTAACAACTCCTCCAGACTGATAAATTAACTGCATATTTCCTTTTGTTATTAGATTTTCAACATTTAGCGGATAATAAATAATATGACGTGGACTGATTTGCATAAGAGAACAAGTGGAACTTCCAGTGAAAGCTGTATATCGTTTGTCATTTGCTGTCTTTAGTTGAATAAGAACCAGATGCAATTGAGCAATTTACCAATATTGTATTTAATTCAGTTATATCTACCGACATTTCACTGTCAAACGTTATGAGAGTATCATAAGGATCAACAGCATAAATTTATGGAGAAATCCTATTAGTGCAGCGATATTTGTTGGTTATGAAATATCAACTGTTGCACCAGATTTTAATATTATTCTTGCTCGTAAAGTACACAAAATTTGGTATAAGCTCAGAATGGTCAGCAAATCATTGTTTGTCATCTGTTATATGTGCGTCTATTATAAGTTCCTTTATCGTTTTATTTAAATCAGTTATGTTGTAGGCTCCTTGTGGAATTTTATACATTTTACATGCTAAACAATCTGGAGTAGTATAAATAAATGTAAGTTCATAATTTACTCCAATTATTAAATTAGCCATAGCATTCCAACAAGTCCAGGAAATAAGCCAAATTTCATATTGTTTTTCACGCTCTAGTTTTTATGGTGGAATTACATACAAATTTGCTTTTTATCAGATTGGCTAAAGTCTAGTAATAACGTTGGAGACATTATTATTATATTTTTGTAAACTTAAGATGCCATACAAGTCAAGATAAAAAGTTTCATATTTGTGAGAGGTTAATAAATTTTCTGATCTCAAATTATCAAGTATGTCTATAATTTCATTGTCAATTTCGGCACCAACAATTTTAGTTTCTTTTGATAATATAAATAGCATTAATCTGCCAATCATTTCAATAATTGATGCAAATATTCTAACTCCCTTTCCTGATGTTTCTTTCTTAATCGGTTCTTATTATAGCTTTGAAATAATTTATAAAAAGTTAATTTATCTTTTAACATATTCTAAATTTGCAGTATTTTTGAAAACACCAGCAATAAGAGCATCGATATCTCTATCAGAAATTCCTTCATCTTTTATTTCAGCTGTCAATTTCGTTGTAAGCTCCTGCATTTTATCATATAATATCATCTGTTTTAATAAGATATTCATATCTTTTCCCAAATATATATATATATATATATATATATATATATATATATATATATATATATATATATATATATATATATATATATATATATATATATATATATATATATATATCAGAAATTTTATAATGTTCCATAAAATTAAAATATTCTGATGACATTTTGTATTGTACTTCATTTTTATAATTGTACTATGTTCTTCATTTTCTTTCTCAGCTAGTTGTTGTAAATCTTCTTCAGTGATGGTCATAGAACCTGCTGGTCTGAAAAACATATATTTCCTTGTTTTTCATAGATTGAGTTTGCTTCGGTACTTAAGCTATTATTATGTTGACCATATTTATTACATTTTACATTATAAATAGCCTTAATATAAAGATTAGTGATAATTCCATGTCGATATAATTTAATGCCATCATTGTAATTTCTATTTTCTAAAACTATATCGTTGTAATGGTCTTTGCTGTTTTCTTCTATTTTTTTTCTAAATCATTAATTATTTTATGCCTTAAAATCATCTTTGTTATTATTATATACTTTAACACCCTTAAAGTAATCACATTTTTTTAAATCTCCAAATTTGTCATCTCTTTTTTTGCTATCTATATTTTAAAATCATTTTCAAATTTTCTTTCATCTTTTATCTCTCTTCTAAAGTCTTCTTCTTCTAACATTCTCTCAATCAGTCCTACCACTGCTGTTTCTGATAATCTCAGTTGAAGTTCTAGTTCATTATTTAACAACCTTTTTAGTTAATTTCATCTTGCAGCAGGATCAGCTATATTTGCTACAAGTGCCTCAGCTAATTTTATTTTCTTCGCATCAGATCTAGCAATAATTCTTCCATCAGCTGCTTCTGGTTCTTCTTTGAATAATCCTACTAAACCTTTATCTTGTTATTTTTAAGTTGTTCTTCACAAGATGGTCCAGTTTCAGGTTGTTTTCCAAGTAAAGCTTCAGTAACTGGAAATTTGGGTACAAAACAACAAATTTCCACTGGGTACGAAATGACTTGTGTACAGAATGACCATGAGCCTACATTTCTATATATATATATATATATATATATATATATATATATATATATATATATATATATATATATATATATATATATATATATATAATATATAGAATTAGTTTTAAATCTTAATTATTGAATATATTTGCATGTAAGTCAATTCCAGTTGCCAGATACACAGACACAGATATGTCAACACATAATGTGCCAGTATTTCTGGGTCTTGGCAGTTTGTTAGCAATAATCTGTGAACAGACAACATAGTCACTAATATGTGAGTGCAATAAGCATTGTCAGATCAGGATCTATGTTGTTTGCAGCTGGGCTTGACTTGTAAGCAAGTACATGTAGTAGTATAGGGACCAGACTAATGGTGCATGTACTGGGTACAATGCCATGTGTTCTGGCAAAGATTTGAGCTCAACGGTTATAATGTCTGATTGTTTTTCCTATATGGTCAAAACCAAAATCAATTATGTTTCCATGAATTGCCAAATATAAAGAAAACAAATTGGCAAATGTAGCTCTGATTTTGGAAATTATTTTTCTGTTACAAACAGATTCTTCCTTTCAAAGTAGCTGGAACTATCCAATTTTCACCCTTTCACCTTTCAGGGTAACTTGAATTTGCAAATATGGCTGTACCCAACCCTGGAGAATGTTGCTTCTAGTGAAGATGGTAGTAGAGCTAGGCTACCTCATGCAAGTGCCTTTGGATACCTCTACTCCATTCTTATGGAAGCACCTTTTGATGTCTCTACCTGATTTGCATGGAAACACCTTTTGATGTCTCTACACCATTCTAATGGAAGCTCCTTTCAACGCTTGGTGTAAGCATCAGCCACTTTGAGCAGATTTTTGTTGTGGAATTTTATCAGCAATAATTGTTTTAACAATTATTTCCACATTTTATTTAGCAACAATCATCAATCTCACATCTTCTAAAGATAAGTAGTGTTTATGTATTTATCATTGAGGTGTACCACCAAAATCTGATAAAATTGACATGCTAGTGTTACAGACTGCTGTCTACAATATTTGAAAATTATACATAAAAAAGGTTTTTCAGTAGACATGGAGAGCCTTTTATCTAATCAGAGTAAATCATTATTTATTGGTAAAAAGTAGCAATTATATGCTCATTCATTATTCATTGTAAGAATAATGCAGTATTTTTCCATACTTTATGGCTTCATACTGCACACCATGTATGTCTAAAAATAGTACCATGTTTTAGGAATTACTTTATAAACAGATAATGTACACTCATGTAGTAGGTGTTTTAGCTATTGATTTATTAAATTTGTTTGTAGATGAACTAAACAAGCTGTTTCATCCATTGGAAAAAAGAGATGATAAAGTTATCATTATGGACAAATTTACTGAGTCACAAATGAAACTTTCAAACAAATACCATTCTGATCATCTAAACACTATAGGAGGAATATTCATTATTTTTCACAAATAGAATGTTTCAGACTATGGCCAGTGCTCTCTAAGGTTTACAAATAGCATACTAAAACATATTGAGGTAAAGTGCTATCATAGACATGCCATTTTACAAGCCTGTCAAAACACTAAATTTAAGAAAAAAAAACACTGCAGTTGAAGGTTTTGGTAAGAAACTAAGGATAGCAGAACCAGCTCACATCAGATGGTTTTGTGGTCCAATATATTTAACCAGGCTTCAAGCTAAGAATAGTTTGCCAAAATGCAACTGTTTCAGCTTTGACTTACACTATGGCCACCACAGCAGCCACCATGAAAATCTTATTGCTGCTGGTCCTAAACAAAAAGACATGTAAGCATGGTGTTTTAACTTCATGGGGACTTTTTCTGGTGCATAATGATAATTTATTAAAATTTAGTTTATGTACAACATGAAAATCTTGAGTTATTGCAGGTGGTGTGGTAAGATGATGTGATGTTAAATTATAAGGCTTAGTCAGTGGATAGGGGTGTTGTACATGCACCTTCAAACTGAGAGACACACCTGGGAATTACGCAAGAAATTGGCTGTTTTCAATGGGCTTGTTGAAAGCGTGGCATGAGCAGGACCATTTCCATTAATTGGCATTGGCAGCAGAATTTAAAGAGTCAACCAAATTAGATAACCTTACGTAACATTTGCAGGATCATATAGAATACCATGTGATCATTTACTTCTCTGGTTTTTCAAATGCACAGTTTCACTTCTCTGGCTTAACAAAGGTGCAGACAATGGATTTTGAGACTCTGCATCAAACTTTTCTTATGGATTTGTGCTGGCCTGCCACCACCCAGTCATCACCATTAATGAATACAGTATGGGTTGTGTGGTTATGTTGTTCATGCACATGGGGCTACCATGGAATATGATAATGTTTCCCAAATTGGATACTCATAAGCTATACCAATGGCATTTTCCCCAATTGGATAAATATAAAAAATGGACACTCATAATATATACTAATAATGTAAAGGTCATACCAGGTAAATAAATTTCATTTACAGTTTTGAATCAAGAATATGAATAAGACTATTTCCTTCATGCTGGGCTCTACCTAGCTCTAGGCATTGAATCTGAGACCAGCCCAGAATACATTATGCAGGAATCAGCATAGCATAGATTTAGTTAAGATGAGATCAACTCATAATACATTAGCAAGCTGGGATTCAGCCTAGCACTTGAAGTCTACTTAAGCTCCGAACAGCACACAATCCACTTTAATGCAAGGATCAGCCTAGCACCAATTAACTTTTACCTGGGACCAAGCTCCAGTCCATGAATCTGGGATCAGCCCAGAATACATTCTATGTAGGAATCAGCCTAGCATAGATTTAGTTAAGATGGGATGAGCCAAGAATACATTAGCATGCTGGGATCAGCATAGTACATAGTCTGCTTAAGCTGGGATCAACCCAGAATACACAGCAATACTGGAATTCTGCCTAGCACGGATTGGGAATCAGTCTTTTACATTGAGCTAAGATTGGAAATCATTCCTTTACATTTAGATTCTAGCCCAAGAGTAGCTCCCACGGAGAGAGAAAGCCAAATATTTTAATTAAGTATTGATGTTATTTTTGTTATAAGCTTGATGTGTGGCATGTTTGAGAAAAGGGGAGATGAATGCGTATACTCATGCATCATATAATATATTATGGGCTTATCCCATCTTAATGCATGTATTAAATCATTTCTAGTCAGTTAGATTGTTGACAAATAAATATGATGACTTTGCATCATACAGATCAACGCAGCTTATTGGATACAAACCATGCTTCCTGATAAACCTGATATAGGCAACATAATGGGGCATGTGGAAGTGGCTTCTAATGCCTCATTGGCTAAATTGAAAAATGATACCTCTCAGAAATATCAGAGATGGTTTAATACTCAGTAATTATCTTGAATTCCTTAAGAGAAAAAGATTCAGACAGTTGAACACCTTTCCCTTCAAGCAAATTTTATTTAGGAAATATGGTTTCTCTGGTGGGGGAAGAAGTGTCATGACTTGTGCAAGAATTGGATTTAAAGGATGGAAAATTGTGCAGTCTCCCATACTCTCTCATCTATGTCTGTCTGAATCCAGTAGCTTGACAATGTCAAGGCATCTGAAGTCAAGTCTGGATGCAATGTATGGCCATGAGTTCCTACTGCACCTGAGCTAATGACCTGTGCTGTCCACACAGCTCTTGCCATCTGCCATCACAGCTGGGGAATAAGAAAATCTGTTCAGATGCCTGATCCACCAGAAAGGACTTTCCAGAGGGAACCAGATGTAGCTGTCCACTCTCGGTCAAGAGTCACCATCTTCTGTTACTTATGGTAGCAGGAGCATCCTAACCTGGCACACTTTTCTGATTACTTAATTGACTGTCAGTAGCTAAGATGATTCAGTGTTTGATATTCCTTTGAGCACTGTTGTGGGAAGGCTCATTTAGCTAATTTGCATAGGTAAAGTACAAAAAATGAGGAAAAACCTTGTCTCTGGTTGATAAGTTGGGATGAACATTGAAGAATGGGGTAACCTTGAGATAGCACTTTATCACCTTTGTTTTTAAAGAATCTGTATTAAATATCATTAGTTAGTTCATAAATTAGAGTTGGAGTTTCTTTTGAAATTGGATTTTATACATGGATACATACATGATTATTTCATTAATTTGAAATCCTAAAGCAGTGTTGAAGGATGATCAATTTTTTATGGCAGAAGTTAAAGTATCAGGGAAGGATGAGCCACCTCTGAAGCAAGCTTGGCTGTACTTTTTCCAGAATAAATGCTGGAAAAGGATGGAAAACCATGGAAAAACATGGAAAACCCTGGAAAACTATGGAAAATTGAAATATTCTGCAGAATTTAGCATGGAAACCCTGGACATTGTGCATGGAAAATGCTGGACATGCCTGGAAAATGCTGGACATTTTGGACTTTGATTTTTTTTAACATGGAAAACTTTGGAAAATGCTGGACATTTTGAACTTAGATTTTATTCTGCATGGAAAACCCTGGAAAATGCTGGACATTTTGGACTTAGATATTTTTTCAGCATAGAAAACCCTAGAAAATGCTGAACAGCTTGGACTTAGAATTTTTTGGATAAATTTCAGCATTGGAAATTCTGTAAAAGAACTTAATCAATTTTCAGAATTGTACTTAAAATTAGTTTTAATTCTTTCTGGTCAACTGATTAGAGTTTGTCCTATCCATCAACTATCAAGATTCATCTACCTAAAGAATGAGCAATCATAACTAAACTTAGCTATAACACAGATTTTTCAACTTGAAACTATACAGTTATTTCAAACCTATGATACATATATACTCTGAAAGAGGACACATTAAACAAATAAATAAAATCACATGCTCACACACATTTGACCCTGGCTTTAACAAGACAAACCACAAGTTTTGAAGTAACAGACCCTTTGTTGAATGCACAAACATATGTAATTAAATGTTCATGATCATAAAACATCATAATACATAAATGTTAGTGTCATACAAACTTTATATGTATGAAACATATCCTGAAAAATATAGTTAAATCCTGACCATAACATATCCCAAACCAAAATGCATGCTTACAACAAGCTAGGCAAGCTTAAGCAAGCAAGTAAGGGTGCAAAAGGAATTTTTCAAAGTCTGCAAGCTTGCAAACTCTAAAGCACTTAATGCAGCTTGCACAAGCTTGAAATAATCAGGTGTGAAAGGGCAGTTCTGTATGAGATCAGTACTTCTTGAAATGTTGAATACATGTTGTGATCAGATCATATACTCATTATTATTAACTACACTATCAAATTAAAAAATGTTACTTGTAATCTAGTTTTTATTTATAGCATCTGATAATGCACTTGAGTTAAATAATGTACATTTTCAGTGTTGCAAAAAGCTAAGAAATTGAATTACTAGTACTTTAAGCTGGTACATAAATAAAATATATTATTCCAACATTTCTCTATGTTTAAATTAACTATGAACATTATTAATATATGTCAAAATAAACTGAATTATTGTTTGAGCAAGGCAAAATATGAAATATTACTTTTTCTACAAACGTCTTTTTCATCATTTTCAATTTTTACAAATATTATATGTTAGAGAAAAATTGAGCTTTTTTGCATAAAGAAATTTCTTTAAGTGATTGAACACTCAATTAGCTATGTAGTCAGTTTGTCAGGTAATGGAAGAATGTGTACAGATTCCATTTAGAAAAATCCTGTTAAAAAGTAAGTGCTGATTGCAAAGTTAATTACAGACTAACTTAATACAGCAAGATATTTGATGGCAAGTACTTTTAAATCTATTTTACCAATAATGTATGCACCATCAAATATAGTCTCAGTAAATCTTGTAATATTAACTTCTGGCATTAGGTTAATGAAAGAACTGTCATATATTTGTTTCAATGACAATCTGCTGCCAGGAGAAACAAATAATTTTCAGTTATTTAATTACTAAATAAAATTTTCAAATATATAGTTTTTGTTTTTTTTGAGATAGAGAAGCATTCTATTCTGCCAGCATGCTATAAATAAATGAGCTTTGTGAATTTTGCTTCTTTAAAAAGAAATCAAACAAAAGCAAGCAAGGTGTATTGTGGCTTTCCGCGACAGATACTTAATTCGGTATCGAGTCATTAAAATCAGTTACGTCCCCTGTTTACTGGGTAGCAGACTGGTTTACGAAATGTAAATGTACACGCAATAAATTTGAGTAGAAAGAACACAATACAACCATCGCATTAAGGCGCAATTTTCAAGGTTGAATCATCACAATTTACATCGTTAATTTGATAAATTTCAATGTTCTCTGAACCATTGTATGTGCAGTAACCGATCCTATGATCAGAGAGATAATTTGCAATCACGGAGTTATAATACCGGTGAGTAAACTCTAGATTGTGTCGTATTTTGCCAGTTTTCATGACTAGTTTTGCGCTTGATTTGTTTCACGCTTACAATTTAAATGTCAAAATATGAATTTGTAATGTTGCTTCACCCAATGATTGAGATGGCAACGCTCCAGATCATTATTATTTATTGTTACACGTGCCAAATCATGCATGTGCTATCAGCTATCGACAATAGGGTTAAACGTACGCTTGGGAATCCCATTTCCGTTATTCTTAGGGTATTTTCCCTCTCGCATATCAAACAACAGTTGTTAAGAGGTTATTACATTTAATTCTTTACATCCTCACAGAAGATGACCGTTTTTTTTCAAAATGTCTTAAGGTACATAATCAGTTTGATCGGATTTTTGTTGTTCAAAACTCGGGTGTCATTCATTTGACATGCGTCGTAGACCTTTGAAAATGAATAGTAAAACTGAAATTTATGGCAAATTAAAGGATGAATAACGCTTATAATTCCTGGACTTGATAAATGATTTTGGAATAATAAACTAAAAATGAAATGCTTTTGACAATGAGGTAAATACTCGTTTTTTTCCTCCTGATTTCATAGTACATGTTGCTGAAATCCATTTCAGTGGATGATACCTGGATCACATCAGAAGCAGAGGGGGATGCAGAATTTTATTCTGAGGATTTTGTTTAGCAGAAGTGATTCAGAGTAATTCTAATGTTTTCACCAAATTGTTTATCATTGTGAAAGATGAGAGGGAACCTAACTATTTGACACCATCCTCACCTAAATGGATTTCTACAAGGAAGTAAATTAGTGTAACATTTCCAAGGCAATAAATAGCAAAGGTATAGTTTGCTCACACAGATCCCATTCATAGGATCTTATTTTTATCTGATTAAATACTATTAAATGATTTGATGACTTCATTCTTTTTTTATTGTGACAGTAAGATCTCATTCTAATTGATGTTTACCGTATATTAACATTTTCATTTTAATATTTGATATTACATACTTTTTGCACATCAAAAGCTCGGAGAATGGAGGTATGTAACTTTGCATAGAATTACAAAACAAGCTTGCCGCAACCTTGCATTGCTGTTAAAATCTCTTGTTTTCATGAATTAATTTCTGGGTTTTTCAGCTAAATTTTAGTGTTTAGGGTTTTCCAGCATACCCTGGACAAAGGCTGGAAGATGAAACCAAATATTCCAGCGTTTTCCATGCTTGAAATTGTCCAGCGTTTTCCAGCCTACTCTGGACAAAGCCTGGAATATTAGTCCAAATACTCCAGCGTTTTCCATGCTAGAATTTTCCAGCGTTTTCCATGCTAGAATTTTCCAGCGTTTTCCAGCCTACTCTGGACAAAGCCTGGAATATTAGTCCAAATACTCCAGCGTTTTCCATGCTAGAATTTTCCAGCGTTTTCCATGCTAGAATTTTCCAGCGTTTTCCAGCCTACTCTGGACAAAGCCTGGAATATTAGTCCAAATACTCCAGCGTTTTCCATGCTAGAATTTTCCAGCGTTTTCCATGCTAGAATTTTCCAGCGTTTTCCATGCAAGAATTTGTCCAGGGTTTTCCAGCCTACCCTGGACAGGGGCTGGAATATTAGTCCAAATATTCCAGCGTTTTCCATGCTAGAATTTTCCAGCGTTTTCCATCGTTTTTCATGGAATATGATGGAAAATCTACAGCCGGGAGTTCACAAAGCAAACTTTAAGAACTCCAGGTTGATGGATTTTGACTTTGTGAAGAGTAATGTGAATAACATGTGTAAACAAAGCAACTGTCTTGCATCAGCATTTTTAAAGCTCAGAATAATTCAGCTAGACCTTCTGGAAAAATTACTATGCATAGATTAATAGCAATTATGCTTGTATCACCTTCAAACTCGCCAATAAATTGCTGAGAGCAGCGAAGTCAGCAACAACAAGATGCTGGTAATTCTATGGTCCATTGGATTTTAAATAAGGAAACATTGTGTACTTATTTTAATTTAATGTCTGTGTGGTTTTGTGTGCATGTGTTTTTGTGTCTGTGTCTGTGTGGTTGTAGTTGTGTGTGAAAGTGTGTTTGTTAATTTTGTTGATTCTTTAATTATTTTAATTTGGTGTGTGTGTGTGTGTGTGTGTGTGTTGATTTTGATGATTTGATTATTCTGCCAGCAGTTATTTGTTTGGAAGTGTATAAATTGCTTCAAAGAAAAACTAATTTTATTTTATTTACATTTGAACATGTATCCCCCAATACTGATGAGACATTTGGCAGGTATGCTTAATACATATTATTCTGATCATCAGAAGATATATACACTTACCAATCATTTTATTCATGCCATTTATTGGAAAGATTTTTATACATTTTCTTACTGCAAACAAAATCTGTGTCTGAGAATAATGGTTGGGTGAGGTGTGGGTAAGTTTATGTAAGAAAATCACTTAGCATATCTCAAAATAATAGTAATGTTGGTTGATTCAGTGCTTTTTGTGTCTCAACATAAATTATAAATATGGTACAGTGATTTGCATGGAATAAGCAATTTAACTCAATTACAGCAATAATATAGATAGACATATTTTGTTTACTTCAAATTACATTGATCTTCACCCCAGGTGAACCCACAAGCAGCCAACAGTTGACAATGACAAGAGAATGAAGATAGAAAGACACACAGCATATTTCATCTTTGAATTTAAATTTGGTTTAAATTCACTCCATTATATCTATTACAAGGAACACGTAGAGTTGAGCAGACTTGAAATTCACTTTAAAAGAGTTTAGCAAGTATTGAGTTGGATTTTTCTGAGCCAGTTGGAAAACTAATTTGCATTAGATTTTATAAACTTGCAGAGGGTCATTGGCATTTACGTAAAACCAACTGGTGCAGAGAAGCAGCGGAAGTTCTGGATGATTTAAATTGTACCCTGGAAGGTGTTCATGTTGATGATGGTAGCCATCTTCTGCTAGAGAAAGGCAAAATTCCTGCCAAGTTATTAAAAATTATATTTTCACAAAAAAAGTTTCCAGCTAAGCCCAGTGTTCCCAGACCTTTCGACCTATAAAATTTACTAAGGATACATTCAGAATAATGAAGATTCCAGAATTATTTCAATTTAGATTTTTCTTTTTTGGAAGTGCGAAAATTAATTTTTTTTCTGATCAGTTGTGCTTAAAATACTGTATAATGTTTTGAGGTTTTTGAGAAAGAAATTTATTCTTTTGCTCAGACAATCTTACGAAAATGGGGTCAGGAAATAATAGTCTGTATACAGTTTGAATACTATTTACAACAATACCTAATTTGCATCTGTAGTATTTACATAACTTGAAATTAACAGTTTGCACATGACTTGCAATTATTAGTATACACATGATTTGTAATTAGTAGTATTTGCCTGAGTTGTAATTAATAGTATGCACATGCCTTGTAATTCCCAGTATTTACATGACTCGTGATTAGTAGTATACACATGACTTGTAATTAGTAGTATTTACAAGATTTGCAATGTGTAGTATTTACATGACTTTTACTTAGTATTACACACATTATTTATAATTAATGATATGCACATGGCTTGTAATTAGTAGTATTTGCATGGATTGTAATTAGTAGCATGCACATGACTTGTAATCATAGTATTTACATGACTTGTAATTAGTAGTATTTACGTGACTTGTCATTAGTAGTATTTACATGACATGTATTTAGTAGTATTTACATGATTTGTAATTAGTAGTATGCACATGATTTGTAAACAGTACAATGCACATGACATGTAGTTAGTATTATTTATATGACTTGTAGTTAGAAGTATGCACATGACTTGTTTTAGTAGATGCACATGACTTGTAATTAGTAGCATTTATTTGACTTGTAATTAGCAGTATTTGCATGACTTGTTATTAGTAGTATTTATATGACTTGTAATTAGTAGTATGCACATGACTTGTAATCAGTAGTATGCACATGACTTGTAAGTAGTAGTATGCACATGATTTGTAATTAGTAGTATTTACATGACTTGTAATTAGCAGTATTTGCATGAATTTTAATTAGTAGTATGCACATGAATTGTTATCAGTATTATGCACATGACTTGTAATTAGTAGCACTTACATGACCTGTAATTATTAGTTATGCATATTACCCATCAATAGTATTATGTTTATTACTGGTGTGTGATTATGATTTAGATATATAACTTAGCTTTAAAAAAAATTTAGCCATATTGTTACGATGTCTGCACGTTGACAGTTTGTAGTGATGTCTAGCGCTATGGCGTCATTCCGCAGACATGTAGCATGATGTCTCTCCCAGTCACATTATCCTGACACCAGGCCAACTAGTTCTAGGCCAACTAGTCCTAACACTAACCTCTTAATGCTGAGCTCCTAGCAAGGCTGCTGTTAATACAATTTTTGAACGACTTTAGTAAGACTCGGCATGGGTTCAAAACCGTGACCTCGAGCATCTAAGACTGACGCTCTCCCGCTAGGCGATCATATAGTTTAATACAAACTATCGTACAGGTTAGAGAAATTAAATTCGTACTCTACGGAGTTTCGAACCCAGGTCCGCGAGTAAATGGCATCTCTCTCTTTTTATATATATATATATATATATATATATATATATATATATATATATATATATATATATATATATATATATATATATATATATATATATATATATATATTACTTGTAATTAATAGTATGTATATTACTGGGTATTAGTGGTATGCATATTACCAGTCATTAGCAGCATACATAAATCCATTGGTCCACAAATTATTAATGTGCATATTCCTGGTATTTAGTAGTATTGTAAGAAGCAAGCTGTTAATCATTGAAGTAGTAGCCAAGAAGTTCTTAAAATCACATTTTATTTAGGTTTGCAAATTAGAAGATCACAAATGTATGCTGAAATCCTGAATTTCAAAGCAAAAAAGAGAAGTATTTTCTACATGATTGTAGATGATGATGAATTATACTGTTGTATATTTCATTCTTGATTGTTCAGCCAATGAAATGGAATCTATAACTTATAATCCTTATTCAATAATGTTTATTTACAAGGAAAAAAAGTTATTTTTTATGTGATCAAGTTTTTGAGGTATGTTTTATTTGATTGACATTATAATTATCCAGATCCATTTAAAAGTCTTTCTCTGAAAATATGCTTTTGGAAGATTCTCACTAGTGTACATTTCGGAAACTGGTCATTCCGTACACTAATCGTTTCGTACCCAAACGAGTCGATTCGTACCCAAGCCAATGGTCACTTCGTATCACTGGTTGTTTCGTACCCAAGGTCCTGGTCATTTCGTACCCAAGTTCCTAGTCGTTTCGTACCCAATACTATAGTTTTCAAATGTAAAAAATCAGTCATTAAACCAAAACGAATCAATTAGAAAATGTATTCAATAGTTCTAATAATTCATACATTGTTATTAATTGTCCCTGCTCTTACTCTCCTTTGTCGGTTACAAATGACGTATGCTCCACTCCGTATTTCTCACTTTTTCGATTATTTATTTGAGCACGAGGTCTTTGTTATTCAGTCATTAAACCAAAAATAATCAGTTAGAAAATTCATTCAATACGTCTCATGGATGCATATATTATTATTAATTCTCCCTGCTCTTGCTCTCCTTTTATATGTTATAACTGACATATGCTCCACTCTGTATTTTGTATCGTCCAAAGAAAAATGCAATGGAGAATATTTTCGGTGTGGGACGAGTACCAGAACGGCATTTTCTCCTCCTCAAAATTACTGAAAAGTTTCAGCAGCATATACGGTCCAACAACTGGTTGACAAGGCAAATTAACTGTATTATTAGACAACGAATTTTAAATCTGAAAACAGAAATGTGTAATGTAATTATGTTTTCTACATGAATATAATAAAACTCACTAATGTTCAGCTCGGAATAATGTTGTTAGTCATTGATTTTTTTTAAGAATCCTGTTTGAGCTAATCTTTCAGCTTTCTGATACGCCTCCTTCATTCATTGGATTGTAATTTTTACTGTTCTATTCTGGAAAATATATATGCCGTATTACATGGGATGCTGTATTACATACGTTTCAATATTGGCAGAATCAAGACATGCATACACATCTTTGATTATTTAAATAATTAAATACATGATTTTTAAAACTCAGAAGTGAATATATATATATATATATATATATATATATATATATATATATATATATATATATATATATATATATATACATACATATATATATAAAATGCAGTGCCAAGTTAAATCTCTCTCTCTCTCTCTCTCTCTCTCTCTCTCTCTCTCTCTCTCTCTCTCTCTCTCTCTCTCTCTCTCTCTCTCTCTCTCTCTCTCTCTCTCAGGCAAACGTTATATGTAGGATGATAACAAAATAAATCAGATTATGCCAAGCATTGAAAACACATTTTTACTTGCCATGAAAAATTATTAATATTTATATTTAGTTGAAAACAGAGAAAATTTCAATTATGCCAATAATTTGTTGGCGTCTTGAGATAGGTGAACATGTCCAAAACTTTGCACAAGTATGTTAATGCGACCGACAGTCTACCAAAAATGGCTTGGCGGTCCGTATATTTTATCACATCTACACCTTTAAAAGCATGCGACAAACATTGAAATTAACACCAGTATTGGTCCTTGGAGAAAAGAATCTTAATCAAGCAACACTTTTATCTGCTTTCAACCCCATCAACCCCATTATTAAAAGATCGCAGAATTTCTAGTTTCTCTGAGAGGATCTGTATTTATAGTCACAATAGAATAATATCAAGAAATAGAATCATGTTTGTTAATTTGAACGATACAAATAATGTATTGGTTCAATTCTTTAAGACTTGCCAAGGTTTTCTTTATAATTTATATGGCAACGGAAATTTCTGTAAATTCTTCTTTAATATATATATATATATATATATATATATATATATATATATATATATATATATATATATATATATATATATATATATATATACTAGTACACAGTGAAAACATGACAATTATTGTATTTATTTATATTTGTTCAATTTATTAAAGGGTATGCTTTGCTCGTGCACTTTTTCAGATAGGAAAAAGATTAGGCCTAGACAGGGAGATGTAAATATGACAATAATGTTCATCTCACCTAGTAAATTAATGGGTACAAAACGATCAGCACCTTGAGTAAGAAACGATCAGGACCTCGGGTACGAAACGACTAGCACCTTGGGTACGAAACGACCAGCACCTTGGGTACGAAATGACCAATTTCCACTGGGTACGAAACGACTTGGGTACGGAACGATCATGAGCCTTTTTATATATTATTTTCTATAAAGATTATTGTACGTATTTTTCAATACAACGAAACATTTTACTCGCATCATTTGTTAATTTATCAAATAAAAGTCATATTTATTTGCCGTTGCTTGATGATATAGTTCAATAAATCTATCTTTTGTTATATCACCACATCTTTCGTTCGCAGTATTTATAACGTAATCATTGTCCAGCCCTGGAAATAATATAAACAACCAGTATTTCGAGTAATAAAATCTCTGAGCGAGATAAGTAGAATTACATTTCTTATTATTTGATAATGAAAAATATTTTCTAATTTTATTAATTTCCTCGTTGTTAAGCGAAGTATCCAAAACAACTATCTAGTGTTAGGACGAATCAAGTTGACTAACTGGAACAGGTTTCTTTGGTTGTTTGATAAAAAAACTCTTCACTAGCCTCAAGATCATAACAGTGTTTGTCATTATCATTGTTAAAAAGCTCGTACTTTTCCTGTTCTGGATTAATTGTGTAAATATATACGTGATCGTAGTTAACATTATCTCCGAGAATTAAATTCATAAGCAAGTTTGTTTTCCATGACCAAGTTCTTCCAAAAATAAGATGATGACGATCTGGAAGTTCTTTGTTATGTTTATGTTTTACCAAACGTTATGTATCAAAGTTTAGTGTAGAAGATTTAGCCATTATTGTTATACAATTTTGTTTAAAAATATTTGTCAAATTTTAAATAAATTTTACCATTAGTTGGAGATTCAAATTCAAAAACTCAGCATGGTGACTTGTCTAAATATGAAACTCTTGATCAGCTCAAAACTGAAATCAATATTAATATTACAAGTGTTGATCAAAATGAAGTTGTTAATTTTCAAGATAAAGAAGGACTATTAAAGACGAGTGATATAAAACTGTCAGATATACTTGTACGAATTCCCACTGCAGTTGTTAATAATATAGTTACTTTTGTTAATCAAGGTAAGTCAGTTAACAATTTTATTAAGAAAAGCTGGCGATTAATTTACTGGTAACATTATTATGAGCAATAGTAAAATTACATACCTTGGGAACCGAACCGCAGAATCAGAGGCAGCAACAAAATTAAGAATCTAAGTACGTATTAGTGCGTAGTGGTATCATGCCTGCATGTCTAAATATGAACAATAATGGTATTAATAATCTCATAACTCCATAAACGGACTCTGACGCTGCAACTAAAAAATACGTCGACGATTGCAACATTCCGACAAAGACAGCAATAACTACAATTAACAATAAAATTACTGCACTTAGAATTTATTATGGTAATAACAAACGTTTTTAAAGTTTCGCAAAAATATAAACAAATATTTTAATGATAGTTTTGGAAGTCCAACAACTGTTGATATTAAGCTCGCTGACATTAACACAGAACTAAACGAATTTTTCTAAGTGATATTCCTAATATGGTTAAAAAAAGCTAATCATTTTTAAAATTCTTCAGAAATATGTTAGAAAAGCGTTATCATATGAAAGTCATCATTTTGAGCTAAAAATAGCTGCTGACAAAAGTGTTAACGTATAACGTTTAGCAGGTATAATGAGTCTCTGAGAGAAGATCATCAACTATAAACACTACTAACACCAATTCAGTCGCATCACTTTTTTTGTGATGCAAGCTTAGTCGTGATGAAATATTGGCTGGCGTGTGCCGTTTACCTGGTTTTCAATCTCGGTAGAGTACAATTAAAAAATTTCTAATATATATATATATATATATATATATATATATATATATATATATATATATATATATATATATATATATATATATATATATATATATATATATATATATGTGTGTGTGTGTGTGTGTGTGTTGTGTTGTGTGTGTGTCTGGAACACACCGCTCCGATGGCCTAGTGGTTAAGCGCCCGCCTCGGATGCGGAAGGTCGTGGGCTAGAACCCTAGCCGAGTTATCCCAAAGACTTTTAAAAAATGGCACTAACAGATGCTTCGCTTGGCGCTCAGCATTAAGATGCTAGTGTTAGGACTGGTCTGCCTGGTGTGACGATAATGTGACTGGGTGGGACATCATGCAGCATGTCTGCGGCATGATGCCCCAGTGATAGACATCACTATATACTGTCGCACAGCAGACAACGTAGCGATCCGACTTGAAAATTGTTAAAGCTAATTTAAAATTCTTAATCACACACACACACTCACATACACACACAAACACACTCACGCACATACACATCACAATATATAAAGCATGGGTTGTTTGCATTGTTGTCATGTATCTTTTTACATGAATAATGTTCTGCTAACCATATTGCATTCAAAATGCCACTTAAAGTTGCATTAGGTTTGCAAACTGTAAACTAAAAAATGATAAGGTAAATTTATGGATGAACTGAGGTATCAATAATCAGTCACGATAGCAGCAACTGCTGATTTAAGCCAGAACTCCTAGTTGAACATCATTTCGATTTTCAATCTGACAGGCTAATCTCTTCTTCGTCATGCAACTGTAACTATACTGTCTTATTTTGTGTCCTGGTAAACTCCTATAAATTGGAAATCACCATTAATGTAAACAGTTCTTCTGTGCCTAGATAACAGTTTCCTTTCTCACTTACCCTTTCCCTAAAGAAACACATACTAATCTGTAATTTGTTTCTTAGATTATTGATTTTTATTTATGAAACTGAAAGCTTTCAAACTCTATATTCACTTTCGTCGCCGTTTTGGAATATATTTTTGAGATGTTAATTTTGCAGGGGGGGGGGCAGTCAGTCACGGCCGGGAGAGTTAGTATAGTAAGCAGTTTGAAACTAAAGCTTGCATTAAATAAGTGTATTGAACAGAACCTTGCTTTTAAAATATCAGTTTCATTTGCATGATTAAACAGTTTGGAATTTATATATACATATATATTTGCAGCATGATGTGGAGTCACATGACCCCCTCTACCTTTGCCTGCAGGTGCTCATGGCTCAGCTAGATTGGCGTTTTCAAGACTAAAATTGTGTACGATCTTCGGTACAAAGGTACATCTCATTTTTAGAGCCATTTGGAAAGCTGAAGTTGGAATCGTAGCAATATTAATAAATTATATCAGACATCCATTAAGCTAACATTAAAGAAACACTAAGCATTTTACACTGTGGGGGAGGGGGTGATGGATAAAGTGAAACATTTGTGTTTTATTCTTATAGAAAAGTCTATTGTTTCATATATACGGTCTTTACAAAGTAACTGTAATACTTCTTAAATAAAACCCTTTCTGCTTGTATCGAAATATGTATTTACCGTAGGTGTCCTAACAGATGAAATGGGAAGCAGTGCGATATTGTGGAAGAAGTAATTAAGAAATGCATCGTAACTGAAGTCGAATATTTTGTCACCAATTTGAACAAGTCGATAACAGGTAATTATTCACGAGAAATGTTTTTTTTTTTTCAAAGATAAATGTTTTGCTTCCTCTCAAGGCTTAAAAGTCAAGAAGAAAAAATGTCTTAATATCAACGTGTTCAGAATTAATATCCACTTATGAAATGTACGCAAAACCATTATGATTTCTGACGACGTACGACTCTAACAGTAAATATCATTTCCCTTGTTTGTAACATATTATCTTGCAGTTACATGAAAATTTAATTACATGTAAACACTGTTATATATATATATATATATATATATATATATATATATATATATATATATATATATATATATATATATATATATATATATATATATATATATATATATATATATCTATATCTATATCTATATATATATATATATATATATATATATATATATATATATATATATATATATATATATATATATATATATATGATTTGTATCGTTTGTAAATTAGATTAGCTTTTACTCTTTATTTGATTATATGTTGTGGGCTAATTAAAATTTTAATTTTGTAGCTGACTTTGTCCAAAATTAAGTTAATTTTTACCTGACCGAATCATTGATCTTTTATCATGTAAACATTGCTGATATTTGATTCTATAAGTATAGGTTTAATATTAGGATTATTATGAATAGAAGTAAACATATTTTTCTTGGTGTGAGTCAAAGACATCGTGTTTTCCATGTTCTTTATTATAATTTTAGTAACAGAATTTCCAATTACACATAAGAATTTACCTTGTAAATATTTGCAATTTTCCAGAATGAAATTTCCAATTAGATAATATGTTCTTTTTTAAAGTGTTAATTCTGAGGTCAGACAATGGACTATATAATCTTGTTCTTGAAAAGAATTAAAAGGGAATGGACCATCCTTTATAACTGACATCGACTGTTGATAAGTAGCTACGACTAATAAATGAGAAATAGCTGAAAGTGCGATTGCATTAGATTTTTTTTTAAATTATGGCTTCTGCAAATTTACAAGATAGAATTAAGCTTGTATATTTTTATATTTCTTAAAAATAGAATAACGCATTAAAAAGCAAGATGTGGCTGTTAGTGTCCCAAGCAACTGACTTCCTATTAAATTCCTCTCCTTTTCTCCCTTTCAAGTATTGAGAGAGTTATGGTCTGATACGTCATATTTAATTTCCCTATAATTAAGACACTGTTTAATTTTCGCTTTTAAAAGTTGTATTTAGGTCGTAAGACTTACAATCTTGAAGCATATTTCCAGCTGTTTCTATTCATTCTTTCTCTTGTGTGGCGTCGTCTTAAAAATATTTTCTTGAGATATTACAACGATTTTAGCATCCCTAACCCGATCCTTCTATTTGTTTGCATAGAAGTCTAATGTTAAATTCCAACACAGAAAATATATTTAACCAAGCCTTTCAGTGCTGTAGTAATTGAAGTAGACAAAACAAGCTTCATTTTAAAATCTTCTTATCGTTTCATCTTGTTGTGTCTTTCTGCACATGAAAAATGAATACTTACAGTGATTTATTAAATACCTACTTGTTAGAGAGAGAGAGAGAGAGAGAGAGAGAGAGAGAGAGAGAGAGAGAGAGAGAGAGAGAGAGAGAGAGAGAGAGGGGGGGTAATTTGACAACTGCATAATCAATATACCACGTGTTTTACAACCATGTCTTCTGATACAGAGGAACATTATCACTTTAGCAGGCAACTTCTGAAAACGGAAATTTTATTTTTGAACTTAGAGGAAAGGATTCAGATCTTTATTTTTTAATATTTTTGATAATTTCAATATGAACTTTGAAGAGAAAATATGGTGTGATTTATCACTGTTTCTTTATTACATACATGAACAATTGTAAACTTGTGGAGGTTTTTTGACGTTGCTTGTAGTTTCAGTTTGTGTAATGAATGTCTTTGAGATTTACATAAATCACGGCAAACAATGAGTGAGATATTTGTTCCCAAAACATAATTATTTCTGACCTCTCTCTCTCTCTCTCTCTCTCTCTCTCTCTCTCTCTCTCTCTCTCTCTCTCTCTCTCTCTCTCTCTCTCTCTCTCTCTCTCTCTCTCTCTCTCTCTCTCTCTCTCTCTCTCTCTCTCTCTCTCTCTCTCTCTCTCTCTCTCTCTCAACAAAATGTTTCCTAACTGTACGATATCAACCGTTGATTGACTCAGTCACCATCTTTATTTATGCATTTATTATTAAAATGCGTTTGTTTTGACATTTGATAATATATTTTATGTGAAAAGATTATAAATTTCATACAATTTGAATAGTTACTGCTTTTATCAAAAAGTTGAACTTAACGAATTTTCGCATTCTGTACAAACTGAATATGATTAATTACATCAAGTTCTAGGGGTATATCGTAAGTGTGGCAGACGAAATCTAGAGGCATGTTGAAAAGGGCAAAAGAAGAAATACTACATCGTTATCTCTAACCAAGAATAAGAACAATGTGCTCCTGTTATTCTCAAAATATCAAATTTACTAAATTTTTTTAATAAAAAGAATTAAATTGCATTTAATTAATTTTTTTATAAAAAAAAGAGTCAATTTTGCTAATATAGGAACGAAATTGTAAGGACGATTATGAATATCTTTCCACTTGTTTGCATAGAATATTGCCTTTGTCAGGACATGCAATCAACAGCTGTTCAAAGTTAATTAACTGCTTTTTATCTTTATGATAAAGACGATGTCTAAAACGGACTATTTTATTCCCTCTCTTTACCCTTCTTTCCATTTTCTTCAGACCTAGACAAAATAAACAAATACAATGAGCACTAAATGTTCTGTTGGTTACTATACTTTTGACCGATTAGTTTGACTGTGCATTTAATTTCTTCTTACATTAATGTCAAATCGTGAAATACTCAGTGCATTTTCCGATACGTGTAGAAGGAGTAGGACGTATAATCAGTAATCTAGAAAAAGTATATGAAAGTAAATGCAGGTCAATATATATATATATATATATGCTAAAGTTATAACTTGTACAATAATTCTCTAAAGCTAGTAATCCATTCTTCGCTTCTTAATTGAGACTAGAATAATCCAATGAATTTTGTACATAATGGTGTAATTGAGTATCGTACCTTCTAATGGCGACCATTGGAAAAATGATAAGTTGTGAAGAATCAAATTGTCAAATAGTAGCATATAAATTGTTTAACAGAAAAGCTTGATTTTGAATAACAATTTCTGTCAATTATAATACATACATAGACAAATAATGGTTAGCTATATATTTCCGCAATGTAAAATATTCGTAATTTTCTGAGATTTGGCTACTTTCAGACTATTCCATTGTAGTCCGCGAGGAAGAAGTTTCGCAATTTGTGACCATATCATGAAAATTACTCAAATTTGTTGATATATGTGCAAAATTTAATTAATTATATGCACACCTAGTTTAAATATTTTCAATACGTGCGTTATAGCAGTATTTTCTTCTTTAGCAGAAATAAAATGCTTATCACCCAGTTATGACATATAGGCTATACGCCTAGTTGAAAAGTGTATACATGTCATAAATGGGTGCTAAGTTTATTTTCTTCTACAGAAGAAAAGGGGAAAATATGCTTTGAACGTTGTCAAAGAAAATGTTCCCATTGAACAAAATGGTTCGAGAAGCTCATTCTAGATTCAATACTTTCTTATTTCAAGAATAAGAAACTAAAACGACAGGTTATTTCGTTTCCAGGCGAGCTTTTTATAACAAAAAAAAACATTGAAAGCTCTGTATTTCTGTTAATAAATGAAAGAAATTGTCACCTCCACATGCATATCTATAAGTAACAAAAATTGTACTTATATCCATTTTGACATACAATATAAAAAGGAAAAGTTTATGATTACAACAGTAATATACAAATATTCCGGATTTCCGATGCAATAACTTAAGCATCATGTGATAAATAAAAGTGAAGATAGGCGTTTTCATGTTGAACAGATCTTTTAAAATTTTCTTCCCACCCATCTACCAACCCCAGTTCTTCGATGAAAAATTACATTTTATATATAATGACATATTCAGATAACAATCCACCATTTATGTCTTCAAAAGCATGAGATGTAACATTTCAAATGTAAATAAAGATGGAAATTAAATGATCAGACAGTCCTCAGCATAATGGAACTCAACTGACTACTGGATTACAAAGATTTACTCTCAATGAATTTTTAATCAAAATTATGTTAATTGGCGCAAGTGGAGAATTACTGACAAGTTTGGCCTTACCCTCTATGAACGTAAACATGGGAATATGACTGCAGAAGATGCATTGAACTCGAACATATACTACCATCTTAGCATATTCAGGCTATAACAAGAGCCTATATTTGATATCGTTTTGCTAGACAGGACACACGCGATGATTCACTTGTATTTATATTTTCCTTGATTGTAATGGTTCTGTTTTCTACTAAACGATTTCCACATATTCAATGAAAACAGAATCATACCAATGATGTTGCTTTGTGATTCATAGATCACAGTTTTATATAAAATGCAAATTATCCCATAAAGACGGCCCTGGTGCCAGCACAAATCATGATTGGATTGGATTACTAATAATTAAGGCCGTTTTCGGTCACTAAATAGATGAGACTACAGTCTAAGATATAATCTCTTGGATTGTTTCCAATTAGATATATGAATCAGGGTATCATAAATTTCTTACGCTACTTGTGATACAACTATATTTCTCTGTTCATCTGGGATTTTAAATAACCATTGTGCTCATCAAAATAACTAGTGCGGGGATTATATGGGTTTCATATATCTCTCAACAACTTACACTTTTTCAGACATGTTTGGCTTTTGTTAAAACAAAATACATCGATAATTATCCTAGGGTTCTATATATGTATTTCTGAAATGATTAAGACAATAGCTATATATTTCCTGTCCTACCGAGTTCATTAAAAACTAAGATTGTTTTCAATCTGAGGAAGGGGTGTTAGTTTTTATAAGACTTTTATATTATGTCTCTTTCACTTGATAATATCACAATTGGGGCGGGACGGTTTAGAAAGCTAAGCGAGGCAAACTCCTTCTATACTCTAAGATTTTATTACTTTTACCCTGATGGTCACACTTAAGTGCATGAGCAATAGGGCAATAAAAAAAAACTATTTTAAAAAATAATTACGCCAGCAAACACATCCAACTCAGCCAAGTCAACACGCTGCCATTTGTGTTGAAGCGAATTTTATGCATTCCTTCTCAGAACTTGGTACCACGAATAATTTTGATTTTGTATATGTGCACGAAGTCTTTGGTGATTTTGCATTTTCACTAACACCATTTTGAACTCACCTATGTTAATCGTTTAATGCACGATAGCGACTGAGCAGTTCACTAATTTTGCTGCGAATACTTTAGAAGATCCGAATAGACAAGTATTCGTACATGTAATCGCATTGAAATTATTTTATCAACGCCACCAGTTGCACCAGTTACTATTAATATGGATCTAACAGCAATTCTGATTGGTGTGTTTCTAATAATTATTGTGCCCTAAATAGTTGTTATAGTCGTGAATTCCGCTCCTCCAACCTTAACGGTAGTTCCCCCGGCGATTTCGCAAACAATATATTTACCCGATTGTATATTACGAACAGCGCGATTCTTTTGCTGATTTTGTCCCACAGGTCTTAGTTTCCTTCTATTATTTCCCAGCTTCGGTACAACTGAGGGTCTATCATAGGTCTTTTATTAATAACATGATGTCAAAGAACAATTTATCAATATGCAGATCCTTTTGAGACTCATGACATTCAGGCGTAACATATAACCAATTATTCTTTGTCACTGATACAAGTGTCAAAACATTATAGAAAATCTTTGCCAGAGACATATTTAAATCTTCGGCGATTATGCATACTTGCGGCCTGACAAAAGTTTTGCATATAATCATACTAATTACGCCATTGAATGACGTCTGAAAAGATCGTTATAGTCTTTGGCCAAAAACTATTACACAGACAAGCTCGTCCTTTGCAAATTACAGTTGAGATGTTTCTCTTATGGGCCGAGTCAATGATGGTTTAACGGTAGTGAATTCCACTTCGTCGTTATAGAAAAAAAATCATTCAGTGTTTTTTACATGTTAGTATGCGCCGTTATTAGTCCAACACTCCGCCGGCAATTTCCGCAACATTTGTTTTTACGTCGGTCAGAATTTATCACATATATAATAAGGATTTAAACTTAAACTCAAACAACAATGAAGGTTAAGTAGCCTTCCAGGCACATGTGACATTCACGTTTATCTTAGTCATTTACGTCATAAAAACAATTGGACCATTTGTTAATTTATGTCCAGTTGTTTCTTCTCCTGCGCTAGTCAGTACAAGTCTTTTGCATAATATGGTGGCAAATGTATCTCTTCAATTTGTTCATATACATATTGCTTATTAGTAACATCAGCATCGTCAACTGTCTTTGATAAGTGTATTCAACATACCAGGGTCTCTGGTTCTCCCGATTTACTAAGTGCAACCAGGTTTTTTCTAACAGCGCCTTGAAGCTTTCAACCAACGTTTTTAATCTCAATATTATACGTTTTGAGCGTTCTTGTTCTATATCTTGAAAACTGACACGCTCGCCTGCATCTTCTGCAACAACTACTCGGCTTGGTAAATTCGGTTAAATCCACTTTAGTGTCAAAAGTGTTCAGACCCATATCAGTACCGCATCGTACTGAATAGGGTCCGTAAATGTTAATAATAGACTTTACGTATACTATCAAATGTACCTTCAAAGCTTTAAGGTTAAAACAATAAATACTTGCGGTCTTTGTGAAAGCTCAAATGCACACAATGATCAAATAACAAGGTTCTCACATATATTCCCGTCCCGTTAAGGTTGTAACCTAGGAGATGAAAACAAAACAAACAGCGGAATACCACTTTGTCCGCCTCAGGTTAAATGATCAACAACTTCAAGTGGTGGTACAGTCCCCAACGTGTCAAAGTCAAAATATGATAGATGACGAGGTGTTACAAATTTTGCAACACAGCAAGTTCAGGTCCTGTGATTAAATACATGTTGAAGATGCACGTTTCCCTGGTGCGTGTGATCATCGATGTACGTTATTGCTCAAACGAGGAAATCGAGAAGGGTTAATGGATATGTGCATTTTGCGAGTTGTACAACTTACTAGAATACTGTATCCTTTTATTTATTTATTTACGAGATAGTATGCGGCCGCCAATTAACTTGTGAAAAGCCATTCCAAATGCTATTCAGACTGACCCTAACGTTCCAGGTATTTTTCCTAAGGTGATTTTGGCTAAGGTTAACCTTTAATTTATGATAGAACATTATTATTTGAAAAACGTGATAGGTTCAGTTATTTGTTTTAGAAAAATTTTGTCTAGTTTTCCACTGGTGCGTCAATGGCCCTCATACGACCAACCGCACTCTTCTAAAGCTGAACTTTTCAAAGAGAATCCTATTAACAAATGAAGTGTATATCTACTACAGATTGCTTAACCGTGGAATCTGTTGATCCTAAGGTGAGCTTGTGAAATGATACCGGTGATATGCCTCCAGACCTCACACACGACAGAAAAAGTATTTCTGCTGACATCGACAATACAACTCTTCCATCAGCGACATTACTAGTATGCCACATTGCGCCACTAGGCTTTTGTTATAAGGTAACCACGTGTCTGGCTCTGAAAACAAACTTGTCAACATCTCTAAAAACCGAAATAAGTGTCTGAGAGGAATCACACATAAAAATAACAATTAATCTGTCCTCGAAGTGCCGCGAATCCAAGGTTGTAAGTCAGGGTTTTACTTTGTAAGCAAGAAGTCTGTTAACAACGCCAGCAATTGTGGGTCAAAGATATCAGAATGTGTACGTTGATGCAAATGTCTGCGGATCTTGCATAATCGTCACTGTACCTGGCAAGTCTGAGAATGACTGTCCTAATATTAATATTGCTCAAACATGCTTCATTTCTTTTCCATCGATCAAATAAAGCATGTGCTGAACAATGCCAATAAGTTAATGCTAGCAAATCCAACTTAGGAAACAAGGTAAAAATTATTATTGTTCATGTGTATTACATTTATGTTCATTTATAAGAGGTCTTACACTGAAAAAATATGGAGTATGGGCATGCACTTATAATTATATTTTACTGTTTTATTAGGATCGTTAGCCGGGTGCGAATACTATTGAAAATCTTCTTTACTTCAATTTGTATTTAAAGGTACCTCAATATCAAACACTGGATCAGATACTCCTTAAAATATATATATTATTTGCACATTATTGGTTTAGTCTAATGTCTTTTTTTTTGGTACCTTTAACACTTGCTTCCAGGCTTAGTCCATACGCTTTAATTACTGCATTTTGCAAGCATTGTATCAACTAGACGTTGTTGTGTAGTTTTATTGATGATTTTATGGCTCGGACATTGCTTGTGTTGATATATGTGTAATCGATATTGGTTCAACCTTTGGATGCCTGTAACTAATCATCGTATTCACTGAGCCGATAGCAATCAAAGATATTTTATCTGATCAGCGGATACGTTTTAATGGTATCAAGACACACATTGCAACTTACTTTGGTGCAGTGTACAAACACAAAGCCGCGAACCCCTTTAGTAAACAATCCCCTGGCAACGTCACTACATCAATTTTCGTAACATGTTATGTAAACACATTTTCTTGTCTTCCTAACACGCAATGTCAGCACACGTCCACATAAGATTATGATTGCATTTATATATTAGTTCGATCTTGAAAAACACGTTTGTATTATCCAGCCCTCCTCTCAGAGATTCCAGGGTCACAAGGATAACACGGTAGCACGAAGTTGTGTCAAATGAGGATTGTTGCAGAAAAGTTACAAAAGATCCTCATGTTTAATAAATATCAAATCACCTGGTTTCACAGTTCGTTAAACAAAAGGTATTCAAACTGAACAGTTACGCTTTTGTAAGCTCCGTTTTCGTGGCTGCCACAATTGACATCATAGGTTAAGTTTTTTAATGATTGACGTAATTCTGTAAATATCGCAATATGGTATTCAAATTCTCGAGGTCCTGTATGCAGAATTCGTTTATTTTGAAAAATATATTTTGCCAACCAATGACTGTTCTCAACTACATCTGTTCAACGTTGATTCAAATGTTATAACATAATTGAGCGTGTTCTTGTGATCACATATAAATTTATTTAGTCTCTGCCAATAAATAAGGAAACCCTTCCTCTCATCTGCCGTGAAATCTCATGTTAAAGTTATGTCATATTTTGTTGTGCGTCTGTATTGACATAGACAAAGAATTCTAGTTTGTTGATCTTGGTGTTCAAGCATCACATTGTCGTACAGGTTAAGGTTATCCTCGCTTCAAATAGGTTTCTCAAAGTTAGGAGCTTTATTCACTGTGGAAAAGAATTCAAAGTTCCACAGTTTTCTTCTTGGTAAAGATGGAAGCGCTGCCTTAACATCTTGTCAATGAGTACCTTATAACAAGGTGCAATTGGATATAACTTATCCCACATTAACCATCTCAAAATCATATTAAGCAATATTAAGGGTTTCCAGTATAAATTATGGACCGTAATGAACACACGTTCTGAGCGGGAAACACACTTGGGTAGTTTGTGCGTTACCTGAGCAGAGCAGAAGATGACGGTAAAAGCATCGTTGATTGGTATTTTTATGATGCCATGTTAAATGTCAGTTTTAGTATAACCAAGTCATGTTTTCATACCTACTGTGTGCAATGTCACAAATCCAATGCAGATTCAAACACGTAATAATCAAAGCTATCTCTGAAACTTGTGTTCGGTATTTATCAAGGAAGTTTCAGTTTGTTAAGAAAGAAAAACGTTGTCGGCGATGATATTGTTGTGACATTAACGAAGTTACCTAGAACACTATAGAATAAATACCAAATTTAAGTCATCTCAGTGGATATGATAAATGTGTGCTTGAAGTACTTCAGTTCTCGTCAATGAGTTGTGTGCAATTAATCCTAAATGAATTGCTAGATGGATCATCAAAGAAGGTATGAAAGCTTAGATTCTTAAAGTCCAGTCATTTAAGGTAAACTCTATTGATATAATAAAGAACCATGAATTAAACAATCATAGTTTCTGATCAGATTTAAGTCCTCCCGGTCATTGGAGACGTTTAGCTTTTATTAAAAGCTTAAAATATTCATGCAAAAGTCACATATGTAATTGCTAGAACAATTTCGGCTAACTAAGCGTGATGGCAAATTTACCTACCTGCGCCAAAGAAGATATCCCTTGATTAGTTTCATGTGAGAAGATCCAATTAAGTTCATCATGATGTTATTTTTTTCTACCCGATGACTGAGTACGCGGACGTGCATACAAGTGTGGATGAACAATCGGATATGCTAAAAAGCAGAGACAAAGGAGCTTAGCAACTAATGTCTAAAGATTTAGCAAGTTTCGCATCTATCCTTAAACATATATATTTACGGTCATTCGCACAACAGTACAGTCTCGTATCACAGAGCGATCCACCGAAAGGATAACACAATTTAGTCTCAGACATGCCAGCACTATATAACAAAGTCCAATTTTTGAAACAAAAATTATTTAACCAGCTGAAGCAATTCGTCAGAAGGCTGTCACCATTACCTACAACACACAAAATGATTCCACAACAATCGTCATGAGACCCACTCAGAATCAATTTATTTCAGTATCTATATACACCGTCAGAGTCCTGCTATTGACTCGGTATGGTATATTGATGTATTTTGCAATTAAAGATTTTTCCCAGATTAACAAACACGTTACCATTTAACACCTGCTCGCCAGCGAGCTGAGTAGAAAATTTCTGCCAGAAGAAATGCAAGCCATTTTAGACAATACCAACTTACAAGCAAAATTACCACCATAATCCCAAAGGCATGCCTCCAATATTGCATCCTTGATCTTCATTGTATCTACCATATATACGTTAATTTCATCATCAATATAACATTATCTTTATTATCTTCACTGGATATTGTTAAACGCCAGAGACTTTAGGTTTTCCTGCACGACATCACATAATGAGTTTTAAGTTTTCTGAAAAGCTTGACCAAGGCTAAGTCATTGCCCTTCCACGATAATTGAAAAGTCTATTAATTTTTAAATTTCCTAATGACACATATTTGAAACAAGCAACAAGCAACGTGAAAGGGCCTCTTTAAAAACCTGAATGTTGAGTTTAAATGAAACATGGATATAACATTTTCTGCTACGTTAGAAACACACCATTGCCCAAGTAATATGATACCAGAAATGGATATAGTCATTAATTCTTTTTAAATACTGTATGTATCAGTCATTGCCCATTTAATATAATACCAGAGCTGGATATAGTCATATATTCATTACAAATATTGTATATATTGGTCTTTGAATTTTCGTCATGTATATAATATATCGAGTCGATTGTTTAATATAATATTTCCACACAAGCCCTGCCACAGTCAATATGTAAAGAGAAAAGAAAATATCTCGTCACGAATATTATTAGTGGAATATTTGATACGTAACCTAGCGGAGATCGATGCTTATATTTTGGCAGTGTCATCTGGCTGAATAGAAAAGAATATTAGATATGTATCATAGTTGAAATTAATAATAAAGGTCTGAATTCCTACATATTTATATGTCCAATGCTCACATATATGAAATCATCAAAGTAAATACTTATTTAAATATACTATTAAGCTATGTAAAAAGTATTTAAGGTTGACGAAAACAGTTCACCTTGGCCACCATAATTAACCATAATCAACCAGACCAAATATCTGAACTTCAATGCAATACAAATGACATCGTGTTTATGTGGCTGTTGGAGTGGTTATTCATTCTTTGGTTATTTTCCTTAGCGCATGCATTCACGTGTAACTATCTGTAAGAAAGTAATAAAGTTATGGGTTATAGATGGATAATTTTATATCATCTATCAAAATCTAAAAGCCCCACTGTGGTACAACTTATTGCAAGAATGTAAATGTCTGTGTGTGCATGTGTGTGTGTGTGTCATTTTGAATTTTAACATAGCTTTGACAATTTTTCAGTCATATCGCTACGATGTCGGAAGTGTAACAGTTTATAGTGATGTCTAGCACTGGGCATCATGCAGCACACATGTAACATCATGTCCCACCCAGTCATCTTATTTTGACACCAGAACGATCAGTCATAACAGTAACCATTAACTTCTTAACGCTGAGTGCCAGGCGAGGCAGCTGTTAGTACCATTTGTATAAGTCTTTGGTATGACACTCTAACCACTAGACCACAGGAGCTGTCAGTGATCTATGAACGAAACTGTTTTAACCGTTCAGACTCTAACTAACATGTATGCTTAATTTTAGAAAGGCCTCTCAATCATTCTATGCGCACCCAAATTTATTTTATACATGGTTAAAAAAGCAGTTAATTAATTAACTGACTAAGAAACTGTTTGGAACACCGCAGCTGATGAATTCAATTTGTATTAAAAGACTCGGCTCTGAGAGTGTAACATATTCTTTCTGATGCCATTTTGTCTACACTTTTTACCTGGGACATTCCAACAAATTCGAACTAACCCCAAATTTATACAGTATGTCTGTGCCTAGATAGTACTTCTCTTTCCTATTTACCTTTTTGATAGAGAAACATATACTTATTATATGCTCATCTTTGTGTTCGTTAACGTTACGTTATCAGAATTGAACAATATTTCACACCTTCATTTGCACTCACGTGTCTAAGTTCAAATTTATCTGGGCAGAGTTATGTGCGCATTAATAATGTTATTTTGGACTGATGAATCTGCGCTTGTGTATTTAGTTTGGAATACGGAATACATTCAGTTACTTTGTTTCTTGTAGTGTGTTTTGTTTATATTATTAAGCCTTATGTAGAATAAGAAACTGAGCATATAATAAAAAGGTTACTGTATTTGTTTGGGAAAATATGAACTCGTTTTGCCGCATGTATATACTGCACTCCCAAAGTCGTGCAGAATATCCATCCGAGAAAAAAAAAACCTCGTTCATATTTTCCAAACTAATGCAGCAACTTATCAATATATATATATATATATATATATATATATATATATATATATATATATATATATATATATATATATATATATATATATATAATTTGGTTCTTAGAAGTCGATTTTCTTAATGAAATGGAACTCTTTCAATTATGTCTCTGTTTTCATCCCGATTATGAGATACATTTTAACGGAGTTGTCTAAAGGATTCAATCGAAACAGATAAAAGCAATAGTTTTATAATTTATCTTTACTTTTGTCTTTATTTCTGTTAGCACAGAAAAAAACTAATTTGTTTTTCTGGGTATTCTATATAGTATTTCAAGTTAAGTGAAGATTTATCAGCAAGTATTTATTACGATTCAATGGAATTTATGACCTTCAAAAGTTAATTCACGTCAAACGCTTCCTATCGAAGATTATGTTCTGTTATCATTCTCATTTAAGTAATGATACAACGTAATTAAATTCAAAACACGCATCACCATTCTGCATATTTTCTTTAATTTGACCCTATGAATGTGCACACGAAGGCATTTACATATTTATACAAAACGTAACCATATGACAGATGCATTAGACAATTCAGTTATGAATATCATTCCTCACTAAATACGACGAGCGTTCTCATAAAATAATTTGGTGCTACATGTTTTCCCTAAAGATAGAAAATGATATGATGACTTCCGAGCTGTGGAATAGATCACTGAGATGTAAAATGAGAAATGTCCTCAAGATGCTCATTTAATTAACCATTGAAATGAAAATCAAAATTGTCCTGAAATTGGAATGAAGTACATCCAATGACATGATGAACTTTTTAGCATCTAATACCATTGAAATCTTGATTAAGAGAGTTCTTGATGCCAGTCAGTCTTGTTTAGTATCTAACTGAACGTGTATAGTTATTTCATGCGTGGTCTTGAGACCATCCAAAATTCCTAAACTCCTTCAAATACCTCGGTGATGTTTCTTTCTCCTGGGATTGATACATTTGTAACCCACAATGTGAAGTTTCCATGAGGTGCGCTAGTCAGGTGAATTTGCTGCTACAGCTACCGTACCGTATATATAACGGCAAATCTTCACAATTGATTATTGATGCTAGCTAATGCCGGAATTATATTGTCCGATCAACATTTGTAAAGTCATAGAAAATATTAAATTATTAGTTTGCTTAAGTGTGGCATACATATTCATAAAAGAAGTTCCGAAGTTGATTGATTATTCATATATTTAGCTGGAACACTTTGATAAAGTAATTGAGTTAAGGAATATATTTAAATAAGAACAACGTGATCTCTGTGAAGGATATAAGAAACAGAAGAGTCGCTGCATGACAATGTGCAAGAAATCTTCATGCTGCTACCGTTCACGGAGCCAACCAAAAAAGTCGTTGAAATGACTGGTGAAGACAGCGACGACACTAAAGTGACGAGTGAAGAAAATGACGACGTCGAAGATTGCTAAGTAACAAATTAATTGAAAAATGCTTTGAAGCAGCGTGATATATGGAAACAACAATGGCAATTACAACTTAGAAATATTTACATACTGTCGGATATTAGTGGCAGATGCAGGGTCCGAAATTTTGTGAAATGATATTCACGTGCAAAAATACAGAAACTATGGAGTCAATATACTAGCAGTGCAAGATATATAAAATTATCTGATGTCACTGTTAACCGGATGATAATTTACATTTTCATATAATATATTTTACCAGTCGGAGTGCAGTTTTCTGACTAAATACCTGCTTAAGGAAAACTTTGCTTTAGCCGGATAAACTATTTCTTGGTAACCCTCGGTTTTTGCACCATGATGAAAATGTTTGCTTACAAGTCACTGCCCTTAGCTGGGAAAATACCATCGCGGATGAAAAGCATTTTGGGGTGAATGGTCTTACAAATAAATACTATCCATTCCAGTATACTCTACAACCCATCATCCTTATTGAACAATGGTAAGAATGTACTTTAAGTCGAGATAACCACTAACCATTAAGCGATCACATAGGTTGCATGGGAAACTAGGCAGTTTTTAGCTATACATCAAATGATGCCTAACATGTCATGGACTCAAAAGAAAAGAAAAAATGTCTGCAAAATATTTTACCGTCATTGATGTTTTTCTGCAAGCAAAGTCCAATGCAGTAGAGCACGGTGACAGATTTCCAAACTGGGTTAGCGAGTTAATAATTAGTCCAGCCGGAGCCTGTAAAACACAACTGCTTTTAATCTATTTATGAGAGACATAACGTGGGATCGGTTCATTGTAGCTGCGCCATCTGAATACAATGATGAAATTTTGAAATGCTAATAATATTATCAAATTATATCAGACATCCATTTGGGAAACGTGAAAGATACAATACGAACTATATAAACTATGTCGATACAGCATTTAAACTATAATTTTTTTTTTCACTTTCGTAAAACGTTTTTCTTTCTTTTTGCGCGATATTTAAAAGGTAACAGTGAAACTTTTTAAATAAATATATTTTGTTCTTTTCTTGTAGAGATTGATGTACTTTAATGACGTAATGATTGCTTAACGGTTCTGCAAAATGAAATTCGGAAGATGAACATTGGATCTGAATCGTACTAAGTGCGACTAAGTCACGGAACTTGTAGCTTTTGTCACGAATCTGGAAAAATCGATAACTAAGCAATTACTCCAGAAAACAAATTTGTTTTCTCTAAGGGCTTAAAGGTCACTAAGGAGTATTTTTGCAAAATATTGACTGAGTTTCCATGTGATAAGAATAAAAACATGTTAGAGTGCACATGATTTCTGGCGAATTTCTTCCCCAGGAGATTATAAAAGTCCGTTTGTTTGGAACGATTTGTCTCGTAGATTCTTTAAAATTCTGACACAGAAAATGGAACATACTGACACTTATGAGAGGCAAATCAGCATAGATTGTGACTAATTTCAACCTCGTCGATGCAACGGGGACATCCAGGGGTTGTGGTCCAATAAATAATTCATCAGTCACTCCTGGTCACATCTTTTTTTAATTTCCATAATGTATTGCCATTTCTTGGCTTCTCAACAGTCTCTAATCAATCTCTAAGTTATGTTCCAAATTACCAAAGAAAAACAAACTTGAAATAAGAAAGATGGTGTACGGTTGTAATGATAAACGAATGGTAAGTTAGATGATTGAGTCGTATTTTTATTGAATATCATGTTTTCATTAAATAAACATTAAGAATAATTTTATCTGTAGTAAGTTTTTGATGCTTAATCATTTAGTCTCATATCCTTTAATTTATATGGCAGTGGTGCAGAGGCTGTAAGATTATGACAGAATTCACATGCAAGGTTATAATTAGGTGCACGTGTCAATAATGGTGTATGGATGACTATGTCATTCTATGGCCAAAACAGCCTTTCGTGTATGTATATAATTATTGCCTCAGACTTATGAAATTTGCATGATTTTTTAAAATTACTTCATATATTTGATCTTTATAAAACTTTAATAATTACTTGCTGAAATACTATGCAGTTTTTCTCAGTGACCTCAAGAGCCAGCTTCCTATTATATTCCGTTTCTTATTCCAGAAATCGATTTTATCACAAATAATATATATTAGTTTGACAAATTTTATAAAATATTCAACTGCCGTATGTAAGTATGCTTGTCTAATATAAGTGAGACAATGCTTGATTCCTTTTTCTTACACACAATCTATAAATATATTCGTGTTTTATGTTTTATTTTTCTGGCCACGTTTGTGGCTTCGTCTTTATTTTAGTTTTCCTGGTGTTTTTGAAAAAACAGTTATTATGTTTCTAAATTATGTTTACCACCTAAGGCCACAAAGACAGAATGATTGCCAACCACGTAAAGCAATGGCACACGAATAAACACATAATTTAAAGTCACAGCTGAAATAGAGAATGCAATTTTTGCTTTCACTGCTGGGATACTTAATTGAAACCAATTTAGTTTTTTTTCTCAGGGGAAGACACAAAGTCTTTATACAACTTTCATTTTCTCTGACAGCTGACTTTCGAAAAGCAGCATGTGTAAAGTATATTACTTCAACGAACACATCGGGAATCTCATTTTAGATATCCAGAGAGTTTCATGAATCTACCTTTTACTATATCAATATCTTTCCTATCAATTAAAGTATAATGTTCTAAATAAGTTTTATGTGTTGGATATATCTAGTCCTCTTTATTGCAATTCATATTATACAAAAATGAAGAATACATGCTTATGCTTACTTGATCGTTAAATGTTTTGCCTTAGTGAGCTTTAATATAGCCCTAGTAAACATCGTACATGGAGAGATTGGTGAGAGTGACAATCATCTGCCCCATGGAAAAGGGACATTTGAGCTTTAGCATTGGCTTCGTAGAATGAGCGCAACAATGTTGCCGGTGAAAATGTTCCGCGTCAAATCGGATGTCAGACGACGTTACGTTTCGCATTGCGCGAAGGCTCCACAAAATCCCCTCCAATTAGCTTCTGCAGTTTGTCCATGGTCTTCTCGAAGATGTAGTTGTTGATGAGTTTGGCGTGTTCTTTTTCAAATGCCATAGGTCTGCCTCCGTCTGGATGTACGGTGACATACAGGGGTTGTGGTTCAAATTCAGTACACGAGAAAACATTGTTCACAAACCGTATCACTAGTTCATCTTTTAGGATAGGGACGAGCTTGATACATTTGATGACCTAACGCACCACACCCACTTTATTCAATAGACAACGTCCGTTCTCACATCGACAACCTTCTGAAACAACCATCTTTTTCTGCGGACAACGGATTGTCACTGTGCGTGTCTTGCAGCTGCTTCGGGTACTCGATGTCCAATTTGAGAATATAGTCTATTAGGAATGTCGGCTGCAATTATTTCGAATGTGAGTTGGTTGGCTGACATTTTTGAAGCCAAGTTATAACACACTTTTTGATGGTCAACTCAATAATGTTGCTCGTGTCGAGATAGATGATCCAGATTGTGGGTTTTCCGTGCTAACATAGATACATCGGGTTGGATTGTTCTGCTTTACGTAAAGCCGACTCATCATCGAAATGCCGTCTCGGATTCCCTTTTCAATACAGAGGTGCATGTCGATGTCCCTCAGCAGCTGAAGTATGGAGCACGTAACTGCGTTCCACGGCTTAGTAATGGACTGTCAAAACCTAGGATAAAAGATTTGTTCCAAATGCATCGAAAATAATAATAATAATGTCGGCTGCAATTATTTTGAATGTGAGTTCGTTGGCTGACATTTTTGAAGCCAAGTTATAACACACTTTTTGATGGTCAACTCAATAATGTTGCTCGTGTCGAGATAGATGATCCAGATTGTGGGTTTTCCGTGCTAACATAGATACATCGGGTTGGATTGTTCTGCTTTACGTAAAGCCGACTCATCATCGAAATGTCGTCTCGGATTCCCTTGTCAATACAGAGGTGCATGTCCATGTCCCTCAGCAGCTGAAGTATGGAGCACGTAACTGCGTTCCACGGCTTAGTAATGGACTGTCAAAACCTAGGATAAAAGATTTATTCCAAATGCATCGAAAACGTTTTCGAGCAAAGTGACATAGGGTTTGAGGTCGACATCGTGGTAATCACCCATGCCTCACATAGCGGTTTGAGGGAACTGACAACGTTATTATCTGATTCCAGGGCTATTACTCTGCCTCTAAAACTGTTGGTGGCGTTTCTATCATCTAACCGTTCCCAGATGCGAAAGCATGCGTAGGGGCACATGACCTTCTTGAGAAGAATGTTGATATTTGTATATTACGCTTTGTGCATTGTTGTGATTTGAAATGCCTTCTTTAGCAGGAGTTGACACGCTCTCCCAGGCTGTTCTTAAATTGTCGACTGACAGTCAAATGGACCTGCTCTGATGAAAATGTCATATATTTTTCCGTGCTGTTTAAACTAGTGACGATGTTATTTGACAAGTCTCTATATTAATGTGATTATCATAATCGGGCAGGTTATGAAACACGACTGCACCTTTATTTTCTATTCTAGGTCAATGTGAAGTTTTTTACTCGCGTTTTGTGGGATATACCCTAGTAGTAAAGATAGGTGATAATCCTATATCAGAGACCCTCGTGCACCCCCACCAAAAAAAAAACGCTGTAAGTTCATATTATTGTCAGTAGCTTTTGTTAACTCAAAATGATAGGACTTTCTAGCAAAATATGTCTTGCCGGGCAAGGGGTCTCTGAAACAGAATCATCACTAAATTTATTTTTTAGACAAAATGTTATATTAAACGAATTAAATATATATAATGTCTTATTATAATCCATCATTCAGTCATGTTGGATTTGATCTAACAAACAGATTTTGTAAAAAGATTTAATTCAATCAAAGCAGCGTCAGGTTATACTGGTATAAAACCTTATATAATAAGCGATTGTATTGAACAGTATGCTGTCATGTATCACAATATGGGTCAATATGGTTGTTCGCTACTGAAAAGGATATAAGAATTTCCGGATGGGCCCATATATTATTTGATTAGGATAGTTCTGCTATAAAATTATAAAAAATATATTTGTACATAATTCGAAATAATCTTCATAATTACACCTTTAGGTGTCAAACAACATCTTTGTAGGACTAAAGGAAATTCGAAAGACGAAACACAATTCCCATGTGACCTCCTAAGTTGTCTAACAACATCTTAGCAAGGTCAGAGGTTACATATAAACTGATTGTATGAACATGATTATCTATTAACAGACGGTCATGATGTTAAATTTTGCAGACGGTACATTGTGACCTTTGTTAACACCTGGGTTGCCTTTTGACATCCGAGTAACGTCAGAAGTCACATATAAGGACATCACATTTTGACTTTTGTGAACTCCCAAAATAGTCGGTTGGTATACTAATTTCTATTCACAAATAACATGGGAACCTAGCCAAGGCACCCAATAAATTATAATCCTTGGCATAAGATCGCCACCGCAGACAATTTGCTTTTCACGGGTTTCGAACCATGGACCATGAGCATGAAAATCTAGCGCGCTAGCAATGAGATATCTGACTTATTACAAATATATATTGAAAAACTATTATATAGTTGCCAAAACAGCATTACATTTTCGGATTTTTTTTTCTGATTATGAAAACACGGAATTTTGCATTATATTTTCTGTTTATAAAACAATATATTATAAATAACTCGAGAATAAATGAATGTTTAATTTCATATTACACAAATTAAAGGAAAAAAATTAAATTCTGGTAGTATAGGACTTCACAATAACAGTCGCTTACATAATCGAGGCTAAACGAAGTGAAAAAAAAGATTAAAGTATCTAATTTTTTAAACATTATTATAAAAGATATCTTGAAATACAAGACTATTTTATTATATTTTGTATACAAAAAGGATTTCCCAGAGCGGTTAAACATAAAAATTGAATTGCGTGAGCCAGCATAATTATCTTTGTTAAGGCAGCAGTCTGATTCAAAGGCTACCGCACGAACTTTAGAGAAGAAATCAATATTCTGTATGATGAAATGATGTACAGTATGCGTGTTTATAAGTTGAGGTTAGACTACAGACAAAAAAATGTGTAATAGCATTATAAGCTTTTTCAAGTTTAGAATTTATCTTGCTAGCTTTACTAGTTAATTAATAACAGAACTGCACAGGCTTAGATATACGCTCGCATGATATACACGAAAATATTTGATATGTAGGCCTTTTGTTAAGTCATATAAGCTTGAAACTTAAGGATAAAAAGTACAGTAATGATATATTATTTACGTAAAAAAGGAATTTATAGCTCCTTTGGCAAATACAGAACTGCACCAGAATTTGTAAGTCTTAAATACACTATCATATGTATATTTCATCAAGAAATACGAAACTATATATATATATATATATATATATATATATATATATATATATATATATATATATATATAATGTTCGACATCTCGCGAATGATTTTAAACTAAGTTTAATCGTCATTATCTCCCTTTTCTAAAACAAAAAAGCATATTTCTGAGCCTATCAAAATTTTATCTACACTCGCTATTAAGTATAACGTATTATCGTGATTATATAACATAAAATTATTTCTGCCAGATACCTTGCGATGACACTAAAACATTTATTTCATAATTACTTTGTTAAGGAAATATTTACTACCTGTACCAAAAACCTTTGACCTGTCTGATTTTTCTGGACCGACCTTGGCTTATTGGGTTATGTAAATTTTTATATTTTAATGAAAGTCCATTTTGTAAATTTTTGAGATACGGAAAATACTCGCTATTGTCTGTTTTGATATGGGAGACTTTTATTCCATGAAATTTTCTAAAACAAATGACTGAAATTTCATCATTAAATTCATATGATAATTGTTGGTTATTCACCACTATTGATTTATGTTCTATTAACTCCATCGACTAATGTGAAATTTTCAAACATTATTTTTGATATTTAGACAATATTACATAAAAAATGTTCAAGCGCGAGATTATTAATTCTTTGCAATATCCGTCTTTGCATCATCAAAATTGCTTAGTCCCCGTTTAATAATTGTATTCGTTTCAAGTTTATGATGATTAGTCATAATTACATTAGTTTTAATACAACTGACGCTATTGTTAAGAGAGCTGCTTTGAAATCCTCAAAATGCATCATATTTTTAACATATCCACGAGGGATATCTTTAGCCTTTTTTTGTTACTTTTTTGTCATCTAATATCACAGCATATATTCTTAGTCTCTCTCTCTCTCTCTCTCTCTCTCTCTCTCTCTCTCTCTCTCTCTCTCTCTCTCTCTCTCTCTCTCTCTCTCTCTCTCTCTTTCTCTCCGGCACAAACATAAATTCATTTTTTATTTTTCCAATAACTTTCTTATTAGAATTATCATGAAATCCACTACATGTTGGATAATCTGATAAATTAAACAACTCTTTATTATCGTAAATATCCGGATAGACATTTTCACATATTATATTTTATACTAGAGAGTCTGTATCAGTAAATAACAGATCCGAATCTGGCCACTTTTGTGGTAAAATTGTAATGAAAATCGTACACCAGCCACTTTGATATATCAAGTACAGCTGCACCAACATAAATTGGTTTATTTAACTTTTAGTTTGTCTTTCGTTGTTGTACTGCAGCAAGATTTTCATTAAATATTTTCATACTAACAAATAATCATCATTAACTAATTTATTTCTGTGATTGATATCATTAACAAGCTCAATTGGAACACTCCTGCGTATATTTGTATATTTTCTATAGTCTTACCAAAGACTGATTTATTCATTACTCTGAAAAAAGTCTTTTTTCAAATTCGGTTTTAGCCACGGCTGGACGTTTTTTTTAGGTCAATATAATCTCCCATCCACCGCGACTGATTAAACTTTAGCACAAAATGGACTTTTCTCAGATATAGTCCAGCATCTACTGCTTGCTTCAGAGATTTTTAACGCATGAGTTTTGTAACGCATGAGGTGATTTCTTTTATCTAACAAGTTTGGAACTAGCTTATTAACGATATTATTTTGCTGTTGTCATTGCTCGTTGTTCAGGCGATAATAATAAACTGTAATCAATCGTCATCGACGCTGCGCAAAACGGATAGCCGTTATGTAGATCGTATAACAAACAAGAATAGTCCAGATCAACTTCAACAAAATATGAAATATCTTTAGGAATATTTTTTAGTTTCTTTAAGAAATTGGTTAGGAATTGTCCAATGAAATCCAAGGCAAAGCGTTGGTTATGTCAAACTCCACCCATACAAATTCACACAGTCGACATAAATAATGTAATTCGACGGAAGATTATTATCGTAACTTTTTCAAATATTTATTATTAGCCGTTGCATATTGTTTTGTTATAACGCTAATTCCGCCTCTGATACCTTTTACAATAAAGTTAAACATATCGACATCTGCTAAGAGATCTAATTCTAATTTACTCGTTTTTTTTTGTAAAACGTCCCAAGACAGCCCTGGAACAGAATAATACCAACTACGATCTAATCCTTAATTTGCTTGATTAACCTGGCGATAATTTTTGAAAACATCTACTAGCAATAATACATCAGTTTTCAGATATCAATTGTGATAATCGAAATTTACTTTTCAGGAACATATATATTTCATATATATTGTGCATATTTATACTCGTCATCGCTGATATTTTCATTTTTAGTTGATAATAAAATTGATCTTTGCCAGGTAGAGAAATTTCATTATTGATCAGGAGGCGACGAGCTATTTTGCATTACTCAATCTTGACACTTTTTGTAGTTTTCTCCAGTGCTTTTTTAAACATGTAATTGAACTTGTCAAGGCTGTTAACCAAAGTTTCGCCACTAAAATAATACCCCCACAGGTATTTTCAACATACAAGTGGTTCGATTAGTGGTAGCGTTTTTATCTTTGCCAAAGTCAATTTTATCACTGCGATCATCCATTACTTTTTGTACATATGTTTCCATAACTTCTATGGACAGTGTTTTAACTTTCGACGATGTTTTCATTTGTGAAGGGTGAATCATTTCCGCTAAAGCCATTTCCCAATATGCTTCGTTATCCAATTGGATTGCCTGAGGTGATTTGTTCGTGTAACAACACAAAGTATTCTTGGAAAATACCTCCATAGAACTGTCACTGGGTAGCGTTAAGTAAAATTGGGTGTTCATTATTCCACACTTCTAGTGTCAAAGGAGTCACTGAAGTCAGAGGAATGTCTAAAAGAGAATGGCAAGAATGGCTGTTAGATCTCACGTTGGACACAAGACTCCCGTTTTTGTTGTTTCCGTTAGAGGAATATTTTAGGGACGGATTGGGAAGAAGGTAACCAATGCAAACTTGGAAATGAGCGGTCACTGTATGAGCTGAGGCTATGTTGAAGGGCATAATGGTCACTTCTTTTTATGGTCGATGATTTGCGAAGCGTTATTCCAAGAGTCAAAACTTGATGGATATCCTTTCCAATGTACTTTGACTTCTTTGACACGGCCTTTCCTCACTTTTCGTGTTCTTCGATCGAGAATGCTTTCTATTTTGTATACGACGTCTTCTTTTCTGGTCACACTTTGTAAATCTTGTAAGTAAAACGTTCCTTTTACAACTTCTCCGTTCATGAACTCCAATTCATAGGCAGGAGGCTAACGACCACGCACTCGTTCAGTGACACAAATCAATCTGGTGGTCTAATTGGGTAAGTAACCTTTGTCGAAAGTACGTTTGCTTTTATCAATGCATATCGAATCTCATGTGACTAAATTCCCACCTTTCTTGGCGACAGTGACTGACGGGGAACGACAAATACTCCGATGGTAAGATTGGTTGTACAATTGAACGATATGTAATAAGACGTCGATGTACTTGAGAGTGTTTTGATGCGTAAAATATTTCTACAAGCATTCTTTCAAGGAGCGTTGAAAAAGTTCCACAATGCTGGCTTTTATTTCGGAATTTTCGGTGGTAAAAAATTAATGTCGCGTTTCTTTAATTCTTTTTTGAAAGCTTGGTTTATAAATTCGGTACCTTTATCGGTTTGTAATCGAAGAGAGTGACGACCACTTTGTTTCAACACCATTTTCAGGGCTCGCACTAATTCACTGCTCGATTTGGAAGTCAATGGCACGACCGAAGCAAATTTGTAAAAGACGTCGATGACACAAAACAAATATTTGTAGCCACAATTGTAGCTGGCCAAATGAGAAACATCGGCTATATCCGCTTGCCATTGATGATCGATACCTTTGACTTGGGTGCGACTTCTAGAAAAGTTTTGTCGAATGGGTCTGTGTAAGGTGTACGTGGCTTGTTCTTCTAACCATCGTTGCACTTGTGGTAAACGGATACATTTTCAGTTTTGTTTTGACCCAGAGGCTCTTTATATCCCTTTATTTTATCCCTTGTGAAGCAGCTCATGCCAATAGACTTGGAATCAATGAGACAACCGCACCTTTTAACCAAGGTGCTAACAACATAGGCAAAAAGTAAAAATCCTCCACATTGTACCAACATCTTTTTCTTTTTCACGAATAGGTACTTTCTTTTGGACCATTTGACGAAGGACGTGTCGATCTTTGACTAAGTATTTTTTCTGACGTTTAGACAAAGGTATCGTGCCTTTGAATACATTCAGACAACATTCGCCTACGGTATCGATGACATCTTTGGAAGCTGTTTCAATCATTTGATTTCTCATGGCTTGAGTAGCTTTGGACAAGACGGACAACATGTCCCAATGTTTGGCTAAACGGGGTGGCAGTCTTTTCATTTTCTTTTCTTCGGGGGTAGAAGAGGAATGTCTTTTGGGGGGTGACATCTGTGTGGGTTGTTTCCAGGGCACACACCAAAAAATACACTAACGTCAATCACTTGTGTACTCGGACTTTTACCCTTTTAGCACGACAAGACTGTCTTTTTCTTTTTTTCCTTTTGGAACAGGAGAACGATAACGAGGATACATCTTTGGTTGCACGACAGATACTTAACTTCATAGGTCGTCCGTTGTTAGTCCCTTATCATACTGGACTTCAATGTTTGTCCCATGTTAGTCCCTTATCAATTTTTGTTGTCTGTCTTTTAGAAATCTTTCAACCTTTCTAAGCATGTTTTAAAATTGATAGAAAATGGGAAAGAGACTTCAACTTTGGTAGCCTCTCATTGTTTTTAAACGACTGTGTCTTTTCTGTGGGTGCTGTCGATGTTGGACTAAGCGTTTCTTATGATGACGTGACGGTCTTTAATGTTTTCCTTTTCTTTTTTATACATAAGAAGAGCGACGATGGTAACGGTGTACACTTTGTGGTGTGCCATCTTGGGGAGATTAGCAGCACAAAAATTACTGATCCTAAAATTGACCTAAGGTCTTTTTATACTGGAATGCGTAGCCACTGATTGTCTTTACGTCGTATCAATTTGATGACTGGCAAATGACTTCGTAGATGAGTTTCGCAAAGGTCTAAATTGAGCCAATTCTTGATTGGACAAACTTTGTAACACGTCTGACCTCTCTTGGACTTTGGGTTTGGGGGCAGTTACTTTGTGAGCAGAGGCTACTGGTGATAAAGAGGAAGAGAGTATCACCGCTGCAGACGTTTTTGGAAACGCTTTTTTAGTAAAAACTGTTTTCTGAGGTGGCAACTTAGTCTTGACACCATTGCTCCTTTTCCTGTTCTATTTCCGAGCTGGTGACCTAGACTTGACACTATTACAGGTTTGCTTTTCTTCTGGGTATGTTGGGGAGTGGAGACAAGTTTGTGTGCATTGGGATCCCATTTTAAGAGGGAACGAATGATGACACCTCCTAGTGAACACTACCTCTAGGTTTCAAAAAAAATCTGATTTTTGGTTTGAGTGTCAATGCGAGGATTGGCCAGTTGCATTAAGGCTACTTTTTCTGTCGAAAAAGCGTTTGGTTTGATGTGGATTCTGAATGATGCCTTTCAGTAATTGACGTGCTGTCACCGAAAAAACCATCGCAAGACTTCTTTGAGACTGGATTCTAAGACGCGAGCAGGTATTTGTGGATATTTTTCACGATTAATGCCGTACAAGGCACGAATTGATTTCACGGAAAGATGAGACTGAATGGACGTTATGTTGACGATATGTGACATAGAGTCCAAGTGACCAATATTTTTAATAGACTTTTTCTTTGGTGGTCATTGTTAAATCGACGATCGGGACGTGTACACGACAGGTTCTCTATATTGCCACTAGTGGTGAAACAGATAGGTACGAAATCACAAATAATCGGGTGGGGTAGTGGTTTTTAAACCCACGAGTAAATATGTGTGTGTGGTTTAAGTGGCATCTTCGTACGCATGGGTTAACCAAGGTGTTCCTAACTATTCGGCTAAGACTTGCACATGAGATCTATCTCTATGACTTTTAAACAAGACCACGTAATGAGCATTGAGGCTGATGGTACGATGAGATTTACTTTGTTGAAACAAATTTTTGGTGATGTAAATGACACTGAAATTAAAATGATGCCCTTTGCGTCTAAACCAGTTCAATTTCATCTTCGTCTTCTCCTAACATGTCATGAAAGATCTCCTAATGGATTTGACAGTGGTCAGACACGATAACATCGTCTTCGACAGGAATGCCTTCTACAAAGACAATGTAATCACCGAAACTTTCTCGTAGAAGGCTGTACGCTGATTGCCACTATTTGTAACACTACACGAAGCATTGAGGTTTACGATCGATCAAACGATATTTATGTTCCATAAAAAGTTTCACAAATTCGGTTTTACCTGAACCGCTAGGTCCAGCAATGAGCATGCTAAAAGGATGTCGAAGATACAAGGCATCCCAACTAGCATGTTAAATGTTCGTCAATGACGTTAAAAGAGGAGTGAGAGGCAGCAGAGACAGTAGAGGTAGCCATAGTAGTGTCAGGAATGTCAACCGCTTTTTGACACAAAGACAGAGAAGACAATAGTTTTTACACCTTTCCAAGACACGTTTATTGCAAATTTTTTTTAATTGTGAATAACACGAAAGAAATATATACATAATAGCCAAATGTTTAAGTACATGGACAAAAGATACATTAAAACAACCATAGTGGAATATAAAGGAGTTTATAATTTACAACATCTTTTATCATCCAATTGTAGTGTCCTAGAGACAGTGTGTAATTTTATAAACGTGCGTACCTTCCTTGGTGCCGTCACACAAAGTTTTTCCTGAAATGGTCTTTTGGAGATATCAAGGACAGTCCTATCCTGAAGAGAGTAATTTTCCTCGGTGACAGGCTGTACTTTTTCTTTTAGTACTGTCACCAACACAGGATTAAAAGTGACTTTTTTCGCAGAAAGTTTTAATGTTTTAGAATGACAAATCTCTGGCATAGTTGTCCACTTCTTAATACCAATCCTAAAAACCCGAACTTTTCCTGTCACGCACATCTGTCCAGTGAGGGTGTAAGTCACAAGCTATCCCCATGAAAGCATAAAGCTTTGAGGAAAATCAGTTTCTCGTGAACATATAAAAGGACCACTTTCATGTTTTATCGTGTGGTATGTACTGTTCGTTCGTAAAGAAAACATCAAATGGTAAACAAAATCCCAGAAAACAAGTCAATAAGACACACACAAAACGTCGACCCCAATTCAATGGACACATATCTCGTAAAAGGCAATGATAATCCTCCACTGTTTGAATATGGTCATGGATCTACTTCCATGGAATCTGTTGTATCACCAATGATAATTTTCGTAGCATGATAGAAGGTTTTTATAGTCTCTTTTTAGCCAGTTATAAATTTAACTTCTGCACAAACATGGTCGTATTATTCCGTTGTCGAATCCAAATTTTCTGGTCACTAACTAATACATGACAAGTCGATCGGACGTTTCTTCTTCCAATAAGTATACATTGTTTACAAGATTTTGGTAACTCTCTAACTCTTTTTCTTGAATTCGATTCAGTAAGTGTATTTGACAGTAAATATAATCTCTACCCATCAAACAACTCTTTTCCTCCGGGAGTAGTTGATTAATGTCTGACCACTTGAACTCTTTTTCCAGAATCATTACTCTTATAGTATTGAGGTAACAGTGGTTTAAACATCGGTGACGTAAAGCATGCAATTCTTCTTTGCGTTTGACTTGTATTTTCACCACCTCTCGGTAAATGCCTTCTCTCAACTCCACAGGTGAACCACGAATGCTCTCTTGTAAACGGTCCATGACCATGTATCAGTCAAATACTTCTTTTAGAGCGAAAGTAATGCAAGTAGTGAGTTATTTCTGTCCACTGCCATTCAGAGTAAAGGTCAAGAATGTCAATAAAATCGTCCAATATAAATGATCTAAAGTAAAAACAAAGAATGAACACACCCTTGATCAAGAGACATCGAACTTGTTGGTTGACGTTTTTCACTTTCCCTTTGTGAATTTCTTTACACAAAAGTTCTACAGTTACAAATTGAGATTTGGCTCTGGCAAGTCCCTGCCAAATATCCTTGTAAATTTTCTGTTGCAATTCGAGTGGTAATGTTTGAAGATTATGATCGATATCGGGTTTAAATACTTGTCTAAGAGTGGTCCAACCTTTGACTCCTAACCATGTCGCTACTTTCTTACACAACATGGTTGGTCCCACATCAAGGACCAGGTCCCACTAAAGGTACGTAGTGACAATCTGGAGACAAAAGAGCATGTTCCAGATAAGAGCAATTTTTTCTTCTCCAACTCGTAAAGTGACATGCCACAACTTAAGCACTTTACTTTATCCCCTTCGCCCAAATAGAAAAATCGTTCTCTGGCTAATTCTTCGGGGGTATGTCCTCCCATATATTTTGTAAAGTTTTCCTCGGAGGGTCTGCAATCGATTTTCATAGTCACAGTATTCTGCTAAAAGTACAGGGAACGTATATTCGTCTTTCACAGACTCATTTCGATAAGGGTGTGGTGGTATCCTTAGGACTGTGCTCAGTTTTGTATGACATCCGTAGGGTGATAGCCGTATGTTTCTCTTTGGAGGTGGATATCCAACATATAAGCCAGTAAAGTGAAAAGGTGTACGATAACGAGTGGCATCGCCTTCGCATCCGTCAGGTTTGACATGTATACTATCATCATCCCTTTTCATGGTAGGTTTGGTAGTCATAACAAAGTTCCCATGACGATAATGTGGTACTGAACTACTGAGTTCACAACGATTGGCATCTATGCCATCGCAAGGCACAGCATAGCACACGAGTTTTCTCTTGCTGGATACTTGCTATGTAAAAGGATTCATCTATCTCTCTTGGTCATGGTAGTCACAATGAAGTATCTGTCTTGGACGATGTCCCATTTTATATGCTTATCAATATCGGTATGTTCGTACGGTAAAGTAAAGTGCTTAGGAATCCGCACTCGCTTCTGGTACAAGATTTGATAGACTTTTTCAAAGGTCGGCTAACGAATTCGATGTTTTCGTAAATGTACGATCTTGTTAGGTTGGTAAGTGGTCACTTTAAAGTTTCCATCCTGTCCAGACTGCAAGGCTCCTTTCAGTACGACAAAGTCTACCACTTGACTGGTGCGATAATTGAGTCAAACCTTTCACGTTACTCTCCGTGTACACTTTTCCAAAATATATAGGACCGCCACTGGCAAAACTTAGAATATTGTCCTCGATATGCTTGTCCGTCCAGGCTCCTAAACGGTCTCCTTCGATTTCAGGTAGCTGTTGACCCAAACGATTGATTTAGATGCAAATGTCTGTGTCAAAATGCAATACACGATAACATAACGGTTCTAAAGCTTCATACAGTTTTGAACCGGGCATGGGCTGTCACGTAGGCCACAATAATGACATTTCAAAATTCTTCGGCTTCTACAAAGTTATGTTCTTTGTAATTGACAAAGATTAGGTATACACGAACAACATCCACGTATTCCATGTATTCGGTTTTGTCGAGAATCATCTGTAAGTAGCGTCAAGGTTCTGACAAATACTCTGTCTTGAGAAAACACGGACATTGTGCCATTTTGCCCCATCAACAATTTTAAAATCACTTTGGTAAACGATCGCATTTCTTCGTCTTTCTCCACGTGGTCTAAAGTGATGCTTTCCTTCTCCAAGTATTTATCTTTAAATTTATTTTGGCCTTCGGAATTGTGACACCAGGATGGATAGCCGTTGGCTTCTTGTTTTAGTTTAAAACAATCATTCACGTACTCTGAAAAATGCCTTTTTGAGTCTTGTCGCCCTTGTGGTACTTTTCTGTCTTGTAAAAGTGGTACTTTTCTTACACTTCTAACAGAGCTTTAAACAATTCTACACTAACCGACGTTCCCGTCAAGGCGCGTTCTTCCTGAGTGTGCTGACAATTGTGGTCTTGATTGCACCTTTCAGCACAAGGGAAACTTCAGTTTTCCTTGGCAATGATGGGGTAACAAAGGATGGTACAAGTTCTTGCGAGGCAAGACTTTACACTTGATCAACCCTTCGTACTCTCAAATATTATTCACGTCGATGTGTTCGGTCAGCAATTGTGGGTGCCTTACGGGAAAGCGACAATATTTGCACATATACAGATAAATAGAACACAAATCCAAATATTTGATTTCTTCTCCATTTCACCTCGTCAGCTTGGTATAGAAAACAGGTGGCATTCGTCTGTCCCCCATACAAACTGTTTAGTGGGTTCAGAGGGTCCACTAACTTGTAACTTTCCACGATGCGCTTAAACTCAGGATCGGTTTTCAATCACTGATCCTACTCGTGTTCACACAATTCTATCACTTGGTATCCTTGCTCTTCTAACTTTAAGCGACGCTGACAAGTGGCCTGGTACAACTCATCCATGGTGCGTTGTAAAAACTGTTGATTTTTAGTGTCACGTTGAGGATAACAAGTGGGACATCCGTGAAATTAGTACCCGTTAAACGCATAAACGATCTTTGGTTATCCTAAGTCATAACCATCTACTGAATACCTTCCAATGGCTTTCTCGCCTCCTCCGTTTCGGGCATGTTAAATTCATTTGTCTTTCTTGTCACTAGCGTAGGACTTTGACTGAGTATTGGCGTTTGACAAAATTGGTTGTTTGATGACTGATGATAGCTAGCGTGTTTTCGGGCATACATCGTTGACGGTATACTAAGGAACACGCTTTGGCAATGGTGCAGGCTTCTATCAAAAGATCGATCCCTCCGTGCTCCAGGAACAATTCTCGAAATTTTCCACAGCAACGACGTAAAATGTCCATGTCAGAAAGACAATATTTTGACATTTCTTCCTGCAAGTCAAGAGGTTCCGAGGCGTGAGTCTGGTACCATGCGTAGAAAGCATCTCGTTGTTAGGAAGGCATGTTGTCGGGATCGTTGTGGTGAGGCTCAGGCAAATGGGGTAAAACAACATGTTGTTTGGCTTCGGTATTAAAAAAGTATGGAAAATAGCCTTTCACCATTTCTGGCATGCAAAACGTTTAAACCATGCGACTCAAAGGCATGGTCAAGTAACTTACCGAATCTTTAAACTGCACTTGGCTCAGTTGCATAGAAATGATTTAAGCTCCGTTCAAAGTCACTTTAGGTCGTTCAGTACTTTATTCCGTATAGTGTCTAAAAAACCTGACCACTGTCTCCCGATAAATTGTGAGTCATCACCTTGGCATAGCAATGACAGTCTCCGTAACGTTAAATGTCTAATTGGCTCCACGTCTCGTCGAAAGGGTCTAAGACCCATTGGGTAAAAACGGTTAATGTGTTGGGCTTCTGAAAGACTTTTCACGACCTCCAGGAATCTTGCTACAGTGAGGACAATGAGTGTTCTTGAATGCATTTCTCGCTCGCTCAGTTAACCACACAGAAATTAGGAATGTTAATGTCAGTCTTGCATGAATTCGACTTCGAAAAAGATAAAACTGCCTTTATTCTTCTGGTCATTATCTTCGTCTTTTTCTTCATGTTTATAGTGGTATTTTTGAATATAGCATTGGTGTTCAAAGTCCACAGTTTGATGACAAATTTTGACATCTTTTATTTTCCTTTAGAGACGTGTGCCTTGACATTATTCGTATGTATGCCTTGTTCACAAGTAGGACACAATCTCAGGAGTTGATGTGCACATTTCCGCTGTGAACTTTGCGTTTTCAAATGTTGGTAACAGGTAGGACTAACAAACGTGCGCTGACAAGCTGGGCAATGCACTCATTCCTGTCCTTCGTCACAACATGGTTTAGAGGCCAAACGTCATGAACACTTCGATCCGCAATGCTTATGTTGCTCTCGATTGTTATAGCTATAGTCACATTTCTCACAATAATATATGTATCCCAGGAACCCAGTGATACTGGTAATAGTATCAAACTGTTTATCGTGATGATAGACATGAATGTATTTTCCGTCTTTGAAATTGTCAAATCGAAACAACAGTGGTATGCAGTTCTTGTTGGTGCACTTTCAAGGTGTAACTGAAGCCAAAAAGTCCTGCAACTTATGCATTTCAGGAATTCCGCAAGGCGTGTCTTTAGATAGTCCCGACTGCTGTAGCATGAGTTCTGCTTCTCGTTGTTGTTTGGCTCGGCCCTATAATTGAATAGTTTCCAGGCTCGTTTACATTCTATCGTGTCATTCTTGTCGGCATACGATCGTCCCACCCAAATGGCACGGGCTAAACACATCTTGTCTGTTGCATTGTTAATTTGGACGAGACTTTTTTTGTGCTGCGAAGGTCGTACACCAAAAACACCTTTTTGCGTCCTGTCCCTTGGGGATGAGAAACGTGGGTCATGAAGAGTGTCGCTTTTCCGTCGGTAATGTGAAACATGTCGTTGGATTATTGCACGTGTTGAATTTTGTCCATGATTTTGGAAGATGTCAATTCTGATGGCTTGCTAAACTCGATTCAAACAGGAGACTTTAAATTGTCGTGATGAATGGAAAGTCTCAAGCGATCGTCTTCTTTGGCTTCATTTTTCTGTTTCAGATTGGTTAACAAAGAATTCCACACATCAGTGATGAACCCCTCGGATTTTTCCAACGGTACGGCGGACTTGAAATCTTTAAATTTCACCGTGTACGTGTAGACCTTAGTTCGAAATTTTCTAGAGGAACGTTTGTCCGTCTCTTGATTGTGATAGTAATTTTCTAGGTTTGCTGATGGCAATGAACTTTAACTGGGTGTAGACTCCAGGTTTAGATTCTGGTTCACTCATCTCATCTTCAAAATCTGACTCTTTCTTTCTTATTCACCTTTCTTTACCAAACGATGCGATCGTTTCATCTTAATAGCAAAAAGTCAAATAACCACATTTGAAACGACATGGTCGTCTATATATTCTTGTCAGACCTGTGTATATATAAAGGGCATGTGACTTCCCTCTCAATATTCATTTTGCTCTCAAACCGATCAACACGATATAAAAAACTCACACAAATCGAACTTCTGATCAGAGCTTTGCGAGGAAACCTACGAAAGTTTTCTTCAGAGAATCCAACGGACAATTCTTCCTCCTTTCGAGATAAAAGTCAAGACACTTTCTATATCTGTAAGAATAAAGGGCATTGGGTAACATAATGCCCAGACCGTCAAAAGAAACCAGTGTCAAAAAAGACAAAAGTCGAGATACTTGTTATCATTGTCAGGAGAGAGGATATTGGTCTTCAGAGTGCCCTCAGAAACAACAGGGGCAGAAGGAAGAAGAGGAAAAGAAGAACCCCGAGACGTTCAGAAAGAGAAGTAAAGAATGAAAGAGAAAGGGAGGAAGAAGAAAAGGAAGAAAGAAACTATGAAAGTAAACAAAATTAAAAAACAGAGAGTGTGTATGTGAACCAGAGATACAAAAGAAGTCTATGAACATTTTTAAAATGTGTTCTGGTTTGTTGTGAATTGGATTGTAAATAGTTGTACCAGAATAGACCAGAACAGTAATGTCTCCTGGTTTTGATTTCTTAAAATAATAGTCTACATTCACGCACTCACACACATATATCCATACTAGGGTTAAAATATGGATTTTGAGTTTTAATTAATTTTCGAAAGATATGGGTGGCCCTGAAAAGGAAAGTTGCGTGTTTTATTTCTTCCGAACAAACCCAAGAACGAGAATCAATCCGCTTTAACTGCCTCGAGCCCTTGTCACGACCAAGGCCTACTTGTGAATTGGATTTTGTCAATGATTGAGTAGAAATCACTAGAGGTGGTATCTCTGGTATAGTCACAGGGTTATGATGTTTTCCTAGAAAAGCTCTTTTTCTCTTGTGTCGTAATAAACACGTCTGGTACATTTGTTTCAGACTTCTTAACTCAGCTAAAATATCCAAGAGTATCGTGACCGTTTGACTTTCACTGTCTTCTTTCTCTCCTAAACTTTGTTTTTTGTATAATGCTTCTTCTTCCTAATGTCGTTTCGTTCTTGCCTTTTCTTGTTCTCTGTTCTGCCTCATTCTGTTGCTGTAAAATATTATCTAATTCTTTTTTCTGTCTTTGTCTAAAATCGTCAACTCGTGGTAAAGAATGTGAAATTGATGAAGGTGCTGGTCCTGTTACTATTTCTTGCGAAGAGAAAAAAATCCCAGTTGAAATCAACCTTTTTGGGAAGTTGCACTCTGTTCATTTTATTTTCCGCTACTATGCCATCACTTTTTGTCTCCACAGCCGGTGCACCCCAGGTTATGATCTTTTTAGGTTCCGTCATGTTAAAACAGTGTCGCATACATGTCCTGCGAACATGTAGCTCTCTTCGGATGACCGAAGTCTGCAACGCGATCCGGTCTTTCCCTATAAATAAACGAGGCTCACTTCATTACCTTCATCTATTTTCGTCACAAATGAGATGTTGATCGACGTTGAACCCTCTCCTTGGGTATCGGCATTGTTTTTCCGTATAGACTTACCCATGTAAGTGAAAACAAAATGGACTGTGATCCGGATTAAGGGTGCCACTCTTTGGAAAAGAATATGTTTTGTTAAAAGACAATGCTGTTTCAAGCGGACTCTAATCTTTGGACCAGAAGTGAGATTCAGTTTAAGACAAGCTTTGAGAAATTTGGGAAAGAAAGAGATATGCGATGTCATGTATGTTAATGGAAAGATGCTAACATAACAAACAGCGGCCTTTATCAGTATCACTTTCCATGCTTCGAAAAGATTATAATTTTCAACAAATAAATTGCCATATCACTATGTGTTCTATGTCACTGTGGTCTATATATCACTGTGTGTCTCTATTGTATGTGTATGTATGTGTATATGTCCCTCCCTGGAGTCGTAGTGCTAGCTGTGTGAATTTAGGTCAAACTAGTTCAGCTCCTTGCTATGCTGTTGCCAAGTGTCCAGCATTGTGACGTCATGAAGCCTGTGCCATTGCTCTTGTCGCTATACAGTCCCAGGGTGTGCTAATACAAAATTCAACTTGGCGCTATAGTGGCCCAGCTTTTCCAGACTAATTTTTAATAACTCCCATTTTTGCTAAAGTGGCCCCATACGCTACTATTGCCACTGAATGTCTTTGGCCAATACTTTGATGAATAAGCACTTATTTTCCAAAGAAAAAAAATTATTCTTAAATAACAAATAGCTAAAATATGGCAATAACTCAGAATACCTCTGAGCTCCTGAGGGCATTTTTGCGACTAGCAGCAGGAAGGGTGAACAGACAATTTGCTTGAGACCTTATTTATGAAATATAAAGTCTGCTACGGTGATGAAATCTGAACACCAACGACATTAACCCAAAACACCTCTAACTTAGGCGATCTTGTTGGGTTAGAGTGGTTTGTTACCAATGATGATTTTTGCATTTCATCGCTTCGTGTATTCGTGTTCGTGTTGGTCACTTTTTCTGTGGTTTTTATCCAAATATTGTATCAAGTCCGTTTACGATATCTTGACCTGTGATCGTGCAAATATATTGTTATAAACCAAACGGGGTAGCTTGCGCGTTTGAAAAAATCTTTTAATTTATTCATGTCCATGTCGCCGTAGAGCCAAGTATAATAAATATCTTATAGTGCATGATTATCAACGCCGTTAAAAATAACTAAATATTGCAGTTTTCTCTGATTACTTTAAGTATTTGTGTATAACTCTGTAACGTAAATCACTTCTATATTTTTATGTCTGCCTCTGGAAAATATCCCGGCTGGATTGACATCATCATACACTACTAAATTATTAATACTTCCATCAAAGTCATCAACAGATGGTGCTTCATCAATGTCAGTAATAAAATCAATAATGTCACTGTCTTCATTTAACGACTTTGCATTTTCTTTAAAATCTTTAAGTACTTCATAGCATCTCTGATCATCTACAGATGGAGCTACTAAACATAATTTATCCCACTTGAGCCATCTCATAAAAATAAGTAATAATTGTGCTTTGCCTGATCCAGATGGACCTATTATTATCATTCTGACAGAGTTCGGTAGCGCTCGATGATGCTTGACTGGCTCTTGTTTTCGTGCCGCCAAAAAGTCAGTTATATCTATATGATACATAATACCAATCCATAGTTTATTCGATGCAGGGCAGCCACGTCCACGGCTGGATTAACAACAATAATGATTACAAAATAATAAAATAAATAACGCGCACTAACAGGTAAGTGGAAATATGTGGCACAAACAATACAAATTTATTTCAAGTATAAAGACATGACGCGATATTACTGCTTCGATGCGAAAATTACATGGATTACCATGGGCGAAATGACCAGGGGAAGAACACTTACCGGATTATAATTATTGTGGACCAGGAACTCGTTTAGATATTCATCTCGACAATCAATATCAACCTCAGCCAGGTGAATATCCCTAAATGCATTCGATCAAGCATGTTAATTTAATTATATTGCTTATAGAGATAACGATTTACAACAGCAACATCTCGCCCATATAAAATTAATTCATACCATAAATAGTGTAAAAAAGTTCACTTCGAGAAAGATTAGCTGCTTTTCTGGTAAAAACTGATTTGAAGTGGAAAATCATGAAAGTGGCTGGGTAATTAATTATATAACTATTATAGTGGAGTCCATTTATTATTCTCCGAGAAGGGCAAACCAGCAATTAGTAAACTTGCTGAAGCTGTAAAAGTCTCAGTTGCTGTTTCTGCAGCGTGGTTAGCACGACACCCAGTATTGCAAATCTATCTACGTCGACTTAAACAAATTCAGTACGCTCATTTCGATGTCTGCGTCCCAAAGAAGTTCATCAAGCAAATATTTTATTTTTACCGCACAAAACCGTTGAAACATGTGGACGTAAATCACGCACATACAAGTAGATATTTAAAAGCAGAGCCGCTATCAACAAAAATCCTAATCATATTTGTTTTTAAACGATAATAGGAATTCCACTGATAATATCGGTGGACTTCCAAATATTCATTAATGGTTCTGTTTATTTTTTCGTGCAAAAATTCAGGATCGACTCCGCAGTGATACTACTAGGAACAAGTTTATCTTCTCTCTCATACACAGCAATAAGAATTTCTGGTGGTAATCGACTGCGAATAATATCGTTGATTGAAATCTTAATCCTCTTCAATTTTCCTTCTAGGTTTTGCAATATAGCAAATTTGTTCGGGTCAACCTTGGCAAGATTTAGCATGTCAGATAATTCATCATTGATCTTCCGTGTTACTCGCTTGAGTAAATCTTTGGGTGGTTCTAATTGAAGTTTAGTTTTAACTGATCGTCTGCAAATATCTACCATTATATGATTAGAGGTCATTTAATGTATATTCATGTACAACTTTATGAGGTGGTTTCGTTGATCTTGATACAGCATCAAGTACTGCTAGTGCTACACGGCCATATATTGGTGGATCAGTTATTTGTTGTGTTGTAGTGTTAATAACAGATTGGAATATTTTAAAATCTGCTGATATATTTCATAATCCTACAGGTTGCGTCAACCCTTACACGCCAACCCGTACGAATCAAAATAAAGAATTCCATGTTGATCAATGACGTCTGCGACTCAGTCAGTGCCAGGTCCCGTTGATGAATCAATATTAATAATACATGTTTCTGACAGATTTGGATTTTTTGGCAATTGGTCACGCATAACAATACCTCTAAAATTCTTTGTATGCAGTCAAGCAGCAGCATCAAGTAAATCAAAATTGAACAGTGAAAAAATAAGCGAGTCTCTGGAATTTTTATTACGTATCCTATGGATCTGCCCCAAACGTTGTTTGATCGAGACCCTGGAAGTCTCAGACCGTGACCTCGTCTTCTTTTTTAATCTTTTCCCTGTTGCCTTCTTTAGAGCCATATCAGCAGCTGCCCAAACTGCACCTAGCTCAGCAGCTTTTGCAACAGCTGGAGCCGCTGTGGACAGTAATGCTGAGATAACTGCAATAAGCGGAAATCATCCCCCGGTTTTAATAGTATCGTTTTGATGGCGCCCACTCACGGAAAGATTTAATCTCATTCTGCTAACGATGATTGAAATCGTTTAAACAGACTCAGGGATAGACTTATGCTGACATGATAATATGACATTTAAGATATATTTTAGACTTCGAATTGTGCTAACGTATGTCAGCCATAGCGTATTTTCTACGGGAGCATCAACGACTCTCATGCGGCCATCAACACCTTCACCTTCAGGGAGAATTGCATTATCGGGTAATATAACCGCAATTGCTCTGTACACGGCAATGGCTCCTCACGTCACACGAGCTCGAAAATGTATGTCAACAACGGACTGTCTAAACAAATTCAGGTGTTTCAGCGAAAAATAATAAACCGGATACAACGTCGTAAAATTAAACTGTGATATATGTAAGCCAGTATCAAGGTTTTGATTACACCACATAACGACATCAGACGATGATACGCACATGCTACATGATTTAACTCAAAAGTCAACAAAATATCCTCCGATGGTCCTTGATATCCATCTGTTCTCAATAAAACCTTTTTCAGTTAAATACCATTGCAGAGCGCGTTTGATTACTTAATCGTGCAGCATTTTTAAACGCAACAAATATATATCGCGGTGCAGAAACGCCTTGTTGAGAAGCTATTTGCACTTTGAACAGCATCTGCGATTGTCGTTAACCATGATAGTGTCGACTTGCCGCCGCTTCCTATTAAAGTGAGTAACCGATCTCATTCAGATACCGATGGGGGCATCCAATATGACAGTTTTGTCAGATTTACTTTACAAGCATCATGGCGGTTCGCCATATTGAATCATCGGCATCCCCTTTCAGCACGAGCACAATTGTATTTTGGCCCCTAGCATAACTTTTCTAACATGTCTGTGATACAGTCGGGACACGTAACTAATCCAGTTCAGGTTTATTACCTAGCGGCAATGCAAATAACTAATAGATAGATTTTCTCCTTCTCTGAAGTCTTTTTCGTTCTACTTTTTCCTTGAACAACTCAAATTATGATCATCTTCTACTGCGTTAAGATTTCTAGAAACGAGATATGCGGTAGTAATCCATTCATCAGGATTAAAATATTCATCGCACTTGGATCTTAAATATTTGTTCTGTTTTTTTTTCGTAATTTGATTCAATATTCAACACTGGATGGCTTTTGCATATCGCGAATTCCTGAAGTGCTAAAAAAAATCAACTACTGGTATTTATGGTTGTTGTTTTATTTCTGGTTGTTGAGGTAGAATTTTCTGAGAACCGTATCTTACTTTTTTAAGTCTGTGATATAAACTCATAAATTATTGTAAATTCAATCAACATTAAAATGTAAGCGATAAACCCACTCATCCCACGTTTTGCAACTCTTCACTTTATCAATATGTTCGGATTTTAAAAATGTTTAACGATTATCATAAGATAATTCAACAAATTTCAGCTAATTTATTTTCATCATAATATGCGAATAGGTCAATGATATTCTTGTTAAATTTATCATGCATTTTATCCAGGCGACGTCAGCGCTGGCTCGAGGTTCATCATTAAATTTGACAGTGACAGTGCTTGCTTCGCTGGCAGCAGCATCACCGGTATCACCGATAACTTTTGAAAGATTTTCGGGACGTTCTCGTAAAACAAATTTCGTTTTTTTTTCAGTTTGCTCCGCTATATTTTTAGTTTGTTTAACTGTCTCCGCTAACATAGGACCAATACCTTTGGTGGTTTATGTGATGGGCTTAAATAATTATTCTGCAGACTCTCTCGATTCGTCTTGTGTTTGCTGGCGCTGCTGTAATCATTGTTTAACACGATCATGTGCAGGTAAATCTTGATTGCTTTTAGTCGCTCTCTAGCTAATCTTGCTGAGTGAGCTTCAACAATCATTATTAATATAACACAATGTAAACCAGGGAGGGTACGGCCATCAAAAGTGACCAACAGGTGTACGAATACACGTACCGATGAAATACAAAAATCATCTTTGGTAAAAACCCAATCTAACCCAACAAGGTCGCCTACGTGACCATGTTGGGGGTGTTTTGGTTTAACGTCGTTGGCGTTCAGATTTCATCACCGTACGAGGCTTTATTTTCCATAAATAAGGTCTCATGCAAATGGTCTGCTCACCATCCCTGCTGCTCTACTAAATAAATTTAATGCCAATTGGCTGTGTTCAGTCTCGATATTAGATTAAATGTTAGTTCACGTGACAAACTTAGTGATTTTTAACTTGAACATTGCAATAAAAACATGTCATTTGTCATGTACCTTAGAATAGCCCTATCGAGAAAAATCAGATTCTTAAGCTAGAAATGAATAATAAAAAGTGGTTACACATGGGTAACATGTGGGACGGACATGATTTGGGAATATCCAATCATTTCCAATGAAAATTATCACAACAATAAAAAATAAAGAAACAAAAATAAAATATAAAAAACGAATTTAAAACTAACACACAAGCGCTGTCCGTTAAGGATCACTGCCATCTCACCTGTCTGCGGGGGTTCGAGTCTAGGATTCGGCGAATGTGGATATGTGAGAAAGCTTGCCAGTAGCTTCTCGTGGGTCGGCGGTTCTTTCCGATGATTTTTCGGTTTCTTCATCCACCATTAATACTGGCCGCCTTCTATAGCCTATCGTGTGCTGAAAAATGGCGTTAACTCCACAACAACAACAACAACACTTGCCTTAGTCATACCAAAGATTTATAAGAAATGGAAGTAGCAGCTGCGTCGCTTGGAAGTCAGAATTATGAGGTTAATATTTGAACTAGTCGGCCTGGTGTCAAGACAATGTGTCTGGGTGGGACATAATGCCACATGTCTGTAGCATAATGCCTCAATGTTACACATCACTACAAACTGCCACACTGCAGGCATCGTAGCAATATGATTGAAAAAATTTGTTAAAGCTACATTAAAAATCCAAATCAAACATACCCATACACAAACGCAAACTAACATTAAATCATCCACTATTAGAGATAAGTGTAAGTCTTATTCGTGAGGTAATTTCTTTCACAAACTGCACAAACTGACGGAAATTGCCCTTTCCTATTAAAACAAGTCAGGGAAATAAATCTGTACCGCTTGATACACCGATTAGTATGTAGTGTGGCAAAAGGAGACATCAGTAAACAATTCAGATACTGTATGACAGCTGAATCAGATGATTATCAGATGTTTGATTGAGATTGAACTTGCTAGGTTAACCACAATTTATGCAAATCTTGACGTGACTAAGAGTTAACAGAAAATAAAACAGTTACACATAAAATAATTTGGAAAAAATTAATTAGAAATCAATTTTATGGATGTGGGTGTTGTAATTTTGTCCTTTTCGTGAAGCAATATAAACTTATATCGATGTCACTCTCATTTTTCTTTAAATGCCACTACTTCCGCTATCTTGCAAAAAGGCAATCTGTTGTTATGTGATCCGAAACAACAGAAATTTTAAATTCTTGAGTTAACAGTTCAAGTAGAGTTATTGTTATTTTTTGTTTTAGTCTTTTTTTTTCTCTACAAATATTAACTCCCAAATACGGCTGAGACGACCACTCAAAAAGAGCCTGCTTTCTATCTTTGGACCCAAATTCGATCATCCGTACAACCTATTCTCCTGATGAAGTCTATATTTCATGATAGGTCCGAATAATCGACATTTTTTGTACATGTGCATATGCTAAGAAGCTAACAACCGTTCTGTACATGTATTTATTGTCAAATGTGCATTGAACCGCTTCAGTGGCCTAGTGGTTAGTGTCCGCCTCAGATGCGGGAGGTTCAGGGTTCGAAGCCAGGCCGAGTCATACCAAAGACTTTAAAGAAATGGTACTAACAGCTGCCTCACTTGGCGCACAGCATTAAGAGATTAGTGTTAGGACTGGTTGGCCTGGTGTCAGGAAAATGTGACTGGGTGGGGCATCATGCCACATGTCTGCGGCATGATGCCCCAGTGCTACACATCACTATAAACTGTCACATTGCTGACATCGTAGCGATGTGACTTATAAATTGTTAAAGTTACGTTAAAAATCTAAATTAATGTGCATTGAGAATGCTCATGCACCATAGATATTTGTGCAAATGTTGAAAGTCAAAAATAACTAGACATTCGTATGCATATGCTATTAAACTAATTATTAGTAATTTTTCCTGTGCAAATCAGTCACTGAAATAAATCTCAATCTGAACTTTTGGCGAGTTTTATCAATGATGTCGCCAGCATTGAGTTTGTCATCTTACTGCAACCACGTCAATGTGTCGCTGGGTTAATTCTTTAACTGCAAATACAATTCGAGATTCGCCTTCAAGATACGCTGTCACTGAAGGAAAACTTGAATTCCTTGAACATGTATCGTTTGATTGCTTTAAAGTATCCCTGATTAAAACTGTGGTAAATATTTCAATTTTATATATGCAGACGTTTGTTTCCATTTCAATCGTTCTTAGCAATCAACTCAATCTAAAGAGGCCATCTGCTCAAAAAGTCGTCTTCACTAAGTCATTTCACAATGTGCTGTGTGATAATATGGTCAGTATCTTAAATCGTAAAGTGCATCTTGATAATGGTCACGTCGACTTATTATAAATCCACATGTGTATAATGTGTGCATATAACGTCAGGTCGGCGTATTATAAAACTGTATGGATAAAACAGCCAGATCGGCATCCTAAAGTGTTTTGTATAAAGCGGTAAGGTCTGCAGATTATAAAAACCTATGCATGTGCATAATGGTCTGCTCGGCATATTATAAAAGTGTATGTATATAGTGGTATGGTCGGCATATGATAAAAGTGTACGTATAAAGAGGTACGGTCGGTATACTATAAAAGTGTGAATAAATGTTTAAATTTAAACGGTCAGTATCCTATAATAGAGTATATGTATATAGCGGTACTATCAGCATTCTACTAAAGTGCATGTGCATAACGGTCCAGTCGGCATATTATAAAAGTGTATGTATATAGAGGTCGGGTCGGCATACTATATATACGCATCTTTTATATCTTAATTGATTAAAAAGTTATACTGAGAGTTCGTACCTTGCTTGAGTGGTTCATGTAAAATGGATGGCGCAACCAGACATATTTAATCAATTTCTTCATGTTCAGAAATATAAAACAATATTGTCGTTTGTCAGGATCATGAAGTTATTACTTTTATTAATTCTTGTAATATGAGTTTGTTCTTGCTTTTGATCCCCGTAGAATATGCGAATGTGTTTTGACACAAAAAACCAACAAGTTTTACTTTCAATTGTGTGCTTTCAATGAAAATGACTAAGAAGTAAACAAGGTGTTTACATCTTTTTGGCACCTTAGGGGACACATAAGTAATCGACAAAAGAGTGCCACTGAGAGGGGGGTGCTCCCTCAGAGGATAGTGCATTAGGTCAGATCACATTAGTTTATCACTTTCGCCAGTCTTCTTTTATTTCTATTTGGGACGACCCCTCATTCCTCTTCAGTCCGTGTACCAGTGGATATATGTTCTTGGCAGTGCATCTAGTCACATTCTGCACTTGTCTAAGCCATCGTCATCTACTTTTCTTCAAACGCTGGTCAGGATATTTTATGGATGTCTTTCGATAAAGACTTTCATTTCTGATCTGGTTTGGCCAGGAGATATATTTTATCATATACTTGTTTTCGATGGCTTTGATCTTAACTAACCTCGCTGTTAGCTTCCAACACTCTGAGCCGTACAGCAGCACAGCGAGGATATTGTTTCGATATCCTTATCGTGGTCTTTAGTTCGAGTCCTTTGGACCTTTTGATACATTTTTAGTATACAAAAGTTTGACTGGCTGAGCTGATTCTGTTTGCTAGCTACTTATTTTGAATTCCTCTACTGGCTCGCTAGTCACGTTTGTAGAATCGTTGATCCAATGGACTTTTTTTTCGTAATAAGCTTGTTGTATTGCTGTTAACGGTCAATAGTATCTTTATGGCTATTTCGCTGAATATATTTAATTTTTCTGTAATATCGTTATACCGCTTTGGGAGTAGACTGCTGAGAGACTGGTCTTGTTTGTTCCGTCCATTTTGAAACCGTTCCTTCCATCTTTTCATTGGTATCACTCTCAATAGATATGATGTCCCAATTTCCACTCTTCATTTCCAGTTGTTCTCCATTTATTTTTTATATATTTTTTTAATCATATCCTGATTCTCTGCTGATAGTTGTGATACGACAGTGAGTGCCATGTTTGCTAAGCCCAGCTATAAAGTCATGTATAAGCTATGATCTCTCTGTCTTGGGAATATTACAGAGGCAATATTTTTGATGTCTAAAGAATTCAGCGGGCTATTGTTAATCTCTTACGCAAGGTAACGTGACCGGCAGACGACCGGAATCTTGAATCGGCAAAAGATGATAGATTGTGCCATAAACAAAGCTTGGAGTTATCATACCTATCTGTTAAAGATTAGTCGAAAATTCAAAAAGACATCCACTTGGTGTATGGGGTGAATTTTTATCGGTCCCCACGTTGACTGACAGAGAAGGAAATTGTCCGCTAAATTTGATTGGAGAGGTTCTCAGCGATATCCAATCGGAATTGAGATAGAGGGTGTGATTAAAATTCCGACCTGAATGATAATTTTCTGAACTCGTAAACGAAAAATTAGTATCGCCTAAAGGGAATGCAGATCAATATGTTTACGCTGAGAGTGAAGCCTGTCGTAATTTGGCGGGAATAAACTTGTAAGTAGATTCTAAGGAAAGACAAAGGTTCGAAAAGGTCAGTAAGCTAGTTGCACGATTTTTTGCAGAATATTACATCATCATAGTTGCAATTGTTTAAAAATGAAAACCTAATTCCTAGAATCGTTTAGTATATAGAAGTACCTTTGTCGTGTTCTATTTACCTGCGTATATGAGAAATGGGCTTGAGCTTAAGTAGAGAATTCTTAGGTACTATTATGTGTGGGGCGGCATTAAATAGATGGGTAGTTTGTGGTCAGAATCAATTTTGTAATTCGCTATTAGGTTATGTCGTAGTAAACTAGTGCATTTATTAATGATTCAGGTTAGAGTTTACACATTCTTGAATTGTGAATTTGGAATGGTTGAGTATGTAAAATTAGGTACTATGGACGTATGCGTTTATCAGAACATGGATATTTGAATATTTGTGTACTTTGTATGAGTTGTAAGGTAAAGAGATGCATCTGATTATAATGACATTGTTTAGAATAACGGAATTATGAGTATGTACTGATGTGGCGGAATATATTGTTGTATGTATAAGAAGTGATTGATACCATGCTGTATTATAACGTTTGTTTGACCATACACGAATATATGGGTATCTCGATGTGAACTAATGCTCTGACCGAATAAATTTTATAGCCGTTATCTGATGATAGGTTGTGTGCAGTGTGAGATGAGAGGGCTCAGAAAAAGATTGTACAGTCCTTGTATTTTCACAAGTCGACAGAAGAGTAATTGTTGTAGAGAAAGTGAAGGAGAAGGAGGAGAGGAATCTAGAGAGAGTGGAGGCGGTAAAGGAGTCTATTTATTTAAAGTCGATGAGGATGATGAAACAAATTTTGGAGAAAAGTCGATGATGGAGAAGAGAAGGGGTGAATATCGTTCATGAAAGATACATCTTTTGATACTTCAAAAGAATGGAAAGGAATCATAAAGTGGTACAGTGGAGACAGCGAACCCGTTGCCGAGAGAATTAAACTCACGTAGGTCTATGCGTATACAGCGAGAACACCAATCAAATATGCCATCATCTGATGGTGACTTTGAATCAAAACTTACAAGCTAGAGGGAAAACTGTCAAACTTCAGAAGAGATAAGTAAGGAAAGGGAAAACTGACATTATCGATTGGATGTACTTCAAAAGACATATGATGACATGTGAACCATAATGGTGAGACAGCAACTTGACTTTCATGTCATGAGGAGCCTTTGTTTGTGCATCATTTCAGCGGAAATTCTAGTGGAGGTCTAGGAGAAGTGTTCCAGACTGGGGAAACACGTAATATCAGAGGCACTAATTTGGGTACTGTGCTGGACAAAACAGGGATATACAAGGATTTTAAATGGGAAACACGGCATGGGATCTTTGAGACATCTCTTTCCTACTTTGGTGGTGATGGAATTGGCCAGCGGTCATATGGAATTGGGATGTTACAGAATGTCAGAGATGATCCAGCTTATTTACGTGGAATTCATTCTCATATCCGGTTCAATGGAGGTCAGCTGAAACATCAAAAACCAGCTTTTTAAGACGGTACTACAATTTGGCAAGACTATATTGTACATTTCAAAATTGTGGCTGAGATTAATAAATGGGATCAAAGAAGCAAAGCTCTAGAGTTAGCTACTGCTTTGAGAGGAATTGCCAAATGAGCGTTGAGCGACCTGTCAGTATCACAACGTAGAGATTTTGATAGTCTTGTTGATGCGCTAAAGGCACGTTTCCAACCTGAAAATCAGAATGAATTAAATAGGACTGATAAAAACGTAATTATGAAAGAAGGATGAGGCTAGTCTGATTGGCATATCCCTCTGCACAAATGGAAATCGACAACATCAGTGGAAGGCAAACACAGCTGGGAATGTATTAGTGATAACTCTGGAATATAGAGTGTTTCAGACTGGTATACGGAGGGTGCTTGAACTAAAAAACTGCATCATACAACAGAGATAAGATTATGATGATAAAATGGTTATGGTTGAGGTATGGGATAACATAGTTCTAAAATAGAAAACCTGGGAATTGAAATTACTGTACCAAACCTGAACATTGGAAAAGAGAGTGTATCAAGAGACAGAAGGATAAACTTGCAAAAGGCAACAACAGAACTCGTAATAACAATGAAAAGAAATCGGAAAAATTGAATCGGCTGGTGTAAAGGACCTTACATCGGCCACCTCAACAAAAGTTCCAAGGATTTAGAAGCTGTTAAGTTTAAATCAATGCCAGATGGATAATACATATCAACATAAATATGGGGAGTTGAAGTAAACTGTTTCATTTATGCTGGATTAACCACTACAGTTGTCCATCCAAGTAAATATAAAACCATTCTTGAGCACAACAAACATAAATTTATACAACATAACGCAATCTTACGCATGGTATATGGGGATTTGTCACTCCTTATACGTACAAGCCAATGTAAAGAATATTGTTGCTGAAATAGATGCATCTGCCATTCCTGGGTATGATTTTCTAAATGCACATGGCTGTCACATACACATGAGACAGGGAACACTCATTTTATGGAGAAAAATTGCTGTGCAAAAAGGAAAGTGAGCTGGACTCTATATTTCGAATTATTCTAACCGAAACATTTATAAAACTTCTTCCATCTAGTGAAAAGATAATCTTGGCTTATGTTAAAGGGAATGTCTCAAACGTCGAGAGTCTTTCGATATTGTAGAAATAACGGGTCGAGATTAGCAAGGGTTGATCCTAGAGGAGTAAAGATTCTCTTACGAGTAGCGAATGTTTCCAATGAAACTCGGAAACTGTACAGAGGTACTTGTGCAGCTGTATGTGAAAAGGTTGAATTACAAGAAGACGATATTGCTGTCCAAGAAGACAGTGATGGTTGCGTTAAAGTTCAAGATGATTATCCAGAGCATTTACAAAATATTTTAGCGGACTGTCAAGAGCAATTATCCTTAAAACATAAAATGTTAAAACATTCCTTATGTCATATCAGGACATTTTTGCTAGAAATAAAGAAGACCCTGGGAGGATAAATGTCGTTCACCATAGAAATAATACTGGGGAAACGATTCCAATAAAGCAAGCCCCAAGACGACTGCCAGAAAAGAAATGCATTGGATGTTTAACTCAGGAATCATCGAACCCTCAAAGAGTCACTGGACTGCTCCAGTGGTTCTCGTGATAAAAATAACGGTTTATTTACGTTACGTGATGATTACCTGCTTTTGAATCATGTCAGGTGGGAATAATTATATCCACTCCCTCATATAAACGATTGACTAGATGAGGATCAAGTTGGTTCTGAACCATTGATCTTGTTAGTGTCTACTGGCAAGTTGAAATGGATAACCGAGACAAAGAGAAAGCAGCGTTTGTGACAGCATGTGGCCTTTATCAGATCAATGATATGCCATTTGGGCTGTGCGACTTTCGAGCATTTTGTGGAATGTGTCGTGTCTGGTCTTCAATGGGAGACATGTCTCATTTACTTAAATGAGGTCATTGTATTTTCCACAGAATTAGACACTGATATCATAGGACTTGTTGATTTTCTTTCACGTATTTGCAATGCAGGGTTAAAGATTTCACCTAAAAGTGCGAGTTATTCAAAACGAAGGTCACTTCACTTGGCCATATTGTTTCCAGTGAGAGCATATCAACTAATCCAGTCAATACTGAAGCTGTTAAAACATAGCCTCAACCCTATAATTTTTCATGACGTGATAAGTTTTTTGAAACCTGTTCATATTACAGCAGATTCATCAAAGGATTTGCCGAGACCATTGCACAGACTAAGTGAGAAACAGATACAATTTCAGTGGCCATCGCAGCGCCAACAATCTGTTCTGAAATTAAAGGTTCTCCTCACTTCATCCCCTATTCTTACATATCCAAAAGTAGAAGATTTATTCATTTTGAATACTGATGCAAGTGGATATGCTATTGGAGCCGTCTTATCTCAGGTATGGTAAAAGTAATTGCTTATTACAGTAAGATCTTCTCAAGTAAAAGTAATTGCTTATTACAGTAAGATCTCCTCAAAGGCTGAGAAAAATTATTGTGTTACCAGAAAAGTACTTCTTGCAGTGATACAATTGTTCAAGACTTTCATCATTATTTTATGGAGTAAAATTTCTTGCTCGCACAGGCCATGAAGCAATTACCTTGCTCCTTAAATGCAAGATACCAGAGGGACAAATGGCGAGATGGCTGGTAATTTTAGGAAATTACAAGGTGACCATTCAACATCGTCCAGGTCGATAATATGGCAATGCTGATGGTTTGTCACCAAAACCACGCTGGAACTTCCCTGGCAAAAGTCAGGATGGTAGTCAGAAATGCAGTAGGGTAATAGTGACAAACCTAATCAAACGTTCCGCTTCGAAAGTAACTTTGTTCAAATGAAGTATGACGCTGGGAATGAGATGAATGATAACATATTGTGAACAGTCATCAAAAGGACGAAGAATCGTCAAGAAAGGTCAAAGTTGGAGGAAATATCTTTTCAAAATGTCGACTGTAAATAATATTGGTCTCAGTGAAATAGAAAAGTTATGCACGGTGTACATTACAGTCTGGTATGGTTCGCACGAGGACCAATGTATCTGTTTTGTTATCATCATTGCCGGATGAAGTTTTGCAGATGCTTCACGACAACTCGGTTCTGGATATTTTGGTATATCCAGAATATTTGGGAGAGCAAAATAACGAAGGTATTGGCTAATATACAAAAATAGTGTATTCGAACGGTGTGCAATGTGTAAACAATGCCAAATGAGGAAACACACCATGTAAAAACCAAGCGAAAATGAAGCAGTACATTGTTGGAGCTCCATCGGAACAATTGGCCATGGACATCTTGAGTCTTCTTCCAGAAACTGTTTTCGGAAACAGATACATGTTAGTTGTAACGGCTCAATTCACTCATTGGACTGAATATTATACTATGCTTAATCAGAGGTTTCAACGGTTGCTAAATTATTTGTCAATCAGTTCATATGTCGTATCGGTCTGCCACAGACCCAGACCGTCAATTTGAGTCACAGTTTTTACGGAGTTTGTGCAAAATGCTTCATATTAATAAGACAAGAATTATACCTTTCTACCCCCAAAGTGATAGCTTGGTTGAATGATTTAATAGAACGGTGGAGGATATTAAGTAAGTACAACGTGATTGGGATGTCAATTTACCCAAGCAACATTAGCATAGTTGACATCAGTACACGAGAGCAATATATACTCCACAAGTACAATGATGATGGGAATAGAATTACCAATTGATATACCATATGGAAAACCACCATCTTGAAAGACGCTATAAATCATTCTGATTATATATTGTCTCTCCAAAAGAAAATGTAGGATATGCACAAAAAGCAAATGGGAACATGATTCCAGCAAGCAATAGACAGAAAAGAAAATATGACCACAGAGCAAATCAGATCAAGTACAAAGTAGGAGAAGTTGTTTGCATCCGAGTTGTAACCAAAATAAGGGGGAAATCTCGCAAGCTGCATGAGAGTGGGAAGGAGCATATATTGTCGTTGGTTAGATCTCAGATCTGATTTATCAAGTCAGGAAGAGCCCAAATGCCAAAGAGAAAATGGTACATCATGACACTTTAAAGCCCTTTCATGTGAAATATCCAAAATGAGTTAAGCAACAGACTCACGCACCTGAGAAAGGGGAATACAAAGACATGAAACGTAAAGAAGTATGCAATGATACAAGACAGCCTGATACAAAAAAAAGAAAAGGAACAAGGTAATGATAGGTTTGAATGCAATAATGGCCGCAGCAGAAAATTACTGAATTGGATGTCAGAATATATTATATAATCAAATCAGTTGACATCGAATCTGTTGTTGTTGTTGTTGGGCTTAACGCCATTTTTTCAGCACAAGATAGGCTATTCATGGCGGCCAGTATTAATGGTGGAGGAAGAAACCGGGAAATCACCGGAAAAAAACACCGACCCACGAGAAGCTACTGGCAAGCTTTCTCACATATCCACATTCGCCGAATCCTAGACTCGAACTCACGCAGACAGAGGTGAGATGGCAGTGATCCGTAACGGACAGCGCTTTAGACCACTCGGCCACTCGGGGCCCCCATCGAATCTGTTAAGAGTTTGGCAGATGAAGGAAGTTAAATTAAGTGAAATACCTTGGTATCCCCATGCTCTTGATATCAGTAATGTCAGAGAGCATACTTTTGTATGTGCAACTAGGCATGATTGCATCATTTATTATAATCGGTTATTAGGCACGCAGGATAACTAAACCAATTGCATGAAAGATAATATAATATATTATTCTTCATCTATTCTTAAATTACCACTTTGGATGTCAATATAAGCAACGGTATCACTGATAGGGTATATGGGTAACAATAAAATCAGTGTTCTACTGCTAACGAAACTTAGCATAGCCACGTTTGTGTTGTCTATGGCTATGCAGGTAACAAATAAGTAACAACAATACAAAATAATGCTGTTCAAATGCAGTCAGTGCTGTGCTACGTACACAGCCAGTAAAGTCTGTGGCAGAATTGCAGAGACAAGCATGGGTATCAGATCTGTTGCCCCTATGATGGTTGCACATACACATATGTGAAGAACAGATAACATCATCTGACTTAGCACATGAACAATGTTCATCCTGTGCTTGATAGGGGTTATGAGACATTCTCTCCATTTAGTAGTTAGAGGCTGGATAGGCCAGGTGAAACAGAACCATCAGGAGAATATGGGAAAAGGGGCTGCCTGGGCAGGGCATATATCTAGAAGAGACAGGGGACCATGTGGGAAGAATGAGCAAGGAGGATCAATTAGACAGTGATCCAAATCGGTTATCCGTTCTGTCTGACCGAATTGATCTGTATTATGGGATAAATGATCTGTCTTCTACCGAATCTATTAAGCTGGCGGATCTCTTGATTTTATCTCCGCGAAGAGTGACCCACGAACCATAAGAGGCCACACTGCCACGGTCTGCTGGGAATAAAGATGATACTATATTAAAAATTTCCCAGTAAAGCAGCTGGATCTTACCAGTTTGAGTTACTCGGAATTAAATGTCAGTTATATCTTGTTACCTTCATGTCTCACAACAGCCAGCCACCCGGAAGAAGTAAACACTCTGTGCGCAGAATATTTCCAGGCTAGCAAACGGTGAATCCTTGTCGTTCCTCACTTTTGATGCCATGCCTCTATAACCTCCAACAATAAGGAATAGGAGTGAAGTTGAAGAGGAATCCGTTCTGTTGGGGAAAATGCTGAGATGGCCCGCATGGAAGTGATCAACAATGACGCCAGATGCCAAACTAATGCTATGGGTAATGGCTGCTCTGACCTTGGAGAAAGAGCTGAGTCCAGATGGGCAACCGCATAGAAATACCGTGCAAAAGAAATATGATATCCTTTCTATATCAGTAGCCGCTCAGCTTAAGATTGTCGATGAATAGAGCGTTCGTTTCATACATTTTCAAAACGTCTGTGCCCTGCGAGATATAGTGACCTCAGCTGAAGATCAAAATGATGTGGAATCATTCCTGAATGCAGCTTCGGTCATGGATCAATCTACTTACACTGTAATTCGAGTGCTACAGGGCATCAGGGCATCTCTGTTTGGATATAATAAAACTAGCAAGAAATATTCGGGCCTATGGTAGGTATTTGAAATGTATTTACAATAGGATTGTTTTGCAAAAAATAAAAGAAAAAAATGTTTTTATTTGTATATATATATATATATATATATATATATATATATATATATATATATATATATATATATATATATATATATATATATATATATATATATATATATATTATTTCATACAAACTATAGATTCTTTGTTATAATTACAATCTGTTATATTAATTTATTTTTGACTAGGACGATAATGTGTTAATTGCATTATATTGATTTGTTTAATGACATTTAAAGAATAAAATAAATCTTCTATTTTTCTCATTCATATTTTATTTTGTTTATATACTTAGATAAATATTGTCCCCACATATAAGTAACTAGTAGAGGAAGCCATTATTTGTACAGGGATTTCGTCTGTTACCAGACGAATTTCTATATTCTACCAGTACATTGCAACCAATTGCAATTGCAACCAATTCAAGGTCTCCATTTAAGGATTGCCGAAGTTTCGAAACAGGAAGTAAGTTTCTAAAAAGAAATGAACTTGTACATATATATATATATATATATATATATATATATATATATATATATATATATATATATATATGATACTGTTCCTCTTTGATAGAGATAATAGTTTATTTATTTGTTTTAATATTAGATTGCTTTACATTAAGGCATTTACTCGATTCCTAATAACAAAACGTGGTCTCTTTCTTCAAACTTATTCCACTGTGCTTTATGTTTACTTTTTGATGCGATACAGATATGTAGGCCTATATGTGGTAACATTTAGCAACTGTCTCCATAGCAACACACAGTGTTCTTAGCATTGCAATTGATGCCATCTGATTTTGTAAACAAAAAGACAATATTCTGTTCAATGTAAAATTCTCAGCGATAATTGGCAGTCAGCTGCATAACGGGAATTCTTTATTGACTTTAAGATAAGATGGGGCGCCAAGTGAAAGATTGTCCATAAGTCATGATAAACAAATATATTTAACACTAATTTATATGCCACTGTTTTAGTGATTCACCCTGAAGAAGCGGTGTCGTGCTTGCAAGCGATCGCGCGCGTGTGTGTTCAAGCACATACATACATACATACATGAATGCATGCATGCATGCATACATACATACATACATACATACATACATACATACATACATACATACATACATACATACATACATACATACATACATACATACATACATACATACATACATACATACATACATACATACATACATACATACATTATCTGTCACGAAAACTTTTGTACATATTCTTAGACTTGAATAAGGATAATTAAATTGATGATAGGAGAGATATCGGTAAATAATCTAATTTCTCTAACTGTTATCAGTTGCAATCAACATACAAACGTAACTTCATCCTAATAAAAGTTAGATCCTTAAATCACCAACTTAAAAATATCTACATTACAGTCAAGATGCGCAGTGTCAAGGTTTCCCATAGGTAAGTCTGCTATTTAACCGCTTCTATTTCATTGTTTGATGACTATGGTTTTCTCTTCTCTGCACACCTAGATAAAATTATATAAAAATATAGAAATTGTTTTGTGTTGCTGCTGTTAAAATTTTATTTTAAAAAAAACTGAATTGTAGATTTCAATGTTTTGAACTTGTCATTTATAAATTGTCAATTTGTCAGTCCATGATTTTAATCTGTACAGTCCAGACTTTAGTCTACAAAACCTGCGGTAGTAGGACGAATAATGTATTTATCTTTAACTTAATTTGAGTTTATCAAAGCAAATGAAGACTAGTATACTTTCTGAAGTAACCTTCTAACTTTAAAATGTGCAATTAAGTCTCCATTATAAGTTTAGGACTCGGGTACACAAAGATTCTTTGGGTTTTCCTATGGTGTTGTGTAGAAAAATTTGCATCCTCAGACTGTATGATCTGAAACAAATGGTAACTTGTGAAGAAAAAAAATGTATATAGTTTTAGTTATAATTGTCTCCTTTTTTCTTCGTTTTTATTTTTAAAATATTGCTATTGGTTCATTCGTGAATAGTGCGTATATGTAAAATTTAGCAGGTTATCGAGTTTCCAGTACAATCACCCATCCCATAATAATGCGTTTATAATTCTGAAACTTTAATATCTTTCCGAATATTTGATTCCGATAAGCTAATTCTATGTAATTTCGCATCAATCAATTAAAAATCGGCCAAATTTGACCACGAGGAAATGTACTCATATATGGATAATAATTACTTAATTCGATTTTACTCATGTCTTACCCATCCTTGTCAAAGACGTGCTTTACAATGATGCCTACAGACGTCTTGAAAAATAATCTATTTATCAGTCTAGTATTGATATAATACACCAAGAAGTGAGTTAGACTAATTTATTATTTAAGCGAGTTATCATCCTTGCTCTATCTTGCTAGAGAAGCCTGATTTCTAATTTACAATTTTTACTTGCATGACGAGAAATTTAAGCGAACGTCAGTCTTGTTGCTCACAGCTGGAAATAAGGAAGGGAATATAGACACAAAGGAAATTTCTATCGTCAAACATCTTAACCTAAAATATACCATCATGTTCAAACATTAGTGTTTTGTGTAAATCCACATGTCAGTGAAAATCTTTGTCATCTCATTTATTTGTGTTCACATTGTAACAGATAGATTGTGTCTAAAACTGAGTATTTGTCACTGTGTTTATTTTGGATAAAATATGGAGCAATATTACCATCTTTGGTCTTTGAATGTGATAATGTTATTTTTGATAAAGCTGTTTACACCGTGTGTGTGTGTGTGTGTTGATTTATTGTGATATATGTGACTGGGGCATCATGTAGCATGATGTCCCAACCTAACTTCTTAAAGAAGAATGCCAAGCGTGGCAGATGCTAATATCATTTTTATGTCTTTGGTATGACTCGGCCGAGGTTCGAGACGGAGGCGGACGCTCTGACCTAATTCCATTTCTCAGCACATAGTAGTCTGGCTATACATGGCGGCCAGTATAACTTGATGGAGGATGAACCCTGTAAAACACCGGTAAGAGCCTCTGGCCGACGGGAGACTACTGACAAGCTTTCATACAAAGTTAATGAGAGAGAGCTTTAGACCACTCGATTACCCGGTACCTCTGTTTGAACATAATGTACAATATCCAGTATTTGTAACGATTAATAATACTGAATTTTACTAATCGGATCTCCTTGTATGCAAACGTGAAAAGGCATGCTGTAAGAGTTGTCGTTTTCGGTAGCTTTTGCTTAAAATGTTGATAGTTTAAAAATTCTGAATTTCATGTACTGCTTTGTGGCTAGATTCTTGTATGACTGATCATCATGGTTTGATATCGTTAACAAATTTGACTTTTCTCGCAATGTATACAACATACGTATATTTAAAAAAAAAAACAAAAGAAAAACATTTCCAAAAATACAAATACAAATTATTTGCCACCATAAATCATGATTAAATTTGAGCACCCATCAAAATTGTTGACACCGGTCACTAACTAGATAGGACTGCAGACTGATAAATAAACTGTTGAAAGGTTTCCAATGAGATTTTAGAATCAGTATTATAAATCAAGTAGGTTAATATTGATACAACTATTCTCTACAATCCAGAGATATCCACTTTCTGTTTTGTTTGGTATATGTTTATAATTATTTGCAATAAAAAATCCTATATAGCTTGATTTTTTTCATAGGAATCTGGAACGACTGTATATATATATATATATATATATATATATATATATATATATATATATATATATATATATATATATATATATATATATATATGGAATACGAATCATATGGCGAATAATAACCCTTTCAAGCGCTTTGGATCCACCAAGGGATCACGTGTGTCAGGGATTGATTAAGAGAGATGCAATAAACAGATGACTAACAGTGCTCAACTAGTAGCTAACTAGCCTAAGTGCTTCGACTCTTAATGAGTCTTTTTCAAAGGCAAATACAAAATATATACAAAACAAACAAATAAACACAAAAACGTTGTGTTTGTAAAACTCTACACGGCTGTCTCCACATGAGTTAAACCTGTAGATACATTGTCTCTACCAACCTGTATAGACTTGTGAATACTGAAAAATGTTTATAATTCCCTAAAAGTCCACAAGCCAAAGCAATATATATGACTTTTTGTACATTTATGTAACGTAGACTATAGATATTATAGTAATAATTAAAAGATACTAAGAAGATTCAGAAAAAGTTTGAAAAGAAACTGTCGGCTACAAAGACTAATTCTACTAGTGCATAGTTCTCTTTTTCTAGTCTTCTTGGTTTATACCGCTTGTTTTCAATGTTTTAAGGCGGCGTATCCAGTAAGATTCTTTTTCTTTCCCGGTTTCGGAACTCCGTCTGTGGTTCTTAGCAATTGCGATAAGTGTTTTTTTCACTGAAAGTGTGGCCAGGTAGGATAAGTGTTCTGCGACCTGGCTTCTGTACAGCTTCTTTGTCATGCAATCAGATATATGAAGGTTTATCCTTTTGCGTAGCTTTTCAGTTTCTCCGACGAACATAATCGTCACTAGGCGGTATTTCGCGAACGTAGCCACCTCCCCTTTGTCCGAAAGTCATACATTACATTGTAACCACTCTTCTTGTCTCATGGTGTAGGTCCAAAAAAAAGTTAATATATAAACATGTGACCTTAATACCTGTACCAGTTAAACTTTTTAGTCAATAAAGATTTTATACAAAACATTTCATCCTTTTACATCTTTTCTTGAGTATGTATCGTGTATTTAGTCATATCCAATATTTTAAGGTCAAGGTTACAATAATGGATAATGTATGTCAGCGACTTGCTCGCTGCTTATCCAGGCTGTCACTGTTTAATCCCAAGTGAAAATCTGCTGAAATTTACCATCAACGTCTTGCAAAACATTAGCAAAGTCCCTAGTTCATTAGTACGAGAAAGGCAATTTGCAGTGATTTTATTTTCATTTGGATATTCTTGGCATTCAATTTGGGTGGTGCTTTAAATAGATAGTCTTTTCCATTCCAGTTAAAACAAACATTCGTTTGAATGAAGCAAAATGTTTAAAGGTGAGTGTAGCTCAAAAATTAAATCGAAAATTGTTACAAAGTGCGGTAATATTAAATATAAAGATGTCTATTCTCCAAATTTTACTAACTGTACAATAATTCAGTCATTGTTTTGCATTTGTCCCAATGATGACAACTTGCATCATGAATGTTATGCGTGAAAATAATTTCTTTCTCTCCAAACAACATATTTCTTTTCAAATTTGTTACCCAAAAAATAACTCTCTCTCTCTCTCTCTCTCTCTCTCTCTCTCTCTCTCTCTCTCTCTCTCTCTCTCTCTCTCTCTCTCTCTCTCTCTCTCTCTCTCTCTCTCTCTCTCTCTCTCTCTCTCTCTCGCACTGAATATACAAAATTTAAACTTGAACTCAGCAAGAAAGGACGTAATTAAAAAGGAGAAACGAGTGATGTATTTTTCCTATATATAGCTGTCACTGCCTTATCGAATTGCGGGTTAGGGAAAACGTCGAACACATATTTGCTAATCAGAGAAGTACGCCGTGTCTCTGTGCCTAGATATTGTATCTCTTTCTAATTTATCAATCCATTAATTGTACCTAACGGTATCGATTTTTAAATTATATTGACGCTTCCGTTTATTTGACGACTATAAAAGTCTTTTCCTCGTACTTTCATCTAAACTCATTTGTTTCTTTTTATATTCAGTATTCAGAATGTAGTCGCTAATTCTGTATTCGGCCAGATATTTTCTTCATTGCCTGTATGCACCGAATAAGGACCTAGGAATTTATTTTATTTTTCCATTTTAAAAGAGCATGAAAAAATAAGTTATTTTTGAGTGTTTATTATTCATAGCGAAGAGGCAAGATCTGGATTTATTACTCTCATTTCTTATTCAGATTACAGGGAGATATTTCCTTGTTTCCCTGTTCCAATAAAAAATTCCATAGAAACTCATTCCTTACCTCGTCCAATCAAGGAATAAAGACACATCTCTTTTTGTTCTGTATTATAACTTTACGAATAACAGGAATTGTTTCCTTTTTCTAAATTTGGTTCAAAACAGGAAATGAAGAAACGTTTGCATTTTTCATATTGAGACTATGTATGGAACAGGAAATTACTTCCTTTTCTTTTTCCTTCCACAACAGGGAATATAGAAAATTTTCCTTTCCCTTGTTTCAGACCAAATAAGGAATATAAAATTGTTTCCTTTCTCATTATGTAAAAACTTAGCCCTTCTTTATTGTGATTAAGTAAAGAATATGGAAATAATTAACTGTTCCTTTTCAATAAGCAGCATGGACAAATAATCCAAGGAAACGTCTTTTTGTAGCAGTTTATTTGTCTCATAGTCCTGTGACATATTTTAATGTTTTCTCTTTTTATGGATCATTTGAAACAGATAAAAGTACTGTTAAGTGACAACTAACATATATCATATAGCTGTTCATTTACAGACAAAAATATCCCAATTTTTAAACAGTAGTTCAGTGTACGGACACACCAAAGAGGCAAAGAATTATCTTCAATTATCTATTAAAAGTAAATTACTGTGTTATGACATTAAAGTTTGCTTATTTGCTTTACTGCTCATAGCATAATATACTTAGATTACTTAATTGTTTCGTTTCACGTGATGATAAAGTAGTCTATGCCATGCAACCAGTCTGGTTCTTGTCCGACTTTCAAATTTATCTGTGAATATGCTCAAACAATACATGTATGTTCATCTACACCAAGCTTTGCCGTAAGACAGATGCTTCAAGTAATAAAGCTACGAATTTTTATTTTCTCGTAAATGAAACATAATTTGCAAAATCGATGCATGCGTGGTGTGGTGGGTTTTTTTTTTTTGTTTCTGTTGGGTTGGTGGGTATTTTATCCTTGTCCACCAAATTATCGCCAGAAACCTGAATACTGAAGCTGCCAGTTAATTAAATTAGCTACTGCTTTGTAAAATGAGATGTGATATACGGCTGGTAATCGGATTAACTGTTGCAACGAAATCTAACAACGTCTTCGTTTCTTGTAGCGTAATTGATGAATTCCTACTGTTATCAGCTTTTCTATACTTTTTCTAACTAGGGAAATGATCCGATTAAAGGGACACGATAGACACTTGATGCATTTTCTTTCTAGACTGAATATATTGTATTTCTTTCTATCGGTTTTATAATTGAAAATGATTATATTTTAACATTGATTAGGATCTCAGTGAAAATGTGTGAGATGGAAAATTGTCAAAATTGCCAAATGGAGTATTTTTGCTGCATAATACTTCCGTTATTTAAACTATTTTCAACCTAGCCAATCAACGCTGATAACATTTTCCAATCTCGTATTTTAACTTCTTTTGTAGAAGAAAGGTGCATTTATTGTAAAACTCAACTAAAAGTGTCTGAGTGTTGGGCTATCTACGAAGCTTAGAAGTATCCGAATAACATTACGGTACTATGATCATGGACCCATTTAGGAAACGTGAAACACACCCCATGTCCATTATATTATGTACAAGGCACAAAATAGCGAAAATGTGTATGCACTGTCGTGAAAATTTTAGTATTTAAATTATGGTAAATATAATAATAACAACGCCTTTATTCTTAATTTTTCTATTGCAAAAATGTTAACGTTTAAAACAGGTTTCAATAAGATAATATGGATGAAAAACAAATACTTTGTTATTACAAAAGCTCAAGATTTTGTTACGAGTCTAGACCAGTCATAACAGATTTCTTATTCACTATAAAAAGGCTGCATTGTTTATTTTGGCAAGTTTTCGGCCTCAAGAATTATATTTGTTAAGCTTATATTTGTTCAAACCATGAAGTATTAATACATTTTATGTAGTAGAGTCGGGTTCGATGTAAGCACTATTGCTTTGATTTCTGGTAGATTGGGACTCGGATTATCAAAATGTTTGAGAGACTTTGTCATGCATTTCCTATTTAATTCTAACAGAAAAAAAGATCTGTTCATATATTGATTTCTTGTCAAAAGTCTTGACTACAAAGACACTTAATAACTCCATTACTTGGTTCTGTAAAGCCCATTTCCTCATCGATTAATGTTTTATTTTCTCCAATGTCCACATCATAAGGGACGTATAGTGTAAGAAACGCTTCATCCCTTGCCAAACATTGGTTCATAATGAATATATCAAAGCTGGTAAGTCTCTTTGTTGAGTTCCCCAAGGTATTAATAACATTTCCTTTTTCTAATTAGTAATTCCAACTGAAGCTAAAGTTTCGTGCCTCGCATATGATTTTGGAGTAAGTTAGAATATAGACTTTGCCTTTTCGTTTGCGAAAGTTCTTTCTGGCTCGATGCATATCCATTTCGTTGTTTAATACACTATTATCCATATCTCATGTTTAATGTTTTTATTTACATTGACATGAGGACCATTTCGAATCGTGTTTATAAAAAAAATAATGACACTTCTTGTATCTTTCCCATAAAAAGGATTAGGTTTACAACACCTATGTGGTTGAAGAAACGAATAATATACTGTACTGGTCACACATTAGATTGTGTTTACTTTTATTGTATCATATTCCACATGTATGCAATCATGTTATATGTGTGCAATGTATGTATATACATATATGATGTGTAAGTGTAAATATTCATGCAGGAATATCTACACTTCCTTAGTAGCTATCAAATTCAGTTTTATTGCCTGATACCTCAAGTGCCCTTCACTGCAATTCTTTGAATTGGATGTAACAGTACTGATTTAACCGTCTATATCTCTTCATTCATCAACTCTGTTGTTATTGTTATTGTTGTTTTTAGGTAGGGTGTTATTTCACGTTTTCAACACACAATAGGTTACTCATGGAGACTAGCATGTCTCGTTGGAGGACGAACCTGGACAAATTTCGGGAAGAACCATTGACCGAAGGCCGAACGTTAGACTAAAACTCATGCAGACCGAGCTGAGATATTGGTAATCTGTAAAGGCAAGATCTTTAGACTCCATAGACTAAACGATTGTGATATGTAATGACCAGTATGCATACACGTATGCATGCACGTATGTATGTATGTATGTATGTATGTATGTATGTATGTATGTATGTATGTATGTATGTATGTATGTATGTATGTATGTATGTATGTATGTATGTATGCATGCACGTAGGTATGTATGTATGTATGTATGTATGTATGTATGTATGTATGTATGTATGTATGTTTTTATGTATGTATGTATGTATGTATGTATGTATGTATGTATGTATGTATGTATGTATGTATGTATGTCTGTATGTCTGTATGTATGTATGTATGTATGTATGTATGTATGTATGTATGTATGTATGTATGTATGTATGTATGCATGCACGTATGTATGTATGTATGTATGTATGTATGTATGTATGTATGTATGTATGTATGTATGGATGGATGGATGGATGGATGGATGGATGGATGGATGGATGTATGTATGTATGTATGTATGTATGTATGTATGTATGTATGTATGTATGTATGTATGTATGTATGTATGGGTGAAATAAAAATGATACAGTTTTAAGAATAGAGTAAGCGATGTCTAGGTAATAAGAAGTTTAACGACACAAGTATATCACATAATTGTTTCATCAAATATCATGAGGTAATAAGTCATAGACAAATTGTTTGTGTATGTATCATCAATAGCAACATGAAATATAGATTAGTATGTACCAGAAAGTGTATTTTAGTGAGATAATTATTTGGTTGCTCATTCAAAATCATACAGATATTAGTATTATTCATGTTAATCTATATGTAACATTTTTCTTTCAGAAATCATGACCTAAGAGTAAAAAATATAACATTATATATATATATATATATATATATATATATATATATATATATATATATATATATATATATGTCAGAACCATTAAAGGAAACAGCGTATACAAATATATATTATTTTTATATGCATGCATGCCATTTAATGATTCTCTACATGGTTATTGTTCGTGAAACACAATTTACTGATGCATATTTGTTGTCTATGACCGTACATTTGCTTAAGTATATTATGTTGTAAGCAAGTTTGGACGAAATACAAAATTTACATTTTTGGTGCAGAATTAGTCAATTGATTTTATCAAATAATGTCCGGGAGGACTTTTCCCTTTAATTTATCGCATATGCCCACATATTTCATAAATTTGTTTTTTAAATTTGAATCCCATAGTTTCTAAATCCGAAGTACTACTTTATATTTTTATTTGAAATCTTAAGTGAAAATAACAGGCTTTCATTTACAATGTAATCTAAAGTAGAGAACATTTTGAATTTTATCGAGTTGTGTTTGAAAATTGCGAAATTGAAGTCCAGCTAAAAAGGCTGGAATTAGAGACAGGACAGATTCAGTTTCAGATAGAGAAGATACAATTGGAACAAGAAAGGGAAGTACGACAAATGCAGTTAGATAAGAAAGAGAGAAAGATAAACAAAGGCAGTTACGATTTGAGGAAAGAGAGACAGTTGCAAAGAGAGAAGGATGAAATGGAATTTCAAACTAAAAGGAAAGAATTAGAAATGGAAAAAGGAAAACATTTCCCTACATCTGATGTTATAAGAAATATCAAACTGGTACACCCATTTCTGGAAGAAGAAGTAGATAAATATTTTCCTAATTTTGAAAAAGTTGCTGAAAGTTTCATGTGGCCAAAGTAGTACTGGACTCTATTATTGCAATGTGTACTTAATGGTAGAGCTCGTAATATTTATGTATCCCTATCAGTATAACAGAGGGCTGACTACGATTTGGTGAAGGAGTGCATATTAAAGAGTTTTGCGTTGGTCCCCAAGGCTTATCGACAAAAATTCAGGTTTTCTACAAAACAAACTGACCAAACCCATGTCAAATTTGCATAAGAAACAACACAAGACAACAATTTGAGAGGCGGTGATCTTCTCGAAAGGAAAATAAAGACTACGAAAGACTTAAAGAACTCATATTATTTGAAGAGTTCAGGACGTTGTCCATGGTGACATTAGGATGTATCTTTATGAGTATAAGATTGAAATTTTAGAAAATGCTGCTCTTGTTGCCGATGGATATTTAATTCATAAAGTTCTTGATGTAGGCCAAACATTTATTCAGCAGTCTACAGTTAGGAAGATATTCCAGCCTAACACGACTCTCAATAGATACTCAGTCTGGCACAAAGTCTAAAAATCAAGACTCTAACATACCTTATTTAAAATCCTTGTCTCTGCCTACGTAAGGATATTGCAAGCGAAAAGGACACTTCATTTCTGATTGCTTCAAATTGAAATATAGGCAGCTGAATATAGGTACACTTATCCCAAATGCTCTTATTTCTAAGATGTCAAGATAGCGGTCATGTATTGAAAGCAATGCATTTGTTGGATCTAATAAACCCCAGTCTGATTTTATTATGAAGAATTATGAACCATTCAAGTAAAATGGTTCTATATCACTCTTGGGTGATTCAGCCAATCCTTTCCCTATTAAATATCAAGGGAAATAAGAGCTCAGAGCCTATTAGTGTCAGCAGTGTCGCCTTCTTCTGAGAAGTCCTGTTCTACTGAGTGTTCTCATTCAGGGAGTAGAGTGCTGTTTTGTTCATGTTCCTCTCAATTCTGTACATGTGTCATCAGCCATAGTTTCAGGACCTGTGACAGTCGGCATAGTGTGTAACCTTCCAGTTGAGGGCATTCATGTATTACAAGGCAACGACGTAGCTGGAGACAATGTCGTGATTAATCTGCTTGTAACTGGATTAAAAACTTGATCTAATCGACAAATAATACCCTGAGATATTCACAGCTTATGCAGTTACCAGAGCTATGTCAAATAAAAGCTCTTGCGAATGATTTTCATAGAAAGATATTCCTTTAGCTGACACAAGCATTTGTCATGCTATTGTTAAGGTCACTTTCACTTCTATTTTGGATTAATTGGATGGCATTGATTAGAGTGATTCTCTTTAAAATAATATTTCTATTTTATCTAATCAGGGTGAATAATGAAAATCAATTGTCGTCGAACATGGAAAAGATCCTGAGATCTCCTGTTTGTTTCAGAGGACCGTTAATGAAACTGAAGCAACGGAAGTACCTGTTTGTTACTTCATTATAAATGGAGTTCTTTTGAGAAAATGGAGACCTACCAATGGACCTTCTAATGATTAGTCATAGAACTATCATATTGTAGTTTTAAAATCTTAAAAACAGGAAATACTCAATGTAGCCCATGAAACTCCTCTGACTGTTCATTTAGGGATAAATAAAGCTTATAACAAGATCTTGACTCACTTTTATTGACCACAAATCGCAAATGATAATTGTGAATTTTGCAGCTCTTGTCATACTTGTAAAATGGTAGAAATACCCAATCAAAAGTTATATTACGGTTCATCTACAACCAATTCCTGCATTTGACGAACCATTTATCAGAATTATGGTAGATTGTGGTGTTCTCGTACCTAAGAACAAGAAAGACATCCAATATTTGGTTACCATTACGTATGCGTCAACAAGATTCCCAGAGGCAATTCTTTTGAGGAATTCTTTAGCAAAAGGTTTAATAAAGTTTGTTTTTACTCAATTTGGCCTTCCCAAATCTGTACAATCGGATCAAGGGTCATATTTCATCTCAGGAATTTTCCAGTAAGCTATCCACAAGTTGGGCATTAAAGAATCTAAATCCTCTGCGAATCATCCTAAGAACCAAGTTGCCTTAGAAATATTTCATCAGACATTAAAAAATGTGATTCGATCATATTGCTTTGATAGTAGCAAAGATTGAGATGAAGATATTAATTTGCTTTTGTTTCCGTTTATGAATCTTTAGAATTCCGTCATTTGAACTAAGTTTCCGACATACTGTGCGTGGACCTTTGAAATTGTTGAAAGAGAACCCACTTCCAAATGAAGATATTGTGTTCAATCTTCTTGACTATGTTTCGGATTTTAAGTACAAATTGTTAAAGGCTTGTGAGGTTGCAAGAGCAAATATGTGCTCTACTCAATCCAGAATAAGAGCAAGATATGATAAAAACTCAAGATATATGAGTTTTCAGCCGGGTGATAGAGTTCTAGCTCTTTTGTCCATTCTACAAAATTCCATTCAGGCTAAGCATTACGGTCCATTCACTGTTGAAAAGAAAGTAAATGATTTAAATTACATCATAAATACTCCTGATATGCGAAAAAAACAACTTTGCCACATTAACTTGATAAATTTGTATATTGAAAGAATTAGCTGAGTAAATCATACAATTAGTTTAGTCCCACAAACTGAGGATTCATGTGAAAAAATTCCATTGGACACCGTGGCCAACAAATCTCAGGAATTCGGAAATTATGTATGCTCTAGAACAGAAACGTATACATTTTCAGCTAGAAGAAAGAAATGAACTTAAACTGTTATTTTTCAAATATGAGCACTTGTTTCCAGCTATAGGAATAGCGAGAACAAACAAAATTTATCATGACTTTGAAATTGTTGATTCAAAATCTTTAAAACAACATCCTTACAGGATGAAACCTCTCAAACAGGAATACTTGAAAACGAAAATTCAGTATTTGCTGGAGAACGATTTCATAGAGTCCAGTGAAAGTGAATGGAGTTCACCATGCATACTTGTTCCGAAATCGGATTAAAGGTTCCGTATGTGCACTGAATATAGGAAAGTGAACAGCGTGACAAAAACAGATTCATTTTTGTTTCCAAGGATCGATTATTGCACTGATAAACTTGGAAATGCCATGTATGTCACCAAATTTTACCTTTTGAAAGGATTATAACAAATTCCACTTACGGAAAAAGCAAAGAAAAATCGACGATTCTGACTCCAGATGGACTCTAACAGTATAAAGTAATGCCATTTGGAATGAAGGGTTCTCCGTGCACGTTCTACGTTTGATCAATAGATAATTGTAATTTTTTTTGATGACGTAATTATCTACAATGACACCTGGAAAGGACATCTAGCCACGATTCAGGAATTCTTTGAAAGACTCACAGATGCCAATTTGTCAATCAATTTATCTAACAGTGAGTTCTGCCGTGCTTGTATAGCTTTCCTAGGACATATTGTCTGACATGGTGAAGTCAAATCTATTGATGGAAAAATGAAGGCTATCTCTGATTTCCTGTAACTGTCAATAAAAAACAATTAATGCGATTTTTGGGTATGGCCGGATACTATCGATCATTGTGTTCAATGTTTTCCAATATTGCTGAACCTCTGACAAATTTGTTATACGTTTCTCTGGACCGAAAAATGTCAGAAAGCTTCGATAGGTTAAAAGCAATACTCAAGAGTGCATTTGATTCTGTTAGGACTATTTACTGATCGAACTTGTGTTTTCATTCTTAGGATCATATTTTGGATTATATTCACAGACTATTTTTTTATACTTTTCTCTGGACCAAAAAAATGTCAGGAAGCTTTGATGGGTTAAAAGCAATACTCAAAAGCGTATTGGATTCTATTAGGACTATTTACTGATAGAACTTGTGTTTTCATTCTTAGGATCAAATTTTGGATCATATTCACAGACTAATCGTTTAGTAAGAGAAAACATCACCAATATCGCTTGATTTTAAATGATGCTTTGAGGCTAAATACGCTTTCTTAATATTTGTTTAGGAAGTCATTCAAAACATTGAAGGAACATAGTGTTTTTTTATAATTTGTTGCAAGAATATTTTATTCTTCGTCTGATTTTTGGATTCAATAATTTATTCTCTTGGACAATCAAAAAGCTGACTTTCTATAAAACAAAATCTGAAATATATTCATGTAAGTTTATTCTGGAATTATTTGGAAACAATGATCGTGATTCAAGTGAGGAATTGTTCATATTCATATATTGGACTACATCTGACGTCATCGCCCTCCATATTAATACGTCTTCAGGACTCGAACCTGGATTATTATAGTACTATTTAGTGATATGACCTGTGTGTTTTCTTCTTTGCGTCATATTTGGATTATATTCACAAACTGTAAGTCCTATTTACCAACTTTTACATTGTTGTCTAGGAAAATAAATTGTTTTGTTAAAATATAGAAAACTTGTTGGCTTCCACTCTTTTCTATGTTACTGAGTACGATCCCTTGTTACGTAACATTGTCTGGATCATTATTTTGAAATTTTGGCTAGCTAATCTTTTGCAATTTTTATAGGACATTTACCTGATGATGTTAAGGTCATATTTTGTTTATCGTAATATCGTTTTAGCTCTCCGTAATTTTTACTACATTGTACACACATCTGAGATTTTCCTGACTCTAAAACCACACCTCCCACACTGTTTTGGTTCTAGACTTCCCTATTTATCACACTAGATGCGAAACCGCAAAATGCGTTTATGCAAGTGTATTACAATTAGAAGTATATCCAATTTTGAGCCAGAATCATTAAAACTAAATTTAAATATATATTTATCCTTATTATAATAATATAGGAATTATCCACAATTAAACCTTACAGGGCTAAATTTGATCTTGATAGACTGCTGAAAAATGATTTAGTTTTTCGATGCAATATCTTTCTGTATCGAAAAAGGACATAACTAACGCATCCGTGAAGCCAAAAAGAAATTTCGCGACGATGGCGAAGCTCATGTGTGGTCGACATTGGAAATACTGTCAATGTAATGAATGAAAAACGAAGAAGAGAGATTATAAACTACTTTGATATGCAATGATATTTTATTTTGATAAAATTTATTGTAACGACAGACGACACATGTATTAGCGTTGACAAACGTGATCCTGTCCTCATGCAGTCAATAAATGATATTCTTCTCGTTACAATTTTCAAACCAGGAATACTACCTGTTATTGACATAACGTATTGTGTTAAATAATAAATCTAACATTAATGATCTCAAACCTATGAAACTGTCATCGCTGGCTGCGTCAAGGATAAATTGTGTAGCTGAACAGAGTTACAGAAATCTTCAAAAGCACAAAACGTGGAAACAGTTTAATGGATTTACGACGAAAACAAATAAATAATTGGGAAGAAGTGGTTACAGATACCGGAGCGAATATTAGCAACGTTGCTGAGCTGGGAAAGAAATTAAAATTCTCAATAACTGTGAAGAGGTTAACCGGAGAGATTTTGTATATCGAAATATGAATAAAGAGGAGTTTCGATAGATATTGTTAGTTATGTTGTGCTTATGTAACTTTCCTAAGACATGTTATAGGAAATATAGAATAAATCTATTATCATTGATAAACATATTTCCTCCAATTACAGTCAGAGTCGCGACAGATTCATTTTATATAAATACAAATATTCGGATTCGTAAAAACGATTACATTATAACAACTATGCATCGTGGGGCGAATAGAGAATCAAATATAAAGATATACTTAGTTATTCTGAATCTGCCAACGTTAAAATTAAGGAAATATATTACAATAATAATCAAATATCACGCTTGTTATCAATGCTATTGTTGTTATCTGTATATGATCTTGTGGCTAGAAATAACACTCATATCTTAATGGGTGTGGTGGTTCAGGTTAAACTACACGCACGTGCCTGGACTGTAACAGTAACAATATTTCCACGATATAAAACGGTTAAATTTTACCATGGTACTTTATTTGATTTTATTACAAGTATCAGTAAAAGTGACCCTGTATCTGTTTGGCTGTTTCAAAGTTCGGAATATGATTATCATGATCTAATTGTACGGTATAATGGCAATATATATCGTACATAATCTCTCCACGAAAAAAAGAAAATTTTGCACTAACATTTAACTCTGATGATATTAAGGTTGGACAATTACTAAATAACTGTTTTACCGTTCCACCAGTTGCTGCTCACGCTGCTCTGGAGACAAATTCTTGGAAACAAACACGATTGGAATTTCTTGAAGATGTCCAACACAGTTAAGTGGAATACGGATACGGTGAAATATAGAATACTAAATACGATTACGGAGAAGTTATCTCATTTGATATGGTATCATATTATCATGGAAAATTTCTTGGATACGGAGAGTGTTATGAATACTCTAAGAGTTTTGAGCATCCATCAGACGAGATAACCAGAGTTGCGATAAACGGACCCTTACCAGATTTTGACTTAAATGGATTCTCTTGTATAGTCATTTGAGTTTTAAAGGGATCGCGTGGCTTGAAAAACATTTTTCAGAAAAATGTTGGGCTCCAATAGTACTATTACAGAACACAGTTGATGCTGGAATTTTGATATCGTTAAAAGTGAGTGAAGCAATTATATCATGCTTCGTGCATAAACAACTTTGGTTGCAAGAGCCGGATAGATTTAATATTAATGATACTAGAATAGATTTGCCTGATCTTAACGATGATTATATTGTTAAAATTACTAATAATATACGTAAATGTAGGAAACACTACGATGAGAAACTTGCAAAAGATCACGGCAAAAAAAAAATAATCGGTAAAGCTACGCAAGGAGGATCTTATGATCAAGGACGACATTGTACAAGATTAATTATGGACAATACTAAACTCGATTTTATAATTGCTGATACAAAGGAGATAAACATTTATAAATAGAAGTAATGTTTATTTATCAGACGGAACTAAATTAGGTACGGTTGTGAGATGTACTGATTGCGAGATATCGCAATTTACTCATTTAAGATCTTCGATGCTCTCGTACGCTTCGATAAATCTATTATCAATGATAAACAGATCTAATCTGGTTACAGTCAGAGTGGCGACATATTCATTTCATATAAATAAAAATATGCGGATTCGTTACAACAATTACATATGAACAATTATGCATTGTGGGGCGAATGGAGAATCAAACATAAGGCTATACTAAGTTATTCTGAATCTGCCAACGTTAACATTAAGGAAATATATTATAATAATAATCAAATGTCAGAACTGTCATCAACAATGACAATGACACTGTTGTCTTCTGCATATGATCATTTAATAATTGTTCAGATATATTTGTGACACCAACACATAAACCCGCCAAGGAAATAAAAGAAGGAGGAATCAAATCTCAAACGCATCATAGTTTCTTCAGATCGTGCGGAGACACATGGACTCATCGCTGATGGAAGAGAAATACATTCCTACAATTATTATTTGGGACGAGGTGAGGCTAGAGGCATTAAAATATTTCTTGATTGTTGAAGAATACTGGTGTGATAATGTGTAGCTATCATGATCAACCGCCGCATTTTTTTATCCTTTCCTCATGAGTGACTGAAAATATTTGTAGATCATTACGAAGAAATAAAGGATGGCCATTAGGCTATTGATAAATCACTGAAAGAGTTTTAAATGTTAATCAGACTGTAGTCAGATAAATACAGTGTGAGATAATGCGTAAAGTAATTCCAGAATCTCATATGAATGAGCTTTGGAATTTATGGAGACCTGCTGATTTGATAGTTGCAAGTGGAAACTAATTTTGCGATGCACTTCAACAACAATTATTTGCGTTACGTAAAGAAACATCTTTAAATCTACCTGTACCATTATGTTATCGCTCAGCAGATACTAAACGACACAATATTGATGTCGGGATTCCTGTTGGATATCAAATCTTGTGCTAAATAATATTGTTTTAGTTTTTGCTGATGAGGTTGAGAGCGCGTTGAGCATGAATCATTCGCCGTGGACGTTAGGATACGTTATAATGATTCACTCGTCACAGGCACTATTTATTACTGATACAAATATATGGATTTTCGATGATCGTGGTCAAATTTAATTTATCATGCAATGTCTCGAGTCAAAATATTTCGACTACACGTGGTTATCATGGATTGCGTAATAACCAAAAAAAATCACTTACAACTTTGTCATCGAGAAAAAATCTAGCGAACTATAAGCAATGTAACAAAAATAATCGCAACTTTGATATGGATGCTGCATTTATTATAACACTAAAAAAGCTACAAAATAATTATTGTTCGAATTGTAACTCGGTCATTTTGTGGTAGCATTCAAACAATAATCCATGACAATTTACCGTTGATATAATTCATAGTAATCTTAGTCACACGTGCGAAAATATTATGCTGACTTGTCTTGAACGTAATCGATATAGATGTGCAAGTTTACAAAAGTGAAGGTGGTGGTAAATGTGTGTCTTTAGGAATTATTTGTAACTGTTCGCTCAGCAGATACTCGACGATAAAATATTGATGTCGGGATTCCTACTCCACGCTTAGGAGTAGTTGAATCTAGTCTGTAGATTGTAGGTCTACCTGAGGAACTCACCATGCTGGAAATTTTATATGTTGTCACTCTCCAGTTAGGATCAGTTGCTCTTTTTTATCACCTTCAAGATCACCAGGTTCATATAAATATCTGACGGTAACAATACATAGTACTGGTTATGAGAAAGATTCCTGTCGGCGTGTAGTTAATTTTTTTTATCTCATTAGAGTTTGTCATACAAGATGGACGAGTAATTTCATTATTGAACGTAACTATCACACTTGGTGACCTTGCAACCCATTCGCGATATCTATCCATGGACATAAAGTTAGTTGATATTTATTTCGCATACTGATATCCAAATAACCGCTCAGCAAGTGTTCAATTAAATATTTCAAGAATTGCCTGATCACGATGAATTTCAATGCGTCCTCGTCTTACTTTAACGTTTAGCTTTTTTCATCAACGATGATACTGCACCAAGAAATTCATTGCCAGGATCAACATGTAACAACTGTGGCCAACATAGACCACCTTGTGGTCCGGATCCTCGCTGATAAATTCGTTTAAACGCAGATACAACCTCAGTTGCTGTCTTTGTTGACAGTGTGTTTGATTCGTTATGTTATATCGACATGCAACGTCAATGACAGCTAACGCTTATTTGTTTGTGCGTAATTGATGTCTACCAATTTTAATGGTATAATGTGGTAAAAACAAAATATCTGCTTGATGAACTTCATTGGGAGTACTGTTATCATAATGTGCATACTAAACTCTTTTAGGTGGTGCTAGATAAATTTGCCATATTACCTGCGTGCTAATCACGCTGCAGCAACAACGTGTGCGATCTTTGCTACTTCATCAAGTGTACTAATTGCTGTTTTGCCTCTCCAATATCCGCTTGGGCTATAATAAACAAATTAAATTATAATAATTATATAATATAATTACTTGCCCCTAGAACTACTTTACCTTTCATAGATGTTTCTAGGAAACTAGCAAGTTTTTCTCTGAGTGATTTATTTTTTTGGAATTTAATGCGTGAATCAGCTTTACATCTGCAATATGTCGTTTTGCAAATTTGTACTTTTATACTCGACATCATTACCGTGACATGCTTGATCAATTGTGTTTATGTGATACTCTCCAGGTCTTGGTTGGTCTCGTTCGTTAAGTCGGATATCAAGTGGATTTCCAGAACTACAATAATTATTTCCAGGTAAATGATTTTCACCAGGATACTTTGCCCATGGAGCTCCTGGTAATTTGCCGACCGAATCAGCGATATCACCACTTGTTATGTCGATGAAATAAATATCTATTTTTGTACTACATTTCACACACTTGCCTGTATAAAGACGCCTGCTATTTTTGTTATTATTGTTATTTTTCCACTGGTATGGGTGGGTGCTCTACAGTGAACACAATATAAATCCATATTATGTATTATATGGATATAATTGACGTTTCAGCGACACGGAAACAAGATCCAATCAAACATCATCCAGCGCTACAAAATCCCATCAGAGCAATTTTACTTGGTCCATCTGGGTGTGGTACAACACAATTATTTCTTAACCTAATAAAGCGATGGCTTAAGTAGGATAAATTATATTTAGTAGCAAAATCTGTAGATGATCAACGATGTTACGAAGTGCTTAAAGATTTTAACGACAATGCAAAGTCACTGTCGTGTTTTGATAAATATAATGATGTTATTGATTTTATTACCGTTATCGATGACTCTCCGTCGATAGATGATCTTGATGGATATATCAATAATCATGTAGTATACGATGATGTAATGCTGGACAAACAATCAAATCCAGGTTGGATATGTTTGGTAGGCCGTCACAAAAATACATACATGATTTTTTTAACTCCCAAATACACAAAAATTTGAAAGGTCAGAGTAATTGCAATATCTTAATTGTGTTTAATGGAGTAGATAATAATACTTTGCAAAATATTTATTATACTAGGTGCTAAGGGGACATGGACATGATTAAATTTAAAAACTTTTTTTTCAAACGCACATGCTGTTCCGTTCGGATTTATAACAATACATATACATGACCCAATAACTATATATTGTATAGGTCTGGATAAAATCTTTGGTTAATTATATCAGCATGGAGAGTAAAAGACCAGCGTTGAGTAACCAACACGTAAACGAAACACACCATACAATAAAAACTCACGTTAGTGATGATGCAACAAAATGCCCAAATCCAATTTGAAAAATCTGACATAGGATTTGATTGAACGTCAATGACCTTAAGATTCCATTTTTGTATGAACTTTATTTATCATAAAAATGGTGTACAGCAAAAAAAGGTTTGTTCACCTCACCCATCCATCTGTCCTCCGTCACTAGCCTTTCTCTGGTTTTTGCCACTCCCTTGTGGTTTCCAAGTAGGCCCTCATGTGCCAGTCTAAGAACTTTCTCTCTCTTTGCTATGGGCACAACAACTTGTTTAAATGCATCGGTCCTTTTCCTAGTGAACCGATACAAAATTCCGTGTTTCGTCGCAAACTTTACCACGCCATCTGTCGATTGCCGTATGGACCCATTTTGTGCGTCTCCGCCGCCCCCCCCCCCCTTCGAGTCTTCCCCGACCCACGGAAATGTTCTCGGTTGAGATTTCCTGTCCCTGGCCTCCTACTGTTCTGACCATTCCGTCTTTGGGGTGCCATCTCAGTGGTCGTTCTATGTTCACTGATGCCAGTTCGGTCCCTGCCAACCCAGGTGGTCGGACGCGAGTACGCGCTCTCATAGCGCTCTGGCATCACGCTTATATCATCCAAAGTTGAGAATTCGCTAAGAACACGATTAAGTCTCTCCGGTAAGTAATTAAAATGTACTCCTTCAAACTTTCCTCGCGTGTACCTTCATACGTTAAGCGATACCAGACATTTATATATAAAAAATTACACGTATGCATTTATGGAATTGCGCATGCGTTTCTGTGGTTCTCTTCGACGATTCCCTGAAGTGTTTCTGGAACGTTTCTGTCAACAGGTCATAGTGCTGTAGTAGCGCTTTATTCAAAACATCATAGTCATCTACCTCGTTCGGCGTCAAATTATGGTAGACGTCTTTAGTAACCCCCCTGTTAGAATGCCGAAACGTTGATAGTGCACTGGTCTTTGGGTAACTGATGAACCGATGCCAACTTCTTAAACTGAGATAATAAATTGTCAATGTCTTTGTCGTTGAACATGGGCATAGTGATCTGTCTAGACCATATGTCCTCAAATCGACTACTCGTGTGTCCTGAACTTTCCTTCAAGTCTTCACCCCATCTGATCTCTGCTTCTATCCTCAACTTCTCCATGGCTTGTATCTTTTCAAGTTCTCCAGCTTTTTCTTCAGCCTGCAATCTGGCTAGTTCGAGCTCTCACTCCCGCTCCCACTCACGTTCAGCTGTTTGGGTTTGCCCTTGTCTGTCTTTCTTTCATTCCTAGGAATGGTGTTGCTTATGCTCTCTAAGTTCGAAAACGTCAGCTACCTGAACCCCTTCGTAACCCAGTTCGTTCTAATAAATCGACTTCAATTCCCTAATTATCTGTCTGCCTGCCGCTGTCCTCGTCTCTAGCACGGTGACACAAAATTAAGTTCTTTACAAACAATCAAGATCACTGACCTACTCGAGATATCCCACACGTACTTATTTTACCTCTTTACTAATGTGGCCTTTACTCAATTAAACCAGACTATTCCTTACAACAATTTTATGAGTGAATCTTCCTACGTTCGCTTCCTCTTGTAGAAAGGGTGGACAAATTTCCAGTTTTACTATTAGCACGAACTACGCCTCTTTTTAAAGCATATACCATCTGGATGGAATATAATTCCCGCTTGAACTGGGCTCAAAACAAAGCAGTTCGTCTGACAAACATCGATTACCCAACTGATTTCTGGTAACCTTCAGAAATGACAGTTTTTCCATTTTGATCAGAATTAACCACTATCAAGTTCAATTTAAGCAAACGTCGACGTAATCAACTATCGATAACTCATGAAAGAGCCTGTACCAATATGTGCATTATCACGATTTAAAAGCTCGCAGATCTTCATATATCTAAATTAATCGTACACGTGTCCAACTGTTTCCTACAGACATCGACAGAAGAATTTGCCCCATTACAGTACAATATAAAAGTTTTCTGAGTAGACCCTGGCGCACAATTTTTTAATTTCATACGCATTTAATTCATTTCCATGAACAGCTATATTGATATCCCCTAATTCTTTATGGTTTGCTTTGATTCAGTTGTCATATAATTAGTTTTTCTTTGTTTAATTTGATTTTATTGGTTTCGCATCACAGTGTAACAGTACCTTGAAGCGAAATTGTTAGAGATTAAATGGTTAAAGCGTCCGCCTTGAATGCAGGAGGTCGCAGGTTCGAAAGCGATCGAATCATACGAAAGACTTCTAAAAGTGCTTCTAACAGCTGCTTCATTTGGCGTTGAGCATTAAGGAGTTAGTAAAGGACTGATCGACCCGGTGTTGGGATAATGCGACTGGTTGAGATGTTATGTTACATGTTTGCAGCATGATGCCCTAGTGCTAGACATCACTATAAACTGCCACAAGGTCACGATATGACTAAAATTGTTAAAAGTACTATAAAATACAAATCACTTGTACGTTTATCTTTAAGGAACGGGATTGTATCTCTTTTGTCTTTCTTCACTCTATTATCAGAGATGAATTTCCACTAATTAATTATTAGTTTTCTAAATGAATTTATTATGGTACACAATTTCAACGCATTCCTTCGGCTTTCAGTACCCCATTCAGAAAGAACAAAATTCGTATAAATTTGAAGTGAAAGAGACAAAGAATTTGGGTTGGATAAAAATCTTCAAACTGGACATACACCAAGTAACCTACAAGAATATGGCTCGTTGTTACGGTATGTGTACACTTTCCTTGGGATTTATTCACAGTGTTTATATAATCAATGACCCAAATTTGCAATAGCCTGTCGACAACATACGGTAAATTTCTAGTTACAAAGCAGATATTTTGTAAATGTATTCAATGCTTTGTTGATGTTGTTGGTTTTCTTAAACCTATTATACTGTTTAAAAAATCGATTATTATTACCTGAATATGAAAATGTCCCCCCCTTCTCTCTCTCTCTCTCTCTCTCTCTCTCTCTCTCTCTCTCTCTCTCTCTCTCTCTCTCTCTCTCTCTCTCTCTCTCTCTGCTATCGTATCAAGATACAGGCTAATGTCCATAACAGGTAGAGAATATTCGCTTGTGTCATACTACGATGTCTCTGGACCTTGAAAGAAGTTAAGCGGAACCGATCAGAGAGAGTGGGGGGGGCGGGGGACCTTGAAAGAAGTTAAGCGGAACCGATCAGAGCGAGAGAGAGAGAGAGAGAGAGAGAGAGAGAGAGAGAGAGAGAGAGAGAGAGAGAGAGAGAGAGAGAGAGAGAGCGGGGGGGGGCGGTGGACCTTGAAAGAAGTTAAGCGGAACCGATCAGAGAGAGAGAGAGAGAGAGAGAGAGAGAGAGAGAGAGAGAGAGAGAGAGAGAGAGAGAGAGAGAGAGAGAGAGAGAGAGAGAGAGAGAGAGAGAGAGAAAGAGAGAGAGAGAGAACAATTTTTTTTTCGGCTGTAATGTTAATTAAACCAACAAAAACGTGACTTAGATCAACAGTTTATATATTATATATTTTCATTACATTTCGTAGGTTTGTCATTTCGCTTTGTTCCTACACTACATTTATTCGCATACACCGGTACGTGAACGGATGAGCGTTCCTTGTTTGTATTGCGATACCTTCTTCATTAAAACAATCTTTCATGTTTAAATTATAAATGTGTCTTATAGTGATTTAATCAATGTGAATAAAAATAGAAAATCAAAGAAATAAACATACAACTTATCAATAGAAAAAGGTGAGTGTGAAAAGTGACGAAGGGCAGAGAAAATCATCTTCATGCACTCAATCAATACACAGTCGAATGTAATCAATCTTAACTCCGTTCAGTGGACAAATATGTGTATTTGAATGTAATATAAATCAAGTGTGTGAGTGTGTGTGTGTTTTAAGCTTCATTTCATTTCATGAAAAATGTATACATCTCGTGGTATATCATTGATATAATATTTATACTATACTATACTATACTATACTATACTATACTATACTATACTATACTATGCTATGCTATGCTATGCTATGCTATACTAAACTATACTATACTATACTATACTATACTATACTATACTATACTATACTATACTATACTATACTATACTATACTATACTATACTATACTATACTATACTATACTATACTATACTATACTATACTATGCCATACATACATACATACTTACATACATACATACATACATACATACATACATACATACATACATACATACATACATACATACATACATACATACATACATACATACATACATACATACATACATACATACATAACATCAGTTCTATTACAAACGGTAACATCCATTGAAACCGGCATTAATATTGGAATGTTTATTGTTAGTTTTGAAAAAAAAAGTGAAAGAAATTATTGTACCCAATGGCTGTCGATCGGTATTCCTATACATCATGTGTACAGAAACATTTCATATTCCATGTCAATACTGCTGCTAATACGATGTATTTATATGGAAACTGATATGCTGTTATATTGTATGACATTAATACTTATGGCTATTGTCAACAAATGATAGCATAATTACTTCAGTTAAAATGCATCCAAATATCCTTTTTTGGCTCTGCTCCTAATTTGACATGATCTAACGAGATTACTATTTCCTGAAAGATTTTGTCTGGAGACGTCTCAGACACCTCTAGCGCTGTATTAATTTATTTATATCTGCCAATCTTGAATAAATGCTCATGTTCAATAATCAAATAGTTTATTGTAATATCAGATCAATAGTATTGCAGTTGTGCCTTATAAGTAGCTCATAGTCATTAAAATTAAGCAACACAAGCAAACAGATTCTCTCTCTCTCTCTCTCACTCTCTCTCTCTATTTAAAAGAGTACTAATTGGGAATTTGTGTATGTATGTATGTATGTATGTATGTATATATATATATATATATATATATATATATATATATATATATATATATATATATATTGTTACGTGACAAGGACTCGCAATCAAAAAAATAGAAAAGAGTGAAAGCCAACAAGCATTGTATATTTTTTTATAAAACAATTTATTTTCCTTGATAACAATGTAATAATTAGTAAATATAACTTATAGTCTGTGAATATAATCCATAATGTGATCCTTAGAAAGGAACCACAAGTCCAAGCAGTAAATAGACCTATTTGAATCAGATTCAAGTCCCGACGATGAACAAATAAGGAAGACGATGACGTCAGATGTAGTCCAATGTATGAAAATCAATAATTTCTCACGTGAATCACAATCATGAATAAATCAAGAATAAATTTCCATGAATATCTTTCAGAATTTTATTTAAAAAATAATAGTCAACGTGTTGAGTTTCCAAGGAAATAAATTATTAAACAAAAAAAATCAGACGAAGAACAAACAATCCTGGCAACAAATTATAAAAACATTCACCTTGTTCCTTCAAGGTGTTAGAATGACTATGCCCAAAAATATTAGCATTGTGTATTTAAAACCCCAACTCCTTATTTAAAGTCTCGCAAGATTGGTCATGTGATCTCTTAGTTCTTTAGATTGATCACGTAGACCAATTTATCCCCACTTAAGAACCAGTCATTAATAAGGTTGTTTACACACAGTGATCACGCAACAATAGTATGCCCCTGATACTGATCAAACATTTTAACCTCCTGTTGACACTATTACCAGGGTCAGACGGACTAAATGATAATTTCCGCGTAATACATCTTCGTCTTAAATAAACAAACATTGTTATACAAAATATATCTCATTACTGAAAATGAATCCAGACTCTGAGGCAAATATTCATTGCAATTAAATACAGTGAAGCAAAACTTAAATAAAGAGTTTTAGACCTTACAAGCAAGCAATTTAATCACAGATAGTAACACTTCCCCTATAAAGAAAAAAAGAAAGATTTGTATAATAAAGCATTCTTTCTACCATCTGTAAATTATGCATGCGGTACAGAATTCGTAGCCGATTATTCTTATGAAATATATAAATGTATATGAAATAATAAATCTACACACGGGAAAGTGCATCTTAAATGAGATTGTCTTTCCCATTGTTGCACCTGATGTTCATATTCTACTCTTGCAAAATGAAACTCCACCTAAATAATCGTTGATTCTTTTTTTTATTTTTCATCTTGTCGATGAAAGAATGTGCATTGTCATCACTATAGCCAACAACCGGAGAAGAAGCCGAGCTAATGTAAACTTCAAAATGTTATAATACCAAACTTAAAGCTAAACATTCGATTGTTGGGTAATGTCTTTGGGGCTTATTTAATTTCTTGAAGAAATAGCACACTAGATAGATGAATAACATTACTGTCTTCTTGAATTAATACTGCTCCAACCCCAACATCACTTTCATCTACAGACAATTTAAAAGACTAAGTGAAATTTGGAGCTGTTAGAACCCTGGCACTTTTGAGTATTGCTTTTAACCTATCGAAGCTTCCTAATATGTTTCGGTCCAGAGAGACTTATTACTCTTACTTAACAAATTTGTTAGAAGTTCAGCAACATTGGAAACATTTGAATAAAACTTTCGTTAGTAACCGGCCATAACTAAAAATTGCATTAATTGTTGGGTTTTTTTTACTGTCAGGTACGGGAAAATCAGAGATAGCCTTCACATTTGCATCAATAGGTTTGACTTCACCATGTCCTATAATATGTCCTAGGAAAGTTACACAAGCACTGTTAGATAAATTATTTGTCAGATTAGTATCAGAGGAGTCTTTCAAACAATTACTGAATCGTGGCTAGATGTCCTTTTCAGGAGTCATTATAGATAATGACGTCATAAGTATAAGCATTACAATTATCTAGATCGGAAATAATCATATGCATCAAAGATTGATACGTTCTTGGCGAACTTTTCATTCCAAATGGCATTACGTTGTACTGGTAGATTTCAACTGGCGTCACAAACGCCGAAATTTCTTTTACTCTTTCCTTAAGTGGAATTCGACAAAATCCTTTAAAAGGCCAAATTTGTTGACATACTTGTCATTCCCTATTCTATAAATGTAATCATCGGTCCTTGTTAACAGAAATGAATATGGTTGGTCTCGCTGTTCACCTTCCTATAATCAGTGCACATAAAGAAAGTTTTATCCGATTTCGGAAAAGGTATGCATGATAAACTCCAATCACTTTAACTGGCCTCTGCTATGAAATCGTTCTCCAGCAAATACTGAATTACTGTTTTTAAGTATTCCTGTTTGAGAGGTTTCATCCTGTATGCATGTTGTTTTACAGGTCTTGAATCAACAATTTAAACGTCATGACAAATTGTGTTTGTCCTCGTAATAATATCCAGAAACAAGTGCTCAAATTTAAATAATAACTGCTTTAGTTCATTTCTTTCTTCTTGCTGAAAATGTAAACGTTTCTGGTCTAGATCTTTCATAATTTCCGAATTCCTAAGATTTGTTGGTCACTTTGAACGACGTCAAATTAAATTTCTTCACATGAATCCTCAGTTTGTGGAAAAAGTACCACTAAGCTCATTGTATGATTTACTGGGCTATCTCTTTAAATATACTCCTTTAATATGTTAATGTGGCAAGGTTGTCTTTGTTCTCGCCAACTAGTAGGATTTATGATGTAATTAATTTCATTTGCTTTCTTTTCAACATTGCATGGACCGTAATGCTTAGCCTGAAGAGGTTTTTTAGGAATTGACAAGAAAGCTAGAACTCTATCACCAGGCTGAAAACTCCTATTCCTTGAGTTTTATTATATCTTGATTTCATTATGGACTGTGTAGATCACAGATTTGCTCTTGCGACCTTTGACAATTTGTACTTAAAATCAGAAACATAGTCAAGAAGATTGAGCAAAGTATCATTATTTGAAAGAAGTTTCTCTTTCAACAATTTCAAAGGTCAACGCACAGCAAACAAAAGTAAATGAATGCCTTCACCCCAATATTTTCTAGTATGAAAGGAATAAGATCGAATAATGTTGTTTTTTTTCTTCAAAGTTTGATGAAATCTTTCTAAGGTCCCTTTGCTATCAGGATGATCGGCCGGGGATTTAAATTGTTTAATGCCCAATTGGTGCATTGCTTGATGGAAAATTCCAGACATAAAATTTAACCCTTGATCCGATTGGACAGATTTGGGAAGTCCAAATGGAGTATCAGAAAACTCTTTATTATATCATTTACTATAGTTTTGGTTTTAATATTCCTCAAAGAAATTACCTCCTGGAATCTTGTTGAAGAGCACATAATGGTCAACAAATATTGGTTGTCTGACTTGATCTTTAGTAAGAGACCAACAACATTCTATCATAATTCTACTAAATGGTTTATCAAATGCAGGAGTTTGTTGTAGAGGAGCCTTAGGTATCTTTTGATTGGGATTTCCTTATATATTACATGTATGACAAGATCTACGCAATTTATAAACATCGCTTTTGATTTTTGGCCAATAAAAGTGAGTCACAATCTTGTTATAAGTTTTATTTATCCCTTAATGACCAGCCAGAGTAATTTTTATGGGCCCAACTAAGTATTTTCTGTCTGTAAGACTTTGGAACTACAATCACTGACAACTCGTTATTTGCAGGTACCTCAAGAGGTTATAATTTTCTTCTAAGAATTCTACTTTCAATGAAGTAACAAACTGGTATTAGAGTTGCTTCAGTTTCACTAACGACCCTCTGAAACAAACAAAAGATCTCAGGATGTTTTTCCTATTCGACGACAAGTGATTATCGTTTATCATCCTGATTAGATAAAAGAGACTGAATATTTCAAAGAGGATCACTGTGATTAATACCACTCGATTGATCAAAATGTAAAGTTAACGTGACATTAACAAAAGCCTGACAAATACGTGTGTCAGCTAAAGGAATATCTTCTTCATGAAAATCATTCTCAAGTACTTTCTTTGATATAGCACTGGTAACTGAACAAGCTGGAAAAAGCTCGGAGTATTCTTTTTCCATTGGATTAAGTTTCTGATCAAAAGAAGGCTTGCCAGTTACAAGTGGAACTTGTCTCCAGCTAGGTCGTTGCCTAGCAACAAATAAATGCTATCAACAGGTAGGTTATACACTATGCCGACTGTCACAGGTCCTGAAACTAGGTCTGATGACAAATGTACAGAATGGAAAGGAGAATTAACAAAGCCACAATCTACTCCCTGAACGAGAACACTCTCATTAGAACAAGATCTCTTAGAAGAAGGCAAAACACCGGACATTAAGAGTTCCTGTATCCCTTAAATTTCAACAGGGATATGATTAGCCGAATCACCCAAGAATGATGTAGAACCCTTCTACATTAATGGCTAATAATTCCCCATAATGAAATCAGACTTGGGTTTATCAGACCCAAAAAATTTATTGGTTTGAATCCATGACCGTGAACTTGACATTTTAGAAATAAGAGCATTTGGAATAAGTCTACCTTGAGTCTTTTGCCTATACTTCAATTTGGAGCAATCACAAATGACGTGTCCTTTTCCTTCGAATATGTACACGTAGGCAGAGACAACAATTTTGAATCAAGTCTCTCAGAGGCTTGATTTTTTGAATGTATGCCAGATTGAATTTTATTGAGTCATATTAAGCTGAAATACCTTCCTAACAGTAGACTGCTGAGTGAATGTTTTGTTTACAACTGAAACGTTATGAGTTAAGGAGTACTCATCGGCAGCAAGAGCAGAATTTTCCAAGGTTTCAATCTTATGCTCTTCGAGATTATTGGTAATATCATTAGGAACACAGTTTTTGAATTCTTAAAGTAACAGATGTTCAAGACATTTATAAGCATGTGCATATTTTTGGCTAAGCACCATCTATTAATGATTATTTTTTTCTCTAGCAAATTCAACATAAATCTGTCCATCTTCCGTTTTGTAGTTTCTGAATTATTACCCATAAGCCTCAGGGATAAACGCATAAACTCTTAATATGCACTCCTTATCCAAATCATAATCCGAACTCTGTGGAATGGTAAATATCACTAGCTTTACCAACTAGTATACACTGTAGTCCAATACTCCCTTGGCCATTTAAAATTTTCTCCTGCTTTTTCAAAACGAGAAAAACATTTCTCTCCTTCTTTTTCTCTAAAAAAGATAATTGCACTAATGTTTTTGCTATATCAAAACTTGAATCTGTATGTGAAGTGGAATCGAGTTGCCAGCTCAATTTTTTTCATGCTATGTTGACTCTCCTCTTTTCAAATTGTAATTGTTTATATTTCTCCCTCTCACGTCTCTTTTTTCTCTTTCTAAAATTGTAATTGTTTATATTTCTCCATCTCCTGTCTTTATTTCTCCTATTTCTCAAATTGTAATTATTTCTCTCTCTCTCTCTCTCTCTCTCTCTCTCTCTCTCTCTCTCTCTCTCTCTCTCTCTCTCTCACACACACACACACACACACACACACACTGTTTATCCATGTCCTGCCACTATCCTCTTTCTCAAATTGTAATTGCAATTGCTTCTCTTGCAACTGCATTTATTTATAGTTTCGTCTCTCTGCAGCTCGCACCTCTTTCACTCTACATCCATATTGAATTTCATTTTATTTGCCTTGCTTTACCTTCAGCGTCTGTCATAGTATTACTGCCTGAATCCAAAACAAGTTTATCAAAAACACTTTTCACCAACAAAGTGTGGATCAAAATATTTATGATATCTCGTTTCGTTAAGGAAGATTTTGCTAAAGAAAGATCATACTTTCTGGCAAGTTCAAGCAACTCGTCTTTCTTAAGACTATCCAACTGTTGTTCAGTAGGATTAGAATGAAAGGTTTTCAGTTTGATTACATTACAAATGAAACCATGTTGTTTTCACTTAAGATTTCAAATAAAATGTAAAATAGTACTTGGAATTTAGAAACTAAGAAATTTAAATTTCAAAATCAAATTACTGAAATATTTACCCAACTTTCATCAATCAATGGACGAGCTACCCCAATTTTCTTTGTTACGTGACAGGGACTCATACTCACAAAGAAAAGAATGAAAACCAACAAGCATTGTATATTTTAACAAAACATTTTTTTCCCTAGATAACAATGTCAACATTGGTAAATAGAACTTACAGTCTGTGAATATAATCCCAACTTTGATCCTAACAATCACAACGCATGTCCCAGCACTAAGTAGTCCTATTAGAGTCTAGGTTCGAGTCCCGACGATGTACAAATATGGAAGACGATGAAGTTAGATGTAGTTCAATGTATGAATATCTGCAATTCCTCACTTGAATTACAATTTTTGTTTCTGAATAAATCCAGAATAAATTTCCATGAGTATCTTTCAAAAATTTTATATAAATAGTTAACGTGATGAGTTTATAGGGGAATAAATTATTAAATCCAAAAATTAGACAAAGAACAAACAATCCTGGCAACAGATTACAAATAATGCCCCTTGTTCCTTCGAGGTGTTAGAATAACTCTGCCCGAGAAATATATGGATTGTTTAACTAAAAACCCCAAAGCCTCATTTCAAGTCTCGCGAGATTGGTCATTTGGTCTCTTACTACACTAGTTTGATGACGTAGACCAATTTGTCCTTACTTAAGAACCAATCATAACAAAATTGTTTACACACAGTGATCACGCCACAAAAGTATGCTTCTCATTTTAACTCCCTCTTAAAACTGTTACCAGGGTAATACGGCTTATATGATAATTCTCAAGTAACACATCTTCATCTTGAATAAACAAACTTTTTTTTAAAAAAATTATATCTCATTACTGAAAATATTTCAGACTACGATAAAAATATTCATTGCAATTAAATACAATGAAACACAAATGAAATAAAAAGAATTTTAAACCTTAAACTCATGCAATTTAATCACATACACGTAACTATATATATATATATATATATATATATATATATATATATATATATATATATATATATATATATATATATATATATATATATATATATATATATATATATATATATATATATATATATATATATATATATATAACATTCCTTTAAATATGATACTCACGTTTATTAATTTTTTGGTCAATCTGAGACTGTTTCGAAATGTTTTATGGTCATTGGCTACTACTGAGATATTCGATTATTTTCGGTCAAAGTGCCAGATAAATTAACACATTGGACGATATATCCGTTTGTACAATTTTGAAAAGAATCCCAATGGGAGCCATCTGACTGCATTTTATCGAAGAAATATTTTCCTTTTAGAATATTCATTTTTAATGTTACCTCGACAATGGAAACTGTCTTCGTAAAAATTAGCAGATGTTGCTTGGGATGGATTTTGTTGGTTTATTGCACTCAAACGAATCCACGGTCGAACGAACGGAGTAGTCATTGATAAAGGAAAGCTAAAGAATAATCAAAAAAGTCCTTCTTTACATGCTCAAATAGAATCGTGTGCTCAGCAGTTGCAAAGGTATTTAATTTGAAGAACAAACTCTAAAATACATCTTGTCTGTGTCTTACCTTCGCTGACACTGACAAATATTGCATCTCGGATGATATCGCAAGCTGAATAACAGGAAAAGATCATATCCGAGGATAGGTTCGATAGTGTTTGAACTGTTTCTGGAGGAATACTGTTAGAACTCTGACAGTATGGTTTCCATAATTTTGGGATTTGACGGTAAACTTCTGCTTCATCCTTGGGCACAAAAATATGTGTATATAGCTTTTCCATGGAAAGGTAGTTAAAATAACTGTGTTACCTGCTATTTTTACTTGATTTTTCAATATTTCAATAATTTCGATATCACAAGCTATTTCTGTATATTTAGTGAAGTATCAAAACCTGTCATGTGCCAATCTTTTAATTTGTTAGTATTTATTATCGTACTTAGCAAGCAACATACATCATCTGTAGACTATATCCCGAAGACCCACAATCCGGAATCTTGCTAGTTATAAAATCAATTATGTATTATTCATTTAATTTACAGAAACTTACAAAGAGTACAAAATGTGTAGAAAAAAATTTGGGACATATACGAACAAAGGAAGAATTGTTTAAATTAAGTTTCCCTATGAGTGGAATTTGTCAACCAGTAATTGAGTAGCTCAGATTCCAATCGAAACTTAACAAAGTTTGCTCTCAGCAAAGTTTTCAGCCGTTACATAATTAGATGTCTGCAAAGAACCATGCCCAAACCGAGTAAGGTAAAAATAAAGAATTTGCTATTAAATGTGAATATTCAATTCTTTTTGACTTCCACATTTTTGCACACACAATTTTATTAAATTTTCTAAAACATTCTTGAGACGTTTGAAAACACTGAAATATTTTCTGCTTAAGGAGTTACACAAAACCCATTTACAATTTGCTTTCCTCCTAAAAGTTAAAGTATTATTAAAGGGTTAATAACTCAGCGATTAATTGCTTACTCGGAATTACTCTGATGGACAGAATTAGAATTATTTCTTTTTTCTACAATTATCCAATTCAGACCCACCCACGCACCCACCTACACAATCGCACCCAACACACACACACACACACAAACACACAGATACACACATTTAAAGGTTGATTTTAAGGGTTACTTTTCTCCTAATATAAGTCTATTGAATTATAGTAGGTAACAGAAAGAAGCAAAACCAACAAATTTGTTACAGCTAATAAATAATTTAGTTTATTTAAGCTGCAGTGTTAAAATTTTAGAGTTACTTACAGCATCTGAATTAAGTCTTAAGTTATCCTCAATGTTCTATCATAAGTCCAAATGTTTAGAATCTTCATAATGAATTCCAATATTGAATGTGCTGATGTACCAATAGTCTTGATGTATTACAATGATATAATCCAAGTTGTATTTGAATGAATTCATAATACTTCAAAGTCGCGTTTAAGTCCCAACAGTCACTGAGTATAATTCGAATGAATAATTATATAAACAATTCCTCTCAAATTATATCTTAACACAACAGTAAATGATTTCACAGAATAAATTCTAAACATGAATCAGAACTATTTACATCAAACTATATATACTATTTAATCTCAACTGAAAAGACGTCACTGATTCATAAAGAAGGTCGGGTCTTAAATTTAAATTCAAATAAGCATTGCTAAAACAAATGACAACAGTCAGATAGACTCAGCCTTTAGCCAAAATAATAGTCATACAGGCCATAATTATTCCTTCAATCACGGACAACGGTCAAGCACATAACATAAACCAAACAGACATAACGCTGAGACAGTTAGACAATTCCAATTCTGGATCAGCTAAGACAATATAATATCAGGGATTATCACAGCTTATAGTTGAAATACTACAATTGAATTTGATGACGACCTGATAACGATTTTAGAATGTTTGAGTTGCATTTGGTAACGATGGTGCTCGTATGAACGATTTTAATTTAAAGAATATTTTCTGCCAATATAAAGACTAGAACAATATTTATCAAAACATGATTATTTTTTCTCAATATAGTTCTTTTACAATTTACGTGTCGACTGATGCGTGCAAAGAGTGGTTATAGAAAATAACATTGCTTTAGGACCACCCTCTCCATATTTCCCTTTTTCAAGAGCTGTCAAGCATTCAATAACGTAATAAAGAATTAGCGTAAAAGAGTAACACAATTCTCAGCTAGAAAACATTAGCACAGGTTCAAATGTTAACTATTTTAAGGTGCCAGACAAGCAGATGAAGATACAGGTGTCTACATGGCAATTAACTTGTCAATTATTATAACCTGTAATGCGACAGATGTTAATATTTTGTTAACATCTGAAGTGATTAAATACTATAAAGCTTGTGAACAAATTCCAAATAAATAAGCGAGTCATGCACTCTTCAAGAAAAGTTTGAATGCAAGATTAGATAATAGCTATTGTTTAAAGCAGACCATAAAGTGAATCTTCCCTTGGGGCAATTTGTCGATTGCGAAAGCCATCATGGCTATTCCGACAAGACATGCCACCATTAAATCAAACGTACTGAACATGTGTTTATTGATTGCTCTAACGTATATTTTACTGAAATAAGCCTGCATTAACTGCATATTTTAGCAATGTGTCGCATCTTTATTCGCCCAAAGATTTGTGAATGTTACATGTGATTAGCTGTGTCAAAGCAGTCTAGAATTACTCTCAAAGAATACATTTATCGTACTGCAGCAAAAGCTGCTATAATCAACATACTTTGCCGTTTTCTGAACTTGATAGTAACAGAACGCATATTTGACTGAAGCTGCAGTTAATATTTGCACTGAATTTTGATATGGATCGTTCTCATCGAGGTTTCAACTGCATCTATTTGGCAGAGATGACATACTACAGTCACTAAAAAAATAAATTCGAGCTAAACGAATCATCCCGATGCACGTGCTCTGGATTGGGAAAGCTTTCTAGAGAGGATAAGATCTGTGTAATGGATGAAGCTTTCGATTAAAGAAACCAATGATTTTATATGCCTGGTTTCTTAAGTCGAATATTACTAAAATAAAATGCTACGATAATAAATTTGCGAGAAAAATCAAATAATCCACAAGGAAAAGGCATTACATCGATGCAGCTAATTGTGCCATTTTAACCATACAGGGAAAGAAAGCCAAGTACTGAATATTCACAGATTATGGCTGAATACATACAGTGAGTGTGTGTGTTCATATGTGTGTGTGTTTGTGAATGTGTGTGTGTGATGCTTCTTGACACAGGAGTCCCTGGTCCCTGGCGGCCTAGTGGTTTAGGTGTCTTATGTGATAATTTTTACAAGAAATTAACATATCACCTCTGTCCTAGTGGATTCGAGTCTCATAGCTTCCGGTGGGTAGGTGGTATGTTCTTGTCTTTTTTTGTCCCGATTTCTTCTTCAACCTAATATACAAAGTGCAATGTAAGACTATCATGTGCCGTTTAATTGCACTTAACCTCCGAAAAAAAACCATAAAAAACGTTGATTCAAAAAGTTATATTTCAATTATTGAAAGCACGGTCTATGATTTATTCACAGCTTGTTTATAATTTTTCATTTAATTTTTCATTTCTTTCTGAGGGGGCACCGAGTGGCCAAGTGGTTTATAGCGCTTTCCGTTACGGATCACTGCCAGCTCACCTCTGTTTGCGTGGGTTAGAGTCTAAGATTTGGCGAATGTGGATAGGTGAGAAAGCTTGCCAGTAGCTTCTTGTGGGTCGGTGGTTCTTTCCGCGGATTTCCCGGTTTCTTCCTCCACCATTAATACTGGCCGCCATGTATAGCCTATCATGTGCTGAAAAATGGCGTTAAGCCATACAACAAAAAACAATTTCTTTCTGATCTTTGAAAAGAAAGTAGGGAAAGAAAAGAAAACTGGGAAATAAAACTCTAGACGATCATTTCAGCGAATCGTTTGCAGTCGTAATGAGAACTACTTTAAAGAATATTGAGAACTCAAATATTGAAGAAGGAATGAACCATAATTGACGTGGTAACATTAAGAAAAATGACATTAAAGAGACTGTGAGAGGGCTGAAGAAAATAGATAATGTAGCCATGATAAAATAAGCGCAGATCTTGTTATCCGAGATCGATTAATTATATTTTGTGTCAAATGTACAATCTCATCAGCGCCATCGAAATTTATCCCAACTATTTTAAATGTGTAATCATTGTTGTAATGTTCAAAGGTGAAAAGAATGATATGCTTGACGTAAATAAAGTGTAGAGATCTTAATCGGTCTTTTTATCAAATGATAGTCGAAGAGAGTTATTAAGTGAAAAGAACACTCGTCCTCATCGATTGCACTGCATTTTAATATCAATGCAGTTTAATTAATACAGCCTAAAGCTTCTGTCTATGTGTCTGTGAGCGTGTTTGATTTGATTTTTAACGTAGCTTTAACACTTTTTTAAACATATTGCTACGATACCTGTGGCAGCTTATAGTGATGTCTAGAACTGGAGCATCATGCCGCACACATCTAGCATCATGTCCCACCCAGTCACATTATCCTGAAACCAGGCCGGCCAGTCCTAACACTAACATCTTAATGCCGACCATCGAACATCAGTTGTTAGTACCATATTTATAGGTCTTTGTTATGAATCTGCAGGGTTTGAACCCGCATCCTAAGAGCACAATCTAACCTTTTAGTTAACCAGAGCGGTACAAAATTAGGGAATAGCCAACTAGTGAAGAGAATTCGAAACTATAGGCTGTATTACTGGATGGCATAATGATATTTCCTCTACCGGATAACTTGAAGGCATTCAAGACAATATGGCATGCCACCCTTTGTATACTGGATAATGCGAAACTTGCAATACAGTATGGAATGACCACCTTTTATATATGCTTTGCTCTAAAATGAAACGTGAGAGATTGATTAGAAGGGTTTTTCGAGACGACAGGACCATAATTTTACACAGCGGCCATCGTTTAAAAACCATACTAAGACTGGGTCAAAGACGAGTGCTTTTAGCGTGGCTTTTCGTAGCACGATCAACGTCTTATCATCATTATCTCAAATTCTAGAATACAAGCTGGTACGTTTAATATTCCATGTGTTCTACTAGAGGATGACATTGCTGTTCTCATTATTATATGGCATCTGTATTCTGCACCGAAATCTCAATGACTTTGTAGCTTATCGGAGATTCTGATTCAAAACTAATAAATCAAGTCTGTCATATTTTCAAAGAAAATAGCCCTACGAGAAAGTTAACTCACTTTTGAAGATAATCTGATTCCTATTGTTTGGTAAAGAACATTATTGGAGTAACACTTTCCTCTGACCTTCTAATACTGTTGCAGTGAAGAAAACCAATGAGAAAGGAAGTGTAGAATTTTATCCCTGTGTATCTATAGTCATAAGAAAGCATTCATTAAATTTAATTCCTAGTGCTTCAAACTTCAGGACAAAAATAGTTGTTCCGCAATGATCTATGGATGAGAATCGTGGCAAAATTTGACAAATCACAGATATATGACCTACAAGTTTGTCGTAGAAACGTTGCAAGAAAAAAAACTCAAGGTCTCTATCACCTAAAGAGACAACAATGAGAAGTTTTGAGTAGTGGTCATTTCAAGGATATTATATAAAATCAAATTAGATTTTATTTTCTTCAATAAAAAACTGAAGAGTAAATGGTCATCAACAATTGTATTCAACGACAGCATTCTCATTTCCTTACAGATAAGAGCAAGAAAACTTCTTGTGATACAGATACATACTACGTTCACATCATATTTCAGTTTGGAGACTATACGCACATTGACGCGTGTCTAAATATATTATGGACAAGGTATTGTAATAATGTATATTTAATTATTTAATTTACATTGTGTACCTGACATTTGTCATGTTCGTGATCCAGAGTAGAGTTTATGCCTGCCTGATCTCTTTCATGTTTATTTGTTTTTTAAAAAAACAAACAAACTTTTACCAAATTTGAGTTCAATGCCAAACCTTGTTTACGAACTGAAAGGTTCTGGAAAAGAACTTGTTTACAATTTAGTTGAATTTTTAATTGGAAAAGGGACGTTTGAGCAAGAAAACTCCATTGTTATGTCAGGTAGAATATATATATATATATATATATATATATATATATATATATATATATATATATATATATATATATATATATATAAAGGATATTTGGTAAACAATTATTCATTACCGTTTCATATCAGTCTTTGGGAATCTATGATCAGAGTTTGCAGTTGCGATTAGATATAATTCTAGACCATTTATAAATTTTAATCGTTCAATGAAATTATTAAGTTCTCATTGACTAGATTATTCAGTCCTTTGGGGGTATTGAGAACTCATGCAAAGACTTTCTGGCTTACAGCATTGTGGTACATCAGGACATACATGTTTATTGGAATTCATGTGTCGTTTAAAATTTCACTTACTTAAATTGTTGGTTTCACTTCCTTTCTGTCCAATATTATAAGACCTGGGCCGTAAAAGAATATTGAAAAAAAATCAGAGAGAGATTGTGGAGATCAAAATTGAATCGTGGTCCATAATGTTACAATATTCAATTGTTTTTATTGACTTTTTACCACTCGTTTTCTGGAATATTGGATAATGTTGGCACAAAAAGACTTAGTTTTAGGTAAACATTGCATATTTGATACTGTGTTGAGTTTCCTTTGAGTACGGGTATAATTGTAAATTTATAAATGATCAGTTGCAGGCTGAGTTAAGTACATGTTTCTATTCTTCCAAAACTTAATTTTAAGTCTTTATGTTTCATATGTTTCAGCAATTAATAGACTAAATAGACTTACTGTATCATATTCCCAATGGCTTTATTTCAGCAGGAACAATAGACTCAACAGACACGGTAGATTCACACTAGCTTTATGTCAGGGAATGATACTCTATTTCACATATCGATGGGTTGGAGAATTAAATTTTTTGCCTTTAAGGATGACCTGATATGGAAAATTTCATTCATACATACATACATACATACATACATACATACATACATACATACATACATACATACATACATACATACATACATACATACATACATACATACATACATACATACATACATACGTTCATACATACATACATACATACATACATACATACATACATACATACATACATACATACATACATACATACATACATACATACTTACATACAAGGGGCCCTGAGTGGCCGAGTGGTCTAAACCGCTGACCGTTACGGATCACTTCCACCTCACCTGTCTGTGTGAGTTCGAGTCCAGAATTGGCTAACGTGGGTAAGTGAGAAAGCCTGCCAGTAGCTTCTCGTGGGTCGATGGTTCTTCCCGGGATTTTCGAGGGTCTTCCTCTGCCATTAATACTGGCCGCCATGTATAGCTTATCTTTTGCTGAAAAATGGCGTAAAACCCTATAACAACATACATACATACATACATGCATACATACATACATACATACATACATACATACATACATACATACATACATACATACATACATACATACATACATACATACATACATACATACATACATACATACATACATACATACATACATACACTGTCTATCATTTTATTATCTATCTAGTACACATAGAAAGTCTGTCTTCCGAAACATTCAGTACCAATATAATGTAAATATATGAATGCAATTATTGTTCCCTAATTCTATTTAAAAACAATTCATAGCGTACTCAAGTATGAATTTGAAAGGCACTAAAATATGTATTTGCTCAGGCTCCATTACATGTAAAGATTAACAATAGTAATACTCGCTCGGTCAAGATCTCCTTTCTATCTAGAAGACCCTTAAGGATTCCTAAAAGCACCGCACTCGGCCAGCACGATTGGTTTGGTGATCTGTGACAAGAACATTGGAAACTGTGATCCCTCAACATATGCATCACAAAAGTTAGGCACTTATGTCTTATCATCCCGAAACAAACCATCAGGCCGCAAACTTTTGTGTTTTCACATTTCCAACCTTCGGATGCAGCATCATTGTTTGCTGACTCAAACTTGGACTCTAGATCGAATTTATTCATAGCTACACTAAGTATGCAGTCTTTTATTTTATACAAATGATACTGTTTGGACTGCAACATAGCGCATGCGCAAAGTTTGATAATTGCGGTATGTGAAAGCGTGGTAACATTTAATTAACTTTCGTTGCAGTGTACCATTAGACGGCTGATTCTGTGGATACACTAAACAAATATGTATATTAATACATAAAAAAATATTAATGAGAGCTAATATAATATATTCATAATTAAAATGAACTTTTTAATCAGATAAAAATTATGGTATCCTTGGTTATCCCTCTTTTTGTTTTATTTACAATTAGGAATGGCAATATTTGTTGGGGGAAAAAACTTCCACTTGTCTTTTCAAATTAAACAACACATGGTCATTGAGAAAAAACAAACGATTGATTTCATGCCATGTTATATTGTTATGTCCCGGACTTAGATTTTATTTCACTTTTGCAGGACACCTAACTAATATTGATTTATTTATTTTTTTAATTTATTTATTTATTTATTTATTTATTTATTTATTTATTTATTTATTTATTTATTTATTTATTTATTTATTTATTCATCATGAGCATATCAAGCTGAAGCCAACTAGATGAATAACTGAAACACGGAAACTTTCAAGTTCTTTATTCATGTAGTAAAATCATGAAATTTTGTAACCTAAGCGCTGTCTGTTTTTGTTTGTCTTGTCTTGGTTTTGTTTATTTGTCTTTAAGAAAGAATAATTTAGAATCGAAAGGTAGAAATTAGTATTGCACTGTTCCATTGTCAATTGATTACATGAACACATACATTCATTACCAGTACTCGTAAAGCAAACAAAACTTTTACCTTATTTTGACTTAAATACACATCATTCATCATTTAGTTTTAAAGAGAATAGCAACGAGTTAATGAACAACAGTGTACAGCTTTTATAGATTTTAATGATCACGTGTTGATGATGTGGAGTCGGTGTTCTGAAGATACTTCTCAACCCGAGTAATTAGTCATTCTCTAGAAGCAAATGTCTTGATGTTAATCATTCGTGAGACTTCATGGTAGCCTGGATCGTTTTCGTACAATGGACCCTCTGTGCTTCTTTACCCTGAGAAATTATTTGTATATTGTTAGTGATATGTGTGTAGTAACTTGAAATGTGAATCATTTTATCTATTATGTGTTTGGGTGGTGTTTAGTATTGCATGAATTACGAATATTCGGGTAGAAAAATTTGAGGGTGAAGCGCACTAATGTGAAAGACGAAACCTTGCAAGTGTGAAATTATTATAATTTCGTGATGTGCAGCCATCAGGTAATTAGAGAAACATTAATGTAGTTTTTGCACGTTTATGAACTTTTCAGTTGAAAAAGACCGTTGTCTTGAGTTCCTTGGAGATATGAGAAACCATTTGACTTCAAACCACGCTCACGCAGGTGTTTGATTTGCTCTTTAGGAAGATCATTATGTGAATAATACTACTGCCACAACGCTGCACATATAGTCCTAAAATGCCATCTGAATTCTGTACGCTATGATAATTGCATCCCACTCAATTTAAGATGTCTTGTCTGCAATGTTTTTTGTTGCAATTGATTTAATGCAGCGTGTTACAATTGTCCTAATACGTTGGAGGAAATATCAAAATATAGAGATGACGTCACAATGTATCGCATCTAAAACAATTAACAGAGTCTGGTTATTTATCTTTCCTTTTTGATCGGATAAACGTAGGTAACTATTGGTGCCATTACCTGATCTTGAGCTGCGCAATTATCGTTGATTTTACAAGAGCAAGCATGATTAAATCAGAACTTGGATTCACACAGCACTTTTGTTGCAAGCGGACTGCCAGGGAAATACAAGTCTATTCACAAGTAAAGCTAAAATAGATGCATTGCTGGAGGGCTATATGCATGTGTCCTGTGCATAGTGATGGGGTCCTCCTGCTTGCAGTTTATAAAATAACGTATTTGGTTTAAGTAATCATATTTATGTCTAAACTGTCTACTATTTAGCCTAATACAGCTATACTATTTATACACATATAAAGGACAATTAAAGAATGGCTTTCAAGGTGTACCTATATCTTCAGTGCCCTTAGACCCTCAACCCACACACTTCTTCATCCGGCCGTGGATAGGTAGATTAACTAAAAAAAACTGCAATATATTCTGAATTCCTGAATTCCTGGGCGCAGAATGAGTGCTTCGGGAAAATTTAGATACAAGATGTTTGAACTATCGATAACTGAGTAGCTTTCTGGAATAGACCTCAACACAGTCTAATTCAGTTGGAATGGCTTAATCGAAAACATATTCAATGAGAAACAAATAAATTACACCTGCGTGTAGACAAGATATCCATTTATTTCATTACAGCCAAGAAAGCAACAGTGTCAGATTTACATAAAATCTTACACAAAACCATAGACCAGAACAGTAATCACTCAAATCGGACAAAAGCCAGATACAGGCTGAATGGTTTTCCAATGAAAACCCTTGGCTCCTGAAATGAATCATTGCTGCCATTTGACAAATGTATTGAACTGACGACGTTATAAAAACGGTATTGGCAGCTTGAGTAAATCTCAATGATAAAATTTAGAGAAGGAGCTAAATATTAGCATTATGTACTCATATTTATCTGCCAAAAGCTTCTTTTGTGTAAATGTTATTTCATTGACAAAATTCAACCCTCAATAAACTGATTGGGAGTTTGGCGCTCTACAGTTCACTCCAGGAACATTTTTAGTAAATGAAGTTATTGCAACACCCTTTCTATATGCAGTAACTAAAAATAATCTCTTGCGACCGAGAGAACTGCACGAAAACGAAAAATTGCGAACAGATCGGAACAAACATAACTGAAAGCAAATGCAGATGATACGGCACGATAAGCAAAATATTTGGGATAAAACGAAAACGATAAAATATAAAAATAAATAATTTGCTAACATACCGTATATAACTGCTGAAACGCATTTTCGAGGAAACATATTTTGAAAAAAGTATTTAAGTTGTTCGATACATTTTGATAGTCGTGAAAAAAAATATTTTCTAAATAGCATACAAACCATTTTCTATCAAGCAGGTCGGAAAAATATTGTTTCATCGCTTTATTTACAGCCAGACTTTTAACAAAATAATAATAATAATAATAATAATAATAATAATAATAATAATAATAATAATAATAATAATAATAATAATAATAATAACAATAATAGTTTATCATACTGAATTTGAGGCGAAACGAATTTTTTGTACATTAGTGATAACAAATGCCTAAGTAATCGTTAAAGTGTATAAAAAAATGTTTAAAAAAGACTCCAAAGAAAAATGAAGATTTATAAAAGGGTAAAACAATACAGATACACAAGTAAAAAAAAAACTCATCGAAACGAAACTGTCGGCAAATTACATAATACACAAGAGGTACGTCAATACAAGATGCTAAGATATTATAAAGTTCTTTAAAATGTATAGTTTAAGGCAGTAGCTTCACAGCACATGTCTCCTATTTTATTATTCTTCAATTTTTATTTAATTAAATTGCTATCATCCAATCAAACGACCAGAAAATAACATGCAAAAGCAACTGGGTGGGGTATATGTGTGGTTGTTACATTCTTCGTTGCTTAATGATTTTGAAACCTACAACAGTCAGTTTCATTATTTTTATCATTCACTCTTCTATGTACTTACTTAATTTCTTTCTTTCTCTTTTTTAGCAAGAATCTTAATTTTTTTAACATTCTCGTTTTTTTCATATACATGTTACTGAATTTCGACATATTTATATTTTGTACAAATCTTACAGAATTCAACATCTTTATATTTGATATTCTGTATTATAATACTTCATCCTTTATTGGACGGCTTGTCTTTAAAAGTATTTTTTTACATTTCTGTATATTTATATTTTTGGAACTCAACATTTAATCAACACCATAAACTAACGTTGAGTTTCGGTATAGTTAGACTAATAATATATGCATGCCTGTTTGTTTGTTTGTTTGTTTCATACTTGTAAATACATTTGAATTTGTAACGAATCTTTATCCCTTAGAATGAATCTGAAACATTTAAACCGATAAGATTTATAAAGAGCATATCATTTATCTTGACATAGAATAACTGTAATATTGATATCAAATTTTAGGACATACTTCACATTGCACTGTCCTATCACAACTATAATTTCCTTCAGTATAGGTCTACGAAGGACTTTAGTATTTTAAGATATCAAAATATTAACAAACCTTTTGTAATCAATTTCTCCTCAGTTATTTTATGAGACTGAGTTCAATAAAAAAAAAAAACATAAGGACGAATTTTCGTGTTTTTAGCAGATCTAGTGTTACTTCAGCATATAAGTTAAGCAGGTTGTTTCATTCATTTTGAGTTGACTTTCCACAAATATGCTTCACTAGTTATATAACCTAAGCAGTCTTTTTTCCATAAATGCTCTAATAGTAAAACTTTGAACAAACACGTTTAGTCAATTCAATCCAAAATAGAACTTTGCATCAGCTGATGTGATAAATACCAGTCAGTTATGAAGAATAGCACTGACTTCAAAGACTTGTTTTATTTCCCACTGTTTCTCTCTACATTAGGTAAACTTGTGAAATAAACTGCAGAACTATACAGAAGCAAACTATTGTTTATGTTCACGCGAGCTTTTGAAATCTTTTAATTAAGAATAGGATATTTTCGGATCTCTTATTGCACAAATATCAGACAAATCCCTAAAGGAGTCACAGTGACTGATCACATATTACTCTCCGCTAATAGACCCTCAAAGCCAGACTCCAGAGAGTCGTCTGTTGTATTGCCTTCTGATTCTGTCGAAAACACTGACGAGTCCGTCAAGTACACTTTCCTTAAGGACGAACACAATTCTGCCTCATGAACGAAGAATTCATCAGACCTGTCGGATCTTGGAAGCGACTGTGAATCAGCATCTGCAGCGCAAAAATCCATACTTTCATTTAGAGAACTATTTTTAGGACAAATGAGCATTTCCTCTTCAGGATTAGACACTTCCGGTTGTGTGTAATGGTCGTCGTAGGCTATGTTTTCGACTCCGGTGGAACATACTTGCGATGAAGCAGGCACTGTGATTGGCGGTATTTCATTGTGTCCGTCACACGTTTCAGAACCATTTGATCCGGTCATCGTATATTCCATTGAAACGGCTGAAGAGACGATAAAAGGAAGAGAAAAGAGAATAAAAATCTTCATTATAAGCAAAAGCTTAGAATAAGATTTACTTTACAATAAAGTTGTAAATCAATCACGGCTTAAACATCTTTTGTTAGTCACGTTCTACGTTAATGTCATCTGCATGATAATATAAATACAAATAACAAGATTAAGCACAACATCAGTCATGAACATAGTGGACATTTCAATAACTTGAAAAAGATGAGTATCGGTTGTTATGGAAAATAAAATAATAAATGCTGAAGTCATTGGGCCAGATATGATTTGCAAGAGCAGACTCTTCATTGTTAACCAATTATTGTTATATTAACTTACATCAGTGTTAGAAAGTCATCGTGGCATTTTATATTTGTTATGCAGTTCAAGTTCATCATGCATCAAGTTTTGTTTTTACAACAACACAAAAAAACAAGTCGGTACTAATAAAGCAGAAATTTTGGAACGGCAAACCTAGGGTTTAATAACTGGATATAATTGAATCGATGAAAGACAAAATCAAAAAGTAGATGTTTTACATATAGAAATCAAGAACCGTGTAATAGTTATCGACAAGGGATTGTTATACAGAATATCGACAGAGTTTGCATGATTATGAGAAAAACAGCCAATATGACTTCCCAAGCGAGCTGATCTCTCGATCATGTGACTAAAAGATCAATAAATCTGTGTCAAAGTCTTAAGTGAGTTCTCTATGTTAACATATCAACCCTGATCTTATCACCAGTTTACATGCAAGATGCTTACGTCATAGGAAGGTTTACTGCAACGTGCAAACAATGCGTTCTAATGTTAAAATCATAATTTTATTTATGAAATCAACAACTTTTACATTCCTAGAAAATTTCAGGTTTCCTAATGCAGACAGAACTGGATCTCTTAAACATGTTAGATGTCCTAATGCTATTTTCCAGATATAACATTCCGATAATTATTTGCAAATTGATTGTGGATCTGTGCAGATTGGAATTGGTTGCACGGACTACAGCGTAATTTCCTATACACTCCAAGTAAAGGATTAGACAATTTTCATGTTTTTGCAACTATTTTGTCTTAATCCGACTAATTGCCATTTTGTTGCCATGAAAACTGCTAAAATTAATTAATAGCAATTACTCTAGGAGTTAAACATAAGTGTTTAAAATAAAGTTATAATAACAACATGCAGAACAACATTTTCTATGTGGCATATCTGAAAGTATAATTGAAAAGAATCAAACGATTTTCTACTCCACTCTAAGTAACGTATAGTGATGTTTAGGGAAGCGTCTACAAACTTTCTTGTGATTGGTTGGATGGGTTTTGTATTATACAGCATTAAAAAGATAGAGAAAATGTCATATACACTTAATTTTCATCTTCTATTTAAAAGAAAAAATGCTAATAAAAAGGAAAACATAAAGTAACTAGCAAGGATTGAGTGGGGTGCTCTTACCACAAATGTTATAAGAGAAAACCACGTACACCTACGAAAATATTCAAAGGGAGAGAAAGGGTCAATGTCATCACCAAGATTCCTTTCTTTCTTCTGATAATTGAAATAACTCTTTCAGTTACACGTCAGAAATAAACTACTTACAATGAGCCGTTGTAACTGTTTTCCTTGTGCATCTACAAGTATTTTTCATGCATTCTGTTAGCTTCTTGTAACCTGCTCGATATGTTCTATCCGTCAGTCCGTAGAGCAGTGGGTTAAGAAGTCCTGTCAGCGTTGTTCCAATGAGGGCAAAGGAAACGGCTGTTTCACTGATTTGCAAATCCAGTTTCTTCAAGGTAATCAACACCTGTAAAAATTTCTACAAATGTGTGCAATTTGCAGTGGCGCTAATTTATTAATGAAATAAAAATAAAGATTTAATTAGCGTCCCTTTCTTTGTTCTTTGCGTGAGACTCGAAGAGCTATGGAAAACATACAAGTTTTCTGATGTTTAATTCATATACCTAATTTGGAATAAATAATGGTTTTCGTTCAGAAGCTATACAAATGTAGGAGAGTGTATGCTACAACTCCATGTTCCCCATGATATGCATGCATCAAACCATAAATGTCGTCATTGCTTTACATTCCTAAAGTATACGTCAATGAACTACGATTTGTCCTTTCAAACGTTAACTACAAAACACTTTAATTAATTTTTAAATTATACGAATCTGTTTCAAAAAGAAATCTGTGTACACATTTTAATTTATTAGCTATTTTATAATTTTGTAGACGAAATTAAACTTTCTGATCAAGAGCAAAGATAACTTAATAACGTTTTGCATCCAGGTGCAGACAAAATGACAGAATATTTTATACACACTATTGTTTAATGTTAAACTCGTTAAAAAATCGTAATTTTGCCTGCGCGAATAAATGATACGGAACATTGGTATAACATATATTACCATATTTATCTTATTGGTTGATAAGTCTTCTAAAAAATACGTATGAAAGGATTAGTCTGTGGTTATTATTCAACAATATGGAATGTCATTACAGAAGTAACGCTTTCCTGTAATGTGACACTTTGTTTTATTTGGATGTGGAAATAAACGAGATTAAATGTTCTAGTTTATTATTTTAAATTTATACTTAGTAAATATAATTAGACGTAAATTTATAAAAGTAAACATAGAGATTGTGCGTATCAATATTAGAAGTTCAACATAGTTTCCTATCTTTTTAGGAAAAATGGATCCAGACCGACTGATCTGATACTTTTTAAGTCGATTCCTATTGTAAACTGCACATATATGCCCGCGCAGAATACGGCGGTAGATATGTGTCGATGCAGTTTCATAAAAGTATTTAACAGAATAAAAAACAAAGACCCTGATCTGCAGGCGCAATATTCTTTGGCAGATCAAAGTCGATTACTTCGTAATTGGATTATACCTATAAGAAGGTATATACAATACATATAGATATGCTACAGATATGCAATAATTAGAATGTGCTTTATATATATATATATATATATATATATATATATATATATATATATATATATATATATATATATATATATATATATATATATATATATATATATAATTTACTTTACGTTACGAAAATATGAAAATTATGTATCCCAAGAGAAATGTCATCTAAAAAGTAACGTACGTAATAGGTCTCTCTCTCTCTCTCTCTCTCTCTCTCTCTCTCTCTCTCTCTCTCTCTCTCTCTCTCTCTCTCTCTCTCTCTCTCTCTCTCTCTCTCTCTCTCTCTCAATACTATCATGAGGAGACACGATTAATACCTTACCAGTGATGGTACCCACGTCAAGTAGAACACTGCCGCCATGCGGTATGCTAATCGTGAGGAGTCGATATATGATCGCCTACAAGAATCATTTGCAAATACTGTGTCCCGTTCTCCAGCCATCACACCGTTGTACATCAACCGTTTTACTTTCTTAATTTCTAAAAATATTCCAACCACGGCAAGCGCAACAATTACAGAGTCCGTGTACCCAAAGACAAGGTAGACAACGAAATATATGCCCTGCATGATACTGGTTGCTTTATTAGAGATCCATAAATGACAGGTAAAGTTTGAAGGTTCGTCTGCAAGGGGTGCCATTCCAAACTCTGGAAGGATGGCAATGAAAATGCTGATAAAAAGGGCGAGACTGATCAACAGCACTGTAGTTCTTGTTGACCAGGCTCTGATATAGGTGTGTCCTTTCGTAGCATACGATCCCTCTTGAAACCTATTAACACATAAAAGGGAGATAATGAACAGAGAAAAAAACTGAAAACAAGTTGTAGATGACTGAAACATATCACAAAAAGCATGAGCATTTCCAAAGGAACTCCTAAAATAGTATACCAGTCCTAGAGGCGCGGTAAGAAGAACCATTATAACTGTGAAGCAGCTCAAGGAAATAATCAGCTCATCAACTGCTGATCGTTCACTCTGTCGTTTATATTTACATCCGACATAAATTGGAAAGATGTTGACGATAATCATCGCAACTTCAATGACTATTGTTAAGAAACCAGACACATCCTTAGCGGTCATGACTTAAACTTGTTTTATCCTATCATTTTTCCTCAGGAAATGAATTCCCCTTGACACGCTGGATTGTAAATCAACACTAAACCACGATTACATTTGGAATGACACTAGATGTGCGTGCATTATAACAGTGTCTCAATTATCACCACGTGGAGAATCTGTCTATAGCTTCATGAACCAAGCAAATGACTTCACTCAATCCCAGAACATTGATCTATACTCGAAGCAGAAGCCTTTAAGGAAAGCCAAACACTCCTCGTTGACAATCTTTTCCATGAATAATTACTCTGTTATCAGCTTGTTTTGAAACAGGTCAATATCTCCTTGTCTAAAAACAAAATAGGCTCACACAAAATATTAGGATACGTCTTGCTTGATTAATCGAGTAGTATCAGTAATGACTGACTAGATTCAGTTACTTTACATAGGGATGAACTAATTTTACAATGTAAGGGTTCCGTAATATATAGATTTTTCCATAAGCATCATATGTTAAGAGGGAAATGTTCATACAGTGATATATTTACCGAAGATCTATCTGGAAATAGATGTACTAAATGTGCCTTCTATAGTAATTTGAATGACACAGCTGAAGGAATACTTGTACACACACACACACACACACACACACATTTACTCGCGGACCTGGGTTCGAAACTCCGTAAAGTACGAATTTAATTTCTCTAACCTGTATAATAGTATTGTTTGTATTAAACTATATATATATATATATATATATATATATATATATATATATATATATATATATATATATATATAAAGAATACAAATCATATGGCGAATAACAACCCTCTCAAGCGTACTGGATCCACCAAGGGATCACGTCTGTCAGGGATTAATTAAAATAGATGCAATAAACTGACGACGAACAGTACGAAACTAGTAACTAACTAGCCTAAGCGCTTTCGACTCTTAATGAGTCTTTTTCAAAGGCAAATACAAAACATAGTTACGACAAACAAATAAACACAAAAACGTTGCGTTTGTAAACCTCTACATTTCTATCTTCACATGTGTTAAAACTATAAATACAACCAGCTTGTGTAGACTAGTTGCGGAAACTGAAAACGTTGTATAATTCCCTAAAAGTCTACAAGCCAAAGCGACATCTATTTTTATTTTGTGTACATATGTAACGCAGATTATATCCCGGATATTTGGTTCTATACCGGTTATTCTTATAGTAAAAATTGAAGGATAAGAAGATTTAGAAAATGTTAAATTCTACTAGTGCATAGTTTTCATTTTCTAGTCTTCTTGGTTTAGACCGCTTGGTTTCAATGTTCTAAGGCGGCGTATCCAGTATGATTCCTTTTCCTTCCTGGTTTCGGAACTCCAGCTGTGGTTGTTGGCAATAGCGATAAGTATTATATCACTGAAAGTGTGGCCAGGGGAGGAGAAGTGTTCTGCGACCGGGCTTCTGTACAGCTTTTTTGTCATCCAATCAGATCTATGAAGGTTTATCCTTATGTGTAGCTTTTCAGTTTCTCCCACGTACTGAAGGCCACAGATCTTACATGTGATGAGATAAATCACATTCTCTGTTTTGCACGTTTTGTTTGGACCATGTATGTTTAGTTTTTCTTTAGTCACTGTGCTAGTGAATGTCTTGGTCTCTATCATATGTTGACAAGAAGACTAGAAAATGAAAACTATGCACTAGTAGAATTTAACATTTTCTAAATCTTCTTATCCTTCAATTTTTACTATAAGAATAACCGGTATAGAACCAAATATCCGGGATATAATCTGCGTTACATATGTACACAAAATAAAAATAGATGTCGCTTTGGCTTGTAGACTTTTAGGGAATTATACAACGTTTTCAGTTTCCGCAACTAGTCTACACAAGCTGGTTGTATTTATAGTTTTAACACATGTGAAGATAGAAATGTAGAGGTTTACAAACGCAACGTTTTTGTGTTTATTTGTTTGTCGTAACTATGTTTTGTATTTGCCTTTGAAAAAGACTCATTAAGAGTCGAAAGCGCTTAGGCTAGTTAGTTACTAGTTTCGTACTGTTCGTCGTCAGTTTATTGCATCTATATATATATATATATATATATATATATATATATATATATATATATATATATATATATATATATATATATATATATATATATATATCAGTGTTTTATCTGCCCATACGTCATGCGTCTAATACGCAGAATTTTCAGATCTGATGCATAAAATTAGTCGACAGTACGTAAATTGACGCCCCCAATGGTATGTTTTGCTGATTATCACAAAACTGATTATCACAAAACAAAAGTTTGGTCTAGACATCGTCGCGGTACGTGAAATGACGCACCCAATGCTATGTTTTGCTGCTTAACACAAAGTAAAGGTTTGGTCTAACTACTTCATTTGCTGGTTTACATCTCTCCCAAACAGAGAAAACACGCGCACATCAGTTTCTTACGTTGACGTTATCATAATACACAGGGTTACAACAGAGTGTGGAGTCTGGAGCTGATCTTATGAGACCTGTAACTGTCACATTATTTGTAGCAACAGGATCTTAAACCTTAAGTCACCAGACGCAAGATGCGAAAATTAATATGTGATTTTACAGTTCTTCTCACGAGAAACTATTATTTCATTCGCATCCATGTAACGTAAAGAAGCAACAATTTTCTTTTGCTCAATTGTATGACTTGCTTTGTTCCAAGATACAATCGGCGTTCGAATGAAAATGTTGTCCAGGGAAGAAAAATATTAAAATAGACCCGAAACGAAATTATCATTTTGGCAGCTTTTTTACATTCGCCCATCGACAATAGCATTGTTATCAAACCAGATGAGATAATGGTTACTCGTTTGACGAAACGTCATTTTGTGTATCAGTGGTTGAAAAAATACGTATGGCTACGTTTTCAAAAAGAAGTTAAGTCGAGTGAAGAATGCGACAACGAAGACACATCTATGTTTTGCCATATATTAAAAGAAGCTAAAATAAACTGCAATGACCAAATGAGCAAAAAAAAAACAAACTAATAAATTTTAAAACAGTACACTAGGAAGGCATGCTGGGTTGCCAGAACACAGACTGCTGATTGAAGGATCACAACACCAGGCAGTTTTTAATGCCGTTTTACTAACAAGACAAAGCTGGGAAAGTAATAATTAAGTGTGTCTATTGACTGAGTGTTAAAGACATCCCCTTTTTTAAAATACAAATATCTTCTTAATTTAATGCACGACTAAACGGCTAAATAAATTGATACCTTTGGCATTTTGAATAATTCCGCCGTCCAGTATGACTTGGTTACTTACCTGTTCTGAGGTACTGGAGAGCCTATCAAACATTGTTGAGGATAGACTTATACACGACCTACATAATTCGTCAATTGTGAGAGCAATGGCAGATGAAAGTACTGACAAAGCCAACAACAAACGCCTAGTCATATATGCTCAGAATATTTCTGAATATATGAAACCATCAACAAGATTTGTTAACAAATATAGAATGTTTAGATGCTTCGGGCAAAGGAATTACCTTATTAGCATTTTTTTTTAAAATTACTAAAGACTGATCATCGGCTTGAATAAGAGTCAGAGGTTTGGATTTTACAGAAATTGTGTCAGAACTGAGGGAAATGTTTTACTAGTACAACAATAAAATATGTTAGTTTACGTCAAAAGAGACTATACACAACGCATTTTCTCAAATGCGGGGAGGTCGTTGGTTCGATCTGCGGTCGAGTCATACCAAAGACTTACAAAAATGGTGCTAACAGCTTCCTCGCTTGGCGCTCAGCATTAAGGGGTTAGTGTTCGGCCTAGTAGGATAATGTGACTGGGTGGGACATCATGCTACATGTCTGCGGCATGATTCACCAGTACTAGACATCACTATAAACTGCCAAACTGTAGACATCGTAGCGATATGACTGAGAAATTGTTAAAGCTACGTTAAAAAATCATAAACACATCACATCATATCACATCACATCACACAACGCACTTTAAAGATGATTCCATTAATTAACCAACTTCCAGCAATAACAAAACAGGGACGAACGACAAAGTAGCTTTTTACATTTGAAACAGGCATAGACATACAATTTATATTCATTTTCTTACAGGCCCTGATATTCAGACAGCACTACCGATAATCCATTGTAAACTGTAAATGGTTTCAACAGTAGTTACCGAAAACGACATACTAAACCGATTTTGGCAGTAGAAGGTATTGGCATTAAAAGTCATGATAAACCTAATCGTATAATTAACACGTAAACGTAATGTAAATTTCAAAACAATACTCGCAAATAGGACATGGAAGCCCACATCGGGAATGACAGCAGCAATAATCAGCTTGCTGGCCCACACTATGCTACAACTGTTCGATGGTCAGCCGACTGAGTTGATAAGACGAAGCCCGGTGAAAATCACGATGGATAGCGATGACGTCTTCGATAACCTTCAAAAAGTTCCTTGTTGAATCAAAGAAAATACTATTCCCGTTTGGAATTCTGAATAAATTTCGATACATTTCCTTGTTCAAGAATGTATGTATGAACACTAGTATTTTGTAAAGAAAGAATCAGTAATTCCATTTTTAAAAAAAATCAAACTGATCACAACAAGACACCTTTAAGTATTGAAAACTGAAAGCCCAACTTTCTAGTTCTTCTCAAGAAAACGGTTATTCAGTAAGTTAAACGCCAAACATACGTACGCAAACATACAAGATGCAAAGTTAGAATATTGTTATGTCTGTTCTTTAGATAACTATCTCTATTTTTCTGGAATAAATATAAACAGTCCTTAATTAATCTACTCAGACTTTATAGCCATAATTGTATCCTAGACGGATAAATATTGGAAGACTTATCTAGATAAATATATTAAGATAATAGAATGTTTTCTATTTTCACATGGTTTGCACTGATATGAACAAACTATTAATTTGCTTCCGTTGAAGCGAGTGAGCATAATTGGAACCTTCGATTTTCATTAAAGAAAATCAATATCAAAGAAATTCAAGAAGAAACTTGCTAAGATTTAATTAGGACAAGGAGCGGAAAATAGAGACTGTCATTATCTAGCCTTGGAGAAACAGTTGACTGTCCGGATATTTCAATTTGAATTTAATTATGCTACACAACTATTAAAGAAGATAACAAGAGTTGCGAAAGGGATGATTATACCTTATTAGCCTTTCCAGCATAAATCGTGCATAAAAGCAGTGGTTCAATTACTTTTATTTCTTCGCGGATTGGGTTTGTGAGAGATTAGGAGATACCAAATAGATTAGTTCTATTTCTCGTGCCGTGGATAAATCTATATGATTAAGCTTTACGACTTCGTTTGAAATTAGAATTATATAGATACTACATCATTACCATCACAAAACTTAGCCATGTGACACCTTAGCCATGTGAGATTTGGTTTTAATAGGTAGCAATGGCACTAAAAGAGCATAATAATAAATTAGAAATCAACGACTTGGCAGAAGGGCAAAAAATATTCCTTATTTTGGTTATGCGCTAAAGCCCTCAGGACTGAACAATTTATAGATCTATTTATTCGATTCTTAACTATAAAATGCTTTTTGATATGCATTTTAAGCAGCTATTACGCTCCCAGCCTGAATTTAAACGGTACCGATGGTCCTTGAATAATATCCTATTTAGTTTACTTGGACAGAATACTACTTAAACATAACAATTTCTTGAACTTGATGTTATTGATGTTTCCAGTTTTCCAAGAACCAGGATAGCGACGAAATGAAAGTGCAAATATAATAATGGGTTTGCAAAACGTATAACATTGTTGATTCCATCGTTATATAAATTTTGCAAATTAAAAGTCTAATAATAACAGCTATTGCAATGGTGCGAGATAGATTAACAAACTAATGTATCAACTATCGCAGCTGAATAAGTTATATTTTAGCCATCCTATACACATGCTCCCTTTGAATGATTCTCGTTCTATAGCATATGTTATCTAGCCAGCAACCGTTACCTTCTGGCGTTCAGAAAGTCCATTCATGTTAAAACATATATTATAGGACCAACATATATATATATATATATATATATACATATACATATATATATACATATACATATATATATATACATATATATATATGTATATATATGTATGTATATGTATATATATGTATATGTATATATATATGTATATGTATATATATATATATACATATACATATATATATACATATATATATATATATATATATACAAATAATACTATATAACTGAAACTATTAATTACTTTTGAGGAGATTCTAAAATTAGTCGCCTAATCAGGATACCATGTTTGTGAATATCTGATAAATCCTACTTAAATAGCTGAATCAAGTTAATCGCTGACTGCTGTGTTACATTTCCGGTGATCGTTAGATTTGATATAACTTTCAAACGCCTTCTTTTAAAATGATTTGAAACATTTGCTCCCCTATGTGCTCTACGCAGATATGAAGCTGAAAACCAATTACAGTTTTGAGAATGACGTAAATCTTAGGCGAATTACGTCACTGACTAATCAGTTAGGAGATACGGATTTAAATTGTTACCGGTCTGTAATACTGGCTTGTTCCGATGTGTTAACCCTATATACACCATAGCGGATCGTACAGATATTTCAGAGCGTTGACCTAGTGGCATCTGTTGGATTTTATGAGCATTCTCCCTTATTATGTAATGCCAGCTAACTAACAGCATGTAACAGCGGTGCATCGTTATTTTGTATATCGGCTGAAAATGGTGAAGGCAGCTGACTTCAAACGGTTACATTGTAAATTTAACATCGAAAGTATGACTACATACCAGAGGAAATCCAATACATGTTTATTTGAGGGAAAGCATGTATGTGTACAAACACGGACCGGTAGTGGATAATTGCTTATTCATCAGACCATCACTTGTGTGCTCTACTTGTATCATTCATATAGAAATTGTAAACATTTCAGAAACTCGATTTTCAATGGATGCGATTGCTTGCCGCTGGATTGAATAAATTTCACAGACCCGAAGCACCGAAATATCTGAAAGATCTGCCAAGGCGTAGATAGGGTTAACACATCGGAACTTTGGCTAGCAAAGGTGGGGTACATACGAAATCAAGTGTCATCTTTCCAATCAAAGCTTGCCTTCTCTTTGATGAACGAAACTCACAGATGTATTCGCTAATACTTGGAGATTTTACTGAGGAAGTTTCCATACATTATATAATATGCTATCAATACGTTTGATAAGAATACTTTCTAATGGGGAGTTATGACTCTTGACTCAAACATGGATTTCCAAATGCTATTTTAACAGAACAGCATTTAAATGAGGTAAAAACTATTCAATGTTTAGACCATGAGAGAAAAACCAGGTCTGAAGTAACAATGAGTCAATGGAATATTTCTATATAGTATCAAGCCGTGCTTATTCTCCGTTGTTATTGAGGTCCCCCCCCCCCCTTTTTTTCCTTCATAATTACAGTGCTGACATCCTGAACAAACTTACACAAATAGTCGATAATAGACCAGATATATACGGATTGATATAAATAGGCAGGCTGCATGGCATGCAATTTATTTCAGAAAAACTACTACTTGTTAACCATACTGAGGTTTTCTCCTTACCTCTTGGACAACAAAACATCTTCCGGCATTGCAACCCGTGAAATTAGCAACCGGAATATCCTGCCCTTATTTCAATCAAAGCCGACAAGTTCCGACTGACCAGTGACGTGAAACTTTCTAAGCAATCGCATGGGCATGGTACGTCTCAAATATTTAAAGTCTTCAATATGATATTTCATCCGAGTTAAATGTATAATTCTCTAAAGCCCGACTGCAAATGTTGCGGAAACAAATCGTCCTCTCGGATAATGGACGTAAAGCCGTCTTTATTAAATAGACTGTAAAATCTAACAAATCTGGATAATAGTGTTATGGACTCGTTCTGACTACACTGAACTAATGAGATTACAAGAAGTACAAACCGTAGAAATGTATAGGCAAATGTACAGGCAATATTCTTAACGTAATTTTGCTGAAAAAATTGTATATATAATACTTTCCTAAATTTAATGAACCTTCTTAACAACGCAGGCACGCAACGCATAATTAGTAATACGATCATTGGCAATATGCAAACAAAGAAAACTCATTACAGACTGACACCCAGATTTATTGAGTTTTGACTCTTTTATAACGGAGTTGCGATCGATATGGGTTCGCAAGGGAAATTATACTGACCGCTTCTGATACATCAGGTTGTGTCGCTAATTAATGCACGTAAGCCTGAAAGCCCTTAAGTTCAATTATATTATTGCATTTCAACAATTTTGAGGTACATTAATCAAGCCGTACTTATACTTAAAAATGGAAATGAAGACGCATACAATTTAATTTTTAAGTCTGATGTGCATCCCTCGATGCTATGATTATGGCATGCTAAAATTAAAATTTTTTGTACATTGTTTCCTGTTTTCTCTATAACGTGTGCCCTAATTAAAGATGGAATAGATCAGTATAATTTAATCGTTATTATACGGTGCATTCTAGTTATAGAAATCCGCATTTCGGAGAGATGACAAGAGGGTTATAGCAAACCGGACTGGAGAAAAATAATGTCGATTGGGAATTTAAATGGGTAATGACAGAAAATTTAAAAACCGCCATAAAGAAAATACTTGAATACTTCAATTAACTTTCCCATATATTATTTATTTTCGAAAAGCTGATTTAACTGGCTCGTCAAGTTATGAAGGAACTTTTGGTTGCATTAATTAAAAACCTTCAGGATGGAATATTTTATTAAATTGTATTAAAACCAATTTTTTTATTCTTGCAATATAATTGCGTACTATTTCAATAAAAAGTATGATTCTCTGTGTGAGATCCTATACATTGTATAATACTTAAGTTGGCAAATTTACAACTCTGTAGCAATAGTGCGGGATAAGCAGATTTCTTCTGTCGAGTATATCACAAACGTTTCGCGTGTTCATGGAAAACTGTTTGATGAAGTATGAACGCAGTCGGCAGTCGGTCAGCAACGATGAAGCCTCACTTTGAGATTTTGGCGGAACCCAATCACTGACAAAGACGTATGACCATATTTGGCCGCGTCTTGAGATAACTGTATAAGAAGAAAGGAAAGTTGCTTGGCAAGATCAGTCTTTTCCGTCAGAACTCAAAGGACACTTGTATAGGTTACAGGTAAGCTACCGTCTGTGTACAAATTTCTGTAAAGTACAAGGATTTGTGATGCTACGATATTAAAGTAAGAGTTCAGTCCAAGATCAGTACATTTGCAACATTGTATTATTTTAATATTTCTTTACTATTCTTTATTATAATATATTGGTAAGTTAGAAGAACATATTTACTTGTAATTTTTAAAGTTAATTATTGTAAAGGGCAACGTCAGCTACTATTAATTCAGAAATGAGATACGCTTTAAATAGTAGAGTTTGATATATTGGTATTTTATATTAAATTCAGTAAAATCTATTTCTACCGATTGCGGTATTGGTCTGAAATATTTAATTACCTGTATGATATTCAAAAAGGCAGAAATTATACAAATGTATGATATTGTTAAACGAAGAAATATCGTAGTCTTGTATGTATCTTTTTTTTATTCGTAATTCACGTTTATGTAGATTGATTTTGTAATTTTGTATGTTGATTGTTTCAGTAAAGATCAGTCTCTTCCGTCATAACTCAAAGAACGCTTGTATTGTTTACAGATCTCGCACCCTCGCATTACCAGAGCTTTCCACCAAGAGATGTAGCCGTATCTACACCGTTATGCGTGACACCTAATCTTTGAGAGTCCCAACTCTCTCTCTCTCTCTCTCTCTCTCTCTCTCTCTCTCTCTCTCTCTCTCTCTCTCTCTCTCTCTCTCTCTCTCTCTCTCTCTCTCTCTCTCTCTCTCTCTCTCTCTCTCACCGGAAATAGATGACCAGGAAGAGGAAACGAATTTTTGTACTAAAACTAATTATATTAAAACATATTGATTTAAGACGCTTTTTTTCACAAGTCAGACCAGTAAACAAGCTTTAAGTTTTAAACTGACATAAAATCACGTTAACAGGGATTTATAAATAGTATAATGAAACTGCATGTGCAGTTTAAAAGCAAAACGTGATTTATATTTTAGTAAGATTAATTATATCGTAATTTTTGTAAAACAGCATCTGAACTTGGATAAATATCTTCAGTGGAAGATGAAGTAAATATTCAAATGAATGTTACTGTCCTAAATCGTGTAGTTCGCTGACAAGTTGTATAGACAAATGAAAAGAATAGAATACATCAATTTTAAAACAGTCAGTTTGACGATTGACAAAACTGATTTGCTACTTTACAGATACGCTCACGAAGCTGTACTCCTTCTATAGCAAAACGTAATATGTAACTTCAAGAATCTAAATAACGTTGCCATTAAAAGTTATTTGTATAAAAAACAAATTTTAATTTCGTGTTTACAAACATTTGGAACAACTTCCCCAAAAGTTATAAATCAGGAACTAAAATGCTTGCGATCGTTTAGGATGGAAATAAAACAAATTTCTGTTATAAAATTACGTGCAGAACCTTTTGATGTATCGGAGCTGAAAACTAAAACAATTCGTAAATATTTTGCATTTCTAAGCTATTAAAACCCGTTAGTAAGAAATAGGTTATTGTGTGTCGCGTTTGCTCTGCCCGGTTATTGCGAAGTGTATAAACATGGATATTATTACAGTGTTCATGTGCAAACATCGCCGCAGGCCAGTATTAATCTATTATTCAAGTTGCCGTTAACCGTCAGTCATACTATAGCTAGTAGCAGCTAGTCAAAGGCTTGTAGTGTTGACACCCATGCGTTAAATATTGACCCAAAGAGCAAAAGAGGCCAGTAGGGTAAACAGGGCGAGAGAACATTGTCCGCTACCTTTGATTGGATACGTCAACCGCGACATCCAATCGAAATTAATATAAACGATGTAATTAAAACTTAGATCGGGATTATAGCTCAAACTCGCTACAAAATTGTCAGTAGACCTAAGTAGTTTCATAAGAAAACGGTTACTCCCGGAAGCCACTTATAATTTGGCGGTAAAACTTAGTACCAGATTGTAAGAGAAGAAAAGCTTCGAAAAGGTCTGTAAGTTATTTGCTTAATTTTTACAGAACATTAGGGCGTCATAATTGTAATTATTTGCAATATGTATACTTCATTACTATTATTGTTTAGTATGTAGAATTAGCTTGTAGTGTTTCACTTATGTGCGTATTTGAGAGGTGAATTTGAGTTTGCGTAGAGAATTATGTCGATTGTTAGTTTGTCAGAATTAATTTTGTAATTCGCGGGTAGGTTACTTCGTAGTAACCAGCACATTTAGTCATGTGTTATGTTAGAGTTTACCAATGTTGAAATGGAGTTTGGAAAAATGATTGAAATATGTAAGATTAGTTACAATAGATGTATGAATATAACAGAGCATGGATGTTTAAATATTTGTATATTTGTATGAGTTGTAATGTAAGAGATGGGTCTCATTATTGTGATATTGTCAGTAAATGGGATTGGAAGTAAGTACTGATATGAAGCAAGTTATTGTTGTGTGTATTCGAGTAATTGATACCAAGCTTTTAATATGTTGTGTTTATTATGTTGTGTTTTACCATACAATAATATATGTGCTATTTACTGACACAGACTAGTTAACAATATAATATATGAAAAAGCCTATTAGGACATTTACAATAATAAATATCTATTTGATTTATCAGATTCTCTAGCATGTAGTAGATATCAAGATAATTCTAATAAGAAAGTTATTGGAAAATGACAGATGAATTTATGTATGTGCCGGTGAGAGAGTTTGTTGGATTAAGAAGCAAAATGTATGCAGTTATGTTAGATGACAATAAACTGGCAAAGACAGGGAAAGGCACCCCTCTCAGATATGTCAAAATTGTTGATGACTTTTGACGATTTCAAAACAGCTCTAAACATTAGCGTCAGTTTTATCAAAACTAATCTCATTAGAACAAATGATCATAAATTCGAAACAATACAATTCTGAAACATGGACCAAAAAAGTTCGATGATAAAAGGTAATGCCGAGACTGAATTAATACGCCTGCACTTGGACATTACGTATGTAGTTTTGTCTAAATAATTAGAAAAAATGTTACAAAAAGCTAACATTAGTTGATTGAGTTAATAGGAAAATAAAAAAAATGTTTATTAACAATCAATTATTTGAATATGATGATGAAATTTCACTGTAAATTTTAGAGAATCAAACTCTCACTGATCAGATTAGACGCTAGCAAATATTTTCATTATCTCCAAAGTTTATGTTATGCACTTGCACTAAAATATGACAATTTGCATAATTCAGTCCGCCAAGGTCAGTATACCAAAATTACCGTAGACTTGGACAGGTTGATAGTTTTGGCAAAAGGTTGTAAGTATCTTCTCATTAAAATAGAAATGAAAAAACTATTGGAATCTCACCGTAAAGTAACTGGTAGAATTAAATTCTCGTTATTTAATAACGATAACATATTTTTCTTGGTAGCAAACATTTAAATGCTGTGTGTTAGTGAAGAAATATAACTTTTTAAAAAGTAAGATAATTCTGTTCTATCCTAATTTAAAATCTTTTGTAAGTTATATAACATAGCATACACAGTGAGTTTTAGTCTTTTATCTCAAATTTCCGCTTATATAAAAGTTAATTCACTGTATTTTAATCAAGCAAGATAAATCCGTAACGAATAGGTATTAGTTGATCAAGTGAGACAAATCCATCAAACATAAATATTAGCAGATCAAGATAGACAACTCTGTTAGGCATAACTTAGTAACACAGTTGTCTGCAATTTTATGTGAACATGTATGACCATCGTTGGCTTTTTATAGAAATGTATTTAAAATTCTTTCAAATGTACTTGGCTATAAAAAAGACTTACATACACAGACAGACAAACAGACACAAGTTTTATCAAGAAAATATCACAAAAATAACAAACTATAAATATAACTATAATATTCTAACTAACGTACAAACAAGATACACTCTTAGCTTCAAGTTAATTTTAGACAGAATACAAGCATGCCAAGTTATAAAACTTATTGATTTTTAGTATATTCTAGCAACGTCAAACACGGAATTTAACTGCAAAAGTGCTGGTTTTATAAACTCTATTCAGACCTCTCTGATGTATTTGGAAACTTAAATATTTTACATAAAATGTTTTGGTATTCAGAAATCCACTCTGTAGTTTATAATAATTGTAACTCTTTTTATTAGGTATGCTATAAGTGCCTGTGCAGTATTACGTAACTATATAATAATTTTTCTATCATATATATTCATATATAACTGAATTTCATATCTCAGTGTAAGAATGTTGGATTCTCGCATTTACGCCTTGAGTTCGATTCCCATCAAGGACAATATCCTTGGGTAGGCTCTAAACGCCATTTGGCAAAATGAAGAGAGAGTCTGGAAAACTACCTCAACATGCAACAAACAAATACACTCTCCCACCGTGTCAACGGGTGTTGGGTGCGTTTTTGCACTACCTGGTTTGCCATGGTGGGAGAGTGAACAAAATTATATAAGGTTCCCCTTCTAGGAAAGGTCAGGACAAGTTTATGTAATGCTTGTTTGTGTTTGTGTGTATATATGTATGTTTGTGTCGTCTGAGCCGTCCAAAGATAAACAGCGAGATGATGTGAGGTCGTGATCTTGTGACTTCGTTACAGGGGTACCCCACACGAGGGGTATTCCAAATGAAACATTGCTAGACTAAAAAGATCCTCATAAGGTTCCTGGTCACAACAAAAGGTCTTTAAATACAGAGCCCTCTGAGATTCTAAAGTTTCGGTTAAGAAATTTAGAAATTTGCGGTGGGTAATGGCCTAACACAGATGAAGAGTCCATTTGGCCACAAATAAGGCTTACATATAAAATATACTGCCCTCTAAGTTTATGATGTTTCGTCTTGTGTATCTAGAAATTTTGCCTTTGCCTTGGGGTATACCTGAAGGAGACTCTTAGAACATTATTAGTTTTATGTGACAGAACTCGTGGAGTGGCAGACCGAATGACATCATGCTTTTTATTGTTTGTCTTTTAGGTTAGAAATATCTTTATCAAATAAAATATCAACCATATTATCAATAAATGTCATTAGATCATCTGACAAACCCGCTATACTCATATCATTTTCTGTCGCGAATAACCATACTGATACATATTTTGGTGATATATGGTTACCAACTTTTAATACAATCGCTTATTATTTTAGGTTTAACAACAGTATAACCTAACGCTGATTTGACAAAATTAAATCCAATATGTCGGGTTCAGAATATCGTTATATATAATATTGTTTAATATGACCTTTCTCAAATATGTATAGGGACTGTAATAGGGAATTGAGTTGTTCCTATCTCAGAAACCCCCTACCATGGAAAAAACATTTTGTCGGAAATATTAATGTCATGATTTTGACCTAAAAAAAAGGTTTAACTGGAAATTTTGAGCCAAGTATACCTTGTTTTCGTACAAAGATATGGGCTAAAAAAAAACCCCAAGGCATTTGAGTTGTAATTCACTTTAATATCGAAAATCATAAATTTGGCCGGCAATATTCCCACCTCGCGTAATCGATAGTTGCGATACGTTATTAGGCTTGCACGAAAAGCACGTGTTTATAGCCATTTCTTTTAAGCAGGCTGGTTAACTCTGATAGAGCTTTTAATTACTCCAGAAATCAATAGATCTACATCCACCCATGTCAGCAATGCGTGACACATAACATTATTCGAATCAATACCAAAATATGATATAAACTAAAAATTTAAATATAATATTATCTTTTTGTTCGAATGTTTCACATTCTTTGGTTCTTTTAATGAATGAGGAGGTCATTATTACAAAGTAGTGTATTTGAAGGGGTCATCGTTTTAAAGACGTGTATTATACTGGATTATTATTAAAAAGAAGCACATTAGAAGGGGTCATTCCTTATAAAGTAGTGTATTAGAAGGGGTCATAATTATAAAGTAGTGGATTAAAAGAGTCACTAGTAAAAAGAAGTTCTACAGAGTAGTGCATTAAAAGTGGGTCATTATTACAGATTGGTGCATTAGAAGGGGTCATTATTACAAAGTAGTATATTAGACGGCGTCAATATTACAAAAAGTACATTAGAATGGGACGTTATTACAAAGTATTCAATTAGAATCGATCATTATTCAAAAAAAGAGCAAAAAAAAAACGTTTCAGTTATGATGTCTGGGTTCCTTGTCGGTGTTAGAGCGAAAGGTGTTCTGAACTTCTTGTAATTCATAAATTCATTTTTAAAAATGTTATTATATATATATATATATATATATATATATATATATATATATATATATATATATATATATATATATATATATATATAGTTACGTGACAAGGGCTCGTATGCAGTAACAAAGAAAAGAGTGAAAGCCAACAAGCTTTTTGTATATTTTAACAAAACAATTTCTTTTCTTAAACAACAATGTAAAAATTGGTAAATAGTACTTACAGTGTGTCATTATAATCCAATATTTGATCCTAAAAAGGAAAACACAAGTCCTATCACTAAATAAATAGTACTATTAGAATAAAGGATGGAGTCCCGACGACGTATACATATGGAATGGAATGATGTCAGATGTAGTCCAAGGTATGAAAATAAAAATAATTCCTCATTTGGATCACAGTCTTTGTTTCCGAATAATTCTAAAAAAACTTTCATGAGTATCTTTCAGAGTTATTTTATAGAAAAGTCAACTTTTTAATTTTCCAGGGAAATGATTTTTTAAATCCAAAAATAAGACGAAGATTAAACAATCTTAGCAACAAATTAAAAAAATACACCCTGTTCGTTAAGGCTTTGAATGACTCTGTCCGAAAAATATTAGGATTATGTATTTAGAAATCCAATGCCTCCTTTGAAGTCTCGTTAGATTGATCAAGTGGTCTCTTACTGCACTATTTTTGTCACGTCCGCCAATATGAACCCAATAAAAACCAATCATAAAAAGGTTGTTTACAAACAGTAATCACGCAAAGAAAGTACGCCCGTAATACTGAACAATCATGTTAACTTCCTGTTGATGCTGTTACCAGGATAAGTCGAACTCATTGATAATTCTCACGTAATACATCTTCGTCTTGAATAAGCAACTTTTGGTATAAAAATATATCTCACTACTAAAACAAGAATCCCGAATCTGAGTAAAATATTCATTGCAGAAAAATAAATTGAAACAAAGAAAAAATAAAAAGAATGTTAAACCTTACAAAGAAGCAATTTAATCACATATACGTAACACTTCTCCAAAAATGAAAAAAGATTTATATAATAAATCTTTCTTTTTACTGTCTGTAAATTATTCATGCGATAAAGAATATCGCATAAGAATATTTTTATTAATTATATAAAGTGTATATAAGATAGTATTTCTATACACGGAAAAATGCATCTACAATAAAATTGTTTTTTTATTTGATTAGCCTGATGTTCAGATTATACTCTTCCAAAATCAAACTCCAACTTAATAAACTTTGATATTTATTTTTCATCTTGTGGATGAAAGTAATGGTGATGTGATCACTATTGTTACGACTCTCTAGTTTAATTGTGTATGATAAGGAAACAATTATGTACAAATCTTTTTATTTCCTTTTTATTTCATTAAATTTAATTATTAATATAATTATATTAATATCAGTCTAATATGTTGTTAAAAAATATCGTGTTTATTTGGTCCGTAAATGTGACTCATGTGAGCACGTGCTGTGTATGATAACATATTCATTACAAGTAAACATTCAGGAATAACTATGAAAACGGGTGGCTGATACTTGGTCAGGCTTTCCTAATGTCCATAAGTATTACGAACTTGCATGCGTCCTCGTGCGCGTGTAATTCAAACAACGTATTAGCTTCATTTATATGTTGAGTTTTTTTGTAAGACAGTCAGTCTGTGTCGAGTCATACACAGTCGTAAAGTCGCAAAGTAAGTTTATTGTAACATCTTAGAGTTATACAACTTATATTACCTTAAAAGGATATTTTTGTTCTAGAAGAAGTCGTCTGTTCGTATTTCTACATAGAACAACATGTTTTGTTAGAGGAGATAATATTAATTCATTTTTCGGTATAATTGTTTTCCTGGAGAACAAACTTACTGATTTAGACAAAGATATTTTCCGAAAATATTCTAAATTGGAACGGAACAATACAAACTGCGTTTTATTGTGTAAATTCTGGATTTTTCTGTTAGTCGTCTGACGTCATCACCCGCCATTTTCGATGGAAACTGAACTTCAGACTGTGTCCAAAACTTTTACAGGACTAATGAAAAAGATTTAGAACAAACAATTTAGATCGTTTCTGTAAACGGTAAGTCTTCTTTAACATATTTTCATTTTTTTCATGTTTTCTATGAAAATAACTTATTTTTCTTAAACGTTTACAAAGTTTGTTCTCTTCATTCTTTCTTTTGATACTTTGGACGAGCCGATACGCAGCACTATACACAACAACCTAAGAAGGAGCCGACCTAATGTAAACTTAAAATGTTTCAATGCCAAAATTAAAGCTAAACATTCCTTTTCGATTTTTGAGAAATACCTTTGGTGCTTATTTCATTTCTTTGAGAAATAGGACTAGGTGATCAATTCCATTATTGTCTTCATGAATTAATAATGTTCCAACCCCAACATAACTTACATCCACGGACAATTTAAAAGACTGATTGGAATTTGGAGTTGTTAGAACCCTTTCACTTTTGAGTATTGCTTTTAACCTATCGATAGCTTCCTGACATTTTTCGGTCCAGAGAAACTTATTCCTCTTGCTTGACAAATTTGTCAGACGTACAGCTATAAATGCAAAATTTAAAAGAAGCGTTCGATAGTGTCCAGCCATACCCAAAAATTGCAATAATTGTTTTTTTTTTACCGACAGACACAGGAAAATCAAAGATAGCCTTCACCTTTGCATCAATAGGTTTGACTTGACCATGTCCCAAAATATGTCCTAGGAAAGTTACACAAACACGACAGAACTCATTTTCAGATAAATTGATTGTCTAATTAGCATTTGTAAGTCTTTCAAAGAATTTCTAAATCGTGTCTAGATATCTTTTCCATATATCGTTTTAGATAATGAAGTTCTCAATATAAGCGTCACAATTATCTAGACCAGGAGTTCAAACGTTGAAAGGTACTTGGAGAACGCTTCATCCCAAACGGCATTACTTTATACGGGTAGAGTCCATATTTATTCCCAAATGCCAAAATTTCTTTCGCTCTTTCCGTCAGTGGAATTTGTCAAAATCCTATTAGAAAATCACAACTGTGGTGACGTATTTGTCATTTCAAATTTTATCAATGCAATCATCGATCGTTGGTAACGGAAATGAATCCGTTTTGTCACCCTGTTCATCTTTCTTTAATCAGTGCGCATAAGGAAATATTTATCCAATTTCGGAAGAAGTATGCATGGTAAACTCCAATCACTTTTACTGGGCTCTATCAATTCGTTCTTCATCAAATACTAAACTTCGTTTTTAAGTATTCCAGTTTGAGGGGGTTCATTCTGCGTGGGTGTTTTTTTAAACGTCCTGAATCCACCATTTCAACGTCATGACAATTTGTTTTTGTCCTCGTAGGAATATCAAGAATCAAGTGCTCATATTTGAATAATAACTGTTTATGTTCATTTCCTTCTTCTTGCTGAAAATGTAAACGTTTCTGGTCTAGATCTTTCATAATTTCCGAATTCCGAAAAGTTGTTGCTCCATGTTCAACGGTGTCCAATTGAATTCCTTCACATTAATTCTCAGTTTGTGGATAAGGTACCAGTAAACTAATTGTATTATTTACAGGGCTATCTCTTTCAATATATTCCTTTATCAATATAATGTGGCAAAGTTTTTTTTTTTGTTTTTTGCCTACCAGAGGTATTTATGATGTAATTTAAAACATTTGCTTTCTTTTCAACTCTGTATGGACCGTAATACTTGGACTAATAGGATTTTTGAGAATGGGCAAGAGCGCTAAAACTCGATCACCAGACTGAAAACCTCTATCCATTTAGTTTTTATCATATATTGATTTCAATCTGGATTAGTAGAGTGCAGATTTGCTCATGCGACCTCACAAGCCTTTGACAATTTGTACTTAATATCAGAAACATGGTCAAAAAGATTGAGCTCAGTATCTTCATTTGAATGAAGTTTCTCTTTCAATAATTACAAAGGTCCACGCACAGTATGTCCGAAAACTATTTCAAAGGGACTGAATCCCAACGATTTCTAAACGAATTATCTTACAGTAAACAATATTAAACGAATGCCCTCATCCCAATCTTTGCTAGTATTATAGCAATAAGATAGAATCATGTTTAATAAACTCTAAAGAAATCTAAGGCCACTTCGCTCTCAGGATAATAGGCAGAAGATTTAAATTGTTTAATGTTCAATTCGTGCATAACTTGCTAGAAAATTTCAGACTTGAAATTGGACCCTATATCCGATTTGACAGATTTGGGAGAGCCGAATTCAGAGAAAGAAACTCTTAAAACTTTCACTAAAGTTTTGGTCAATGGAATTGCCTCTGGGACTCTTGTTGATGCAAACATAATGGTCAATAAGTATTGGTTGCCTGACTTGGTCCTAGGTAAAGGACAAACACAATCTACCATAATTCTGTTAAATGGTTCGTCAAGTGAAGGAATTGGTTGTAGATGAGCCTTATGTATCTTCTGATTGGATTTTCTTAAAATTCAACAAAATCTACTGTTACGTTACGTATCGGCTCGTTTAAAGTAACATGAACAAAATAGTGATAACAACAATCTTTGTTAATTTTAACCAAAAAAAATATTTTCCTAGAAAACATGAAATAATGTAATTAATTTAAGCAAGATTTACGATTTACAGAAATGATCCAAACTTTGTACAAAATAGAAAGATAAGTCCTGTAAAAAGTTCTAAACACAGTCTGAAGTGTCTGAAGTTCCGGTCCAAAATGGCGGATGACCACGTCCGACGAAGGCTAAGAGACAATTCCAGAATTTGCGCGATAAAGCACAGTTTGTGTTGTCCCGTTCAAATTTAGAATATTTTCGGAAAAAATGTCCAAATCAGTAATGTTGTTCTCCAGGAAAACAATTATTCATACAATTATTCATAAAACTTGTAAAATCTACTTTTCCATTCATATATTATTGTATTCCCATCTCATACATCGATAAAAATTAAATTCTGAACGAAACAATTTGTAAATCACTATCATTACTAAACAATTTACATTATGATGCAAATTAACAAAAGTATAAGAAAACATAATTTTAACACAAAATAAATATTGGCACAAATTCTCGTTATACTGGAATCAATAGGTTGAAAAGAGAGCTGATATTTGTCATGAGCTTAACATGAAACCATCAATGTTGGCAGCAACAGGATACTATGTATTTGCTTACAAGTTTGAATGGCTTAAAAATGTGATTGGAGGTAGGTATGATATAAAGAAACATACCAGAGAAGAAAATATTGGTCTATCATTTTCAAACTAAAAACAATATACAACATTTTAGTAAAGGAGTTAAATTACATATTATTGGTAATAACACCGAGAAAACCTATCAGGTTAGAACATTGCGGTATGCTGATGAAATCAACTGCGTATTTCGTGTCGGAAAAAGAGACTTTTTTGTTGTTGTTTGATGATTTACGTTAACGCCATTTCTCAGGGCAAGATAGTCTATACATCTATACATGGTGACCAGTATATTTATTGTAGGAAGAATCCCATTAAAACCCGATGAAAGCCACCGACCCACAGGAAGCTACTTGCAAACTTGATCACATGACCGCCACAATTTGCCAAGTAGGCAAGTAAAATGGCAGTCATCTATAAAGGCGAAAGCAAAAACTACAATGGATTATCTGGCTATATTCCAAAATAGCGATTTAGACATATAATATTATTACATAAATGGAGCAAGAGAAATTTGTATCACATCCAGTATTTACAAATTATAAAGCATCTCGTGATGATGTGATCAGGAAATGCAGATTAAAAAAACAATGTCAGTCGTCTTGATAAATATGGTCACTATAGATTCAAAATTGATAAAAATATAAACATTACTTATCAGATAGGTTCGTATAAGAGTGTTATTTTGGAATCGTTAAAGATGGTGGACTTGTAGTTGACAATTTCAGTGGAAATCCCAAAATAATCATTTATCTAACCTTTAAGTTACTACAGAGTCAGAACTCTAGACATGTAAATACAGAAAAGCGTAAAATATTCAGGAAAGAGAGCTATTAAAGCCGTACATGCAGATACGTGCCAAGAGATAACTTTCCCTTCAATTAATGCAGCTGCCAAATATTTTGGTATACAAATCTGTATATTCAATAGAATAAGATCAGCTGATAATATGTTAACAATTCAAGTAACTGTGTATTCGTTAACTAAAATCAATAAATAAATATGTTTGCTGTATATAGTTCGATTTTGTCAATTTTGCCAAGGTTTTTGTTTAGCAACAACTAGTTATGTGTCCACCTTCACTGTCGCGGCTCTCAGTGTCACTTTCAATTTTGACAGAATCAAATACCATAATCTTTCTCAATTGCATTTCACGATTGTCCATAATCTTTTTTGCTTGGTACTGGCGGGATAATTCAGTTCTTATGTTTTCGATTGAACGTGCAAGAGATGCATGTAGCGTTATCTGTGTGTAGCTTACTATTGCCAAAGAGTCTAACATAAACTGATAAAATGATTTCACGATATATATAGTGATGCTTTTGATTTTAATTTTTGCAGAACGCACAAACATAAACTTAACTAAACTTAACAGCAAACATAAACTTAACAACAAACTTCTCCTAATGGAGATGTGATTGTATGGTTATGATCATATCTACAAAGATGGTGATTATTTTGATTTTGATTTTTGCAGACAACATAACGATAAACTTTACAACAAACATAAACTTAAGTATAGACTTAATACAACAAGGGGATTTACATACGTCCAGCAGATGTTATACACTGTCTCCATGATAACCCCAATGGAGAGTACAAAAGTGAACCTACCACATGTGTATTAAGTTTATGCTGGGTTTTGTACCCCCAATTACATTATAATGTGGCATCAATATCGCCCACGTTGCCACGAGTCTCGAACAACGGATGTTGAGTACAAGAATCCAAAGCTACAGCACTAGACCACAGATCCTTTATACATATACATGTTCAAAAAATTATCATATAATTAACCATCATACTGAATAAAAATCAAAATTTCTGTAGAACTGTATTTCAATTTACTTTAAGTTTTCAAACACAATTCATAAAAATATATAAAACAAACACATATTGCATTTTTCTGTATGAGTTTTCTTTCGTTAATTCAAAATACATTATGGGAAAGCTACAAATAACTTTGATATCGTTATAAAACTGACGTGAATTTAAGGTTATCAGAATCAATAGATGTATCATTCTCTCTCTCTCTCTCTCTCTCTCTCTCTCTCTCTCTCTCTCTCTCTCTCTCTCTCTCTCTCTCTCTCTCTCTCTCTCTCTCTCTCTCTCTCTCTCTCTCTTTCTGTTAGAAATTGTTGCTTTACTAACTGCTAATTGCTTACTAATAATAAATAAATCCCAATAATAATTAATTCAAAATAAACAATCTTTATCGCCTGTAGGGAAAGATGATGAAATAACCCAACTATAAATGACACGTCTTACAAGGGAGATAATCTTATCATTTTCTCTGAGGAAAGATTAAACAGAGTTATCGCGCTTTATTATATAATCAATTATTATGAAATATCAGTGAAAAAAAATAATCGCTATCTGCGTTTTGAGAGAAGATGTATATTTTTATAACAAATAGGTAGATAGAGACTACAGATTTAAAAAAAATAATTTATCTTTGATTTTATGTCAAATAATATAAAAGTATTATATTATTACCAAAATATATTGTCATAAAAAACAAATAAATTTCAAAATCATTATTTTTTTCTCGCACTTATAATATTCACTCAGATGTTCCACGACCGTATATATATATATATATATATATATATATATATATATATATATATATATATATATATATATATATATATATTTAGGATTAATGATTTTCAGATTTGGTCCATGAGTTTAAAATTTCCTCTTGAAAATAATGGATTATGTACGCGCAAGTATATTTGGTTAATTGGATAAGATACAATCAGCCACCCGCGTTGGGGGCTTGAAGTTTGAATGTAGGTAATATAAATCTTTGGTGGGCCTTTTATACTTTGAAAAATCTACTTGATACCTACCATCAACTGCATCGCTTATTAGACTATTAGATTAACTGCGATTGTTGATGTTATATTAACAATATCAGATGAGATATGACGACCTACACCATACAAGTCTTTATTATATTTAAGAAAGGTTGGTGGCGGGATTAACTATGTCAGTAAGATCTTTAACCGATTTCTTTATCTCTTCAGAGATAAATCCCGGAATTATAAATATTAAAATTTTGTTCTGAAATGTCTATTGTAAACAAACGATTGCGTGTAACATGCTGAAATGACACTAAGCACAATATTTAGCTTTTTCAGGGATTATAATAAAGTATTTCGTGGAGTTAAGCATGTTAAAAGCAAACTTGTGCTGCGTATGCCAAGCATAACTCAGTCGATTACTAAAATGGCATAATTAAATTATATGATGCAACAATATACTAACAGCCACATAAAATATATCAAACATAAGTTCTGAATACCATCGATCACACAGGGCGAATCACAACAACATCAAATGAGAAACTACCGCGTCAATTATTTGTTTCATTTCAGCAACAAGCTTGACGTGAACATCATGATCAAAATAAAGGGATATTTGACAACGCCAATGTTAGACGAATATATGCTAGAATAAATTAAAAGCAATGTCCTTAACAAGCGATTGACTGAAATCAATTTTGCAAATAACGCTAATAAACAAATTACAAGATTTTACATGTAAAAAGCTCTACTCAGTGAAAAAATATCAAGATGCTGGAGATGGATCTCAGATATTTTCTGATGTAACATACGGAACTGGAACAAAATCTTCCAAATATAGATTAGCTAGTCTGTCAATTAAGCTAATTATTATAATGATCTTTTATCTAATTAATAATATCTTAGGGGAAATAAAATATCATCATCTAGTTAATATAATGATAAAGATTTAGCTGAAGCAGTTCGAAATTGATTATGATAATATTAGGCGAATCTGATAAATTTTTGTTAACAGCAGCATATCTAATAAAACTTGATACGAATAAGATGATGACATTAGGATTAAATAGCGACGATATGATGGAATTTAGTCATAATTATCTTACCAGAAACGACAGAGAAATATTATTAACTATCGTATCTGAAGATAAATCTGTTATCTGTCATCATTGACGTTGCCTATCTTGTTCTGCCGTAAGCTACAAATTGTATTGTTTTTAGATGGATTTTTACATGCTTTACAGAAGCTGTTTTTGACTTACAATTAGTTTCTTTATTAGATGCTCAATTTATTAAAATTACTTGCTCAGCAAAACTAGCTTCACCAATATATCCTTTTTTATTATTTATATTTTATATGCTATTAAATCTAGGTTTGCTAAACGATTATCGGTTTTAATTTTGTTAATATGGTCGATAGCTAAACTGTTAGGTATTAGTCCGTTAAAAATTTCAAACACAAGCCTGTGCGATTAATAACAGACAAAATTAGTTTCAACTTCACGTACCATCACATTAAGATATCCACTGGTCTGCAAATTTCTAATAACATTTTTTGCTCATATTTGTCTAATAATTCCCTTATCATTTGCCTTATATAAATCAAACATTGGATGAGGTTGATATTCACCTTGCAATCCTAAATTTTCAATATTATCATCAGCAACTACGCCATTTGCTCTATGTACTCTTTGTCCTTCTGGAAATAAGTAAGCAATTAGAGCAATTTACTTAATTAAGGTGAGACTAAAAATATGAAAAGATAAAAGCAGTTTTATTTCACACAGCAAAATATAAGAGATCGCGGTAGTTGTACGTCGACCTTCCTCAAAACATTAAGAATAAAAAATGTCAAAAACATCCATGACAGATGTTTTCAGTGGTCTATTCGTTCCGTCAAGTTTCCAAAAGAGCAAAATTATGATCGCGTTAACAAGTATTTTACTCACATAGACGAGCTAAATTTTGATGGTATCAACATTACAATAGCAGAAAATCATATACCAAAGTTCGAAAAAAACGATATTTCAGTAAATGTTTTCGACTAGACGAGATCGAAAATATTTACCCGAGATATATCTCAGAAAATGATTCACATAAGACAATCAATAGATTATCTAATCAGGGACTTAAATGCTGGATAAAAATAATTTAAATGCCTAGTTGGTGGACAGACCAGTACAAATAAAAACAAGACATATTTCTGTTATATATGTCTTCATGGCTTTTCTAGCGATAGAAGACAGCAGGAGCATCTGAAATACAGCGTCAAGGTTAAAAAAAATACCAACTCTCAACGAGAAAGAAAAAATATTATAATGTAAAAATTATAATCATAAACTGTCGTTATCTACGCCGATTTCGAGTGTCTACTCGTTTCTGTGATTGATCTGAAAATAATTAGAATAAATCCAGTACCAGAAAAACAACTCCATATTCCCTGCGTAGTAGCTTATAAAGTAGTTTGTGCCAGCGATAAATTTTCATCTCGAAAAAGTTATATAGAGGTGAAAATCCTTTTGTGTGGTTACTAGAAAAGTTAATAGACCAAGGCAATACAATTTCTAACAGATTACTTAAAACAGCTCCGATAAAAATAACGTCTAAACAACAAATTAAATAACGTGACGAAATGTATTCCATATACTTGACAGTATGCAAGTTATGGCAGCATCATTAGATGAGCTTGTTAAAAGTGCAGTACTTTTACTAATCTGCAATGTTGGTTCGGTGAAAACTATGTCGTTCTTACAAAAAAAAATGTGTCTTTCAGTACGAGTATCTTGACAATTGGAGTGGATTTAATGACAATTCTCTGCCTGACAAAATACATTTTAAATGCAGCTGAAAAATGAAAACATCACAAATGACGAGTATAAATACGCATGAGATATGTGGAATAAATTTGCCCGTAAAACATTTGGTGATTATCACGATTTATATCTGAAAATAAATGTAGAATTGCTAGTAGAGGTTTTCGAGAATTTTGTTATTTATACAAATTACGGATTAGAAACCTGTTGGTATTATTCTGCTGCATGGCTGTCTTGGAACGTTCTACTAGAAACGAGCAAAATATAACTAGATCTCTTAACATATAACAATATGTTTAACTTTATTGGAAAGTATAAGAGGCGAAATTAACGTTATAACAAAACATAACAAATGTCTTACAAGTTATGACAAACATCTCCAGTCGAATTATCTGGACTGTGTTAATATTTACGGCTGGAATATTACAGCCATTGCCTTGCGGTGGGTTTCATTAGATAGTTCCAATTCAATTCCTTAAAAATCTTAAAAGATATTCCAGACATTATTTCATATTTTGTTGAAGTTGATCTAGATTACCCTTGTTCGCTACATGATCTACATAACGACTATCCGTTTTGCGCAAAGTTAATGACGATTGATTATTGTTTATTTTCGTCTGAACAACGAATAATAACAACAGAAAAATTCGATCGTTATAAAGCTAGTTCAATTTTTTCTAGATAAAATAAATTACGTTATGCATTACAAAAATTTAAAGCAATCAGTATATGCTGGACTAATTCTGAGAAAAGTTCATCAAGTGTTAAAGTTTAATTAGTCGAAGTTGAGAGCATATTATATTGACTTAAATTCCAAACGTTGTGCTGTGGCAAAAACCAAATTTGAGAAAAATTTTTCAAGTTAATGAACAACTCTGTGTTTGGTAAGACGATTGAAAATATTCCGAGAAGAGTTTCGATCGAAATTATAAACGACATAAATTACAGAAATAAATAGTTAATGTTGATAGTTTTGTTAGAATGAAAATATTTCATGAAAATCTTGCTGCAATTCGACGAAAAACAAATTTAAAGTTAAATAAGCCAATTTCTGTTGGTGCAACTGTGCATGATATATCAAAGTGGCTGATGTACTATATTTACTATAATTTTACTGCTATTTACTGATATATAGACTCTATAGTACGTAATATAAATGTGAAGATGTCTATGAGGATATTTATAATAATTCGAACAAGAATGTTATTGGTAAATTTAAAGTACAAATTTATATTTGTGCCTGTGCGAGAGTTTGTTGCACTAAGAAGCAAAATTATACAGTGATATTAAATGACAATACACTGACAAAGAAGGCGAAAGGTATCCCTCGCGGATATGTGAAAAGATAATGAGTTTGGACGATTGTAAAGCAACTCTAACCAATAGCGTCAGTTTTATCAAAACTAATGTCATTAGGATGAATCATCATAAGCTTGAAATTAATACATTTTATAAAACGTGGACTAAGCAATTTCGATGGCAAAAGATGTCGCAAAGACGAAATTAATACGCTTTTGTTTGGACATTATTTATATAATATTGTCTAAATATCAGACATAATGTCTGAAAATTTCAAATTAGTCGATGGAGTTAATAGCAAAAGAAATAGTTCTCAATAACGAGCAATTATCATTTGTTTTTAATGATGCAAGTTTGGTTATTTGTTGTAGTAAATTTACTAGAATCAAACTCTCCCTTAATATAAAAGACCATAGCTTATATTTTCCGTATCTCGAAAATTTACGAAAAGCACTTGCATTAAAATCTGAAAATTTAAGTAATCCAAAATGCCAAAATAGGCATACAAAATTTATTATAGACCTGGAAAAGTCTTGGTTTTTACTAAAGGTAGTAAGCATTTTCTTAATAAAATATCAATGAAAGAAATGTTTGAATGCCAACGAAAAGTATTTGGCAGGAATAATTTCCTGTTATATAATCAAAATAGCACATTTACTTGGTAGCGAATGTTGAAAAGCTTGCAGTAGGTCCAGAAATGTAAGTATGTGTATTACGACATATGTTTTTATAAAGGGCGATAATACCGCTCAATCTTAGTTTAAAATATTTCGTACGTTGTCGAACATAAAATATATACTGTAATATGTTTCGTATTTCTTTCTTAACGAAAAGTAATAAAATTGTAAATATGGTAGTATTTCTTAAGACTTACACATCCTGGTTAGAGTTCTGTAACTAGCAAATCCCTTTACGTAAATAATATATCATTACTGTAGATTCTCTCTTATGAGTTAAGTCCAACCGTAAAAACTCAAATCTGTTTGTTTATTATACAAGAGCATATTTTATTCCGTGCAGTTGCTAGAAGTGATTTAGTAAGACAAACAAGATAAACTCTAAAAGGCAGGCGCTTAGCGATATAGCACATTTTTATCTTGTTTTCTGCAGTTTAGCTTCAACATGTAAACAAGCATAAATGGTATATCATTCAGAATATTGATTTTTTTTTATCAGCAGTCATTGCCAGCAGCCTTGGCAACAGTCAATCTCTCTGCACTGTCTTAAGAAAGATATTTACATAGCCATACAATTCAGTCTATGATTAGCCAATACCAGAAATTCGTTTATATAAAAAATAAAATTAAAAATCATGTCTCTCTCAATTTATTTATCACAATGTTTTCGGTATCAGATATTTTTATCCTTTTTGTCTCTTAGTTTAGACTCGTTTATTAAGCAAGTGTCATTGCAAATCTTATACAGCCAACATCAGCAGTTCGTTTTTATGTGTAATATAAAATAAAAATCATGTATTTCTCTGTTTATTGAGCTTTCAGAATTAGAAAATATAAACATAAAATTACGTGTTTTCAGAATCAGAATGAATTACTATAAGTGTCTACCCAGTATTAGGTAAACTGAATAATAATTTTTTCTAACACATTACACATGCACGAAGCTCGGTGGTCGATTGCTAACGCGTTGAGTTTCCGTTCTCAATGTCCGTGGATCGACTCTTATGACTTGCACATTGCCAGCGAAGGTAATTTTATGCCACAATTCGTAATTTCATGGGGGATCAGGGGTAGTACCTCGACATCCAACAAACAAAACACTTCCCACCATGTAAACACATTGTGTATGCAATTGTGCACAACTAGGCGTTGCCTTGGTGGGGAGTGTGCGACATTTAGGATAAGTTTGACTTGTGTTTTATGACGTCTGTGCCGTCCAGAAATAAACAGCCAGGTGATGTGAAGTCGTGACTTCACTAAAGGGGTGCCCCACACAAAGGTCATTCCAAAAGAAACATCGCTAGACTAAAGATAAATCTTATGAGATTCCTGGTCACAATAAAGATCTTTAACCTTCTGAGTTTCTTAAGTTTCGGTTATGTATATTTAGGAATTCTCCTGAGGGCTTGAAAATGAAGAGTCTCAATGACCACTACAGCAGGCCTACATGTAAAATAGACAACTCTATAAGTTTCTAAAGTTTTGTTTACGAATATTTAGGAATATTTCTGGGGATAATGTCTAAAAGGAGACTCTTGGAACCTCATTAGGTTTATGTGATATAACTCCTGGAATAGTAGACCGAATGTCATCCTGCTGTACATTTTTGTTTTTAGTTTAGAAGTATCATTATCAAATAATATCTCGACTATATTATCAATAAACGTAATCACGTCATCTGCACAACCCGCTATTCTCACATCATTTTCAGTCGAGAATAACCATACCGACCCATATTTTGGTGATATATGATGTCCTACTTTTATGATACGATCACTAATTATAGTAGATTTTATACCAGTAGAACTTGTCGCTGATTTGCATGAATAAAATCTCTTACAAAACCTTTTTGTTAGATCAACTCCAACATGTCGGATTGGATTATATAATGGCATTATATATAATGTTTCATTTGTTTAAAACGAAAAAAATTACTGAGCCAAAATCCTCCTCGTATTTAAATATAACTTATTTTTTCTGAAATAAGAGGGGTCTGTGAGGTAAAAAATATATTTATTTTGAAGTGGGTGTGTGTTGTCAGAATATATTTGCTTTGAAGTGAGTGGTGTCAAAATATATTTATTTTGAGTCTCTTTGAGAGGCAATCATTACATCATCTCTACTATTTAAACCAATGTCAGTCATTGTCACTATGATCAGTGTCAATAACACGAATTCTTCAAATCGTATCGGTAGCCGACGCATATGTGCGACTGACAATTACTGAGCAGTTGTCAAATCATGCGTCGTGAACGATTTCATCAGACTGACAGCGGTTTAACTGTTTATGACGGAACACTGAGGCAGGCTTTGGTGGGGTATTGACATGGGAATGGCAGCATTATAAGTACATTTATTTACAGAGGGATTGGACAAATTGTTGGCACTTGATGATATAGATTTTTAGTAGAGAATGTTACTAATTTCCTTTTAGATATCAATTGCCGCTACAGATAAATTGTTCGCTCTTGTTCAGCAGATTGAGTAAATCTCTACAAAAGGTGCTTCCATCCTCGTTCAATGGTACGGTGGTAAAGAAATAGAAAATCCCATTATAGATTACCTTCGTGTAGGAAATAATGATAAAATTGTAGCTCATTTTTTAGTAAAACACATACATACAAACAAACATACATACATACATACATACATACATACATACATACATACATACATACATACATACATACATACATACATACATACATACATACATACATACATACATACATACATACATACATACATACATACATACATACATACATACATACATACATACATACATACATACATGTTGTTGCTGCGACCTATATACATGTTGCTGCGACAGCATTTTCATTTTCGTTTTCTTCGAAACACCAGTTATCTTACTGACTATATGGTGTAACATTAAGGGTGACAAATCAACATCTAAATACTGAGTTATCGAAAAAAGAGCAATGATTTATATTGATTCAGGTGTTAATAGTGATCAAAATATTAACGTTATAGTCACTTCGTAAAATCAGTTTTCTCATGCTACTTGGTATGGATAAAACCTTAAAATGTTTTTATCTATTGTTTAATAAACTTTGATTTAACTCATAACACTGTAAGTTCTTTCTAAATTTTCACTTGGCATTTTAGGGGAAAACATTATTTGTTGAATTTTACAAAATGTGTTGGTTTTCACTCGTCATTTAACTTAATTTAGGGACCAAGGGCCAGTTTTATGTACAAATTTAATGCCACAAACAGTGACCTAGTAAAAAAATCATGAAAAATCAAATACACAAGTGAGGTCAAGAATGTCCATATTTTGAGATAATTATATTAAAACAAAGCATACAAATATTATCCACTTGACCAGAGAAGTCAGTGGCAGTTCATAGCAGAAGAAGTTTATGCACCCAAACCCAAAATTTATACCTGCAATTTTCATGTCCGAAGGTCACTTTTGACACCATGTCGTGCTGACAGTGCAAACACAAGCCCTTATCCTAGATGACAATTCTGACAAACAGTATGTACTAAATAGGCTGATGCAGTAGAAAATAGTTGTCATCCAAGTCGTTTCTGAGATATGCTCCTTGCCCCAAACCCACATGTTTACTGTTATGAGAGGCTAGATCTTCTTCCTTGCCAACTATTGGTATTTCACTATCAACATATTGCAGAGTAACAATGGAATGCCTGATATCAATTTCAAGAAAAACACAAGCCCTAAACACCTAGTTCACAAATATATCCATATCTTTAATTAGTAGACAATAATTGCTAAAAAAAGTCACATTTGTATTGTTTATGGCTAGAATGGCTGGACATGTGAAATAGTTCATGGTTAACAACGTAATCACTGATTTCACGTTCTATCACTAGAATGTCTCTTCGCCTGCTTAGTGAAATAGTTCATGGTAAACAGTGTAATCACTCATTTCACATTTGCATGGCTTATTATTAGATTATATTGCAATCTCCACTGTCAAAATAAATTGCACCGTACACAATGTAATATGTTTCATTCTTAGATAATATTTACTTATGCAATATTGTATTTCATTTCAAAGCAAGAGATATGACAAATGTTTAAGAGGTATAATTGTTAACATGCGACTTTAACTTCAACACGACATATCACACTCGAGTCATTACAATTCAATTACGATTATGAGCTTAACCATTTCATTAATCTCTGTGCTGAAGAATTTGCAACCTTGATGTATCTCGTTCTTGTAAACAATAATGGAAGTTTGATCCTCAGAAGTGTCTGATCCTTTCCTATGGACTAGAATTTATTGAAATGTGACGATGTTGACAAATATGCTAAACTTATGGCTGTTTGCATTGTTTTCATATATGGCCAGTACCGGATTTAGGAATAAGCTAAACAAGCTACAGATTATGGCCTCAAAGTCTTAACTCAGTCTGAAGGGGCCCTTCAATTTTATTTTATACCAAATATAGCCTCTATAGCTTCCCGTAGCTTAGTGCCTCGTTTTGTCTAAATCCGGCACTGTATGTGGTCAATATATTCGGAACAGAACTGTTTAAGTTAAACATTGAAAAATTACATGAATCACAAATGCAATCAAAAGGTCAAAACGCAAACGTAGGAGAAGCTAAACAATTTAATATATCCATCCGGAACAAAATGATCTCCATCAATCGAGAAGCCAAACAGCTATATTTTCACAAATCAGCACAAAGGATTAAATTTAGCGCTTTATATACTAAACATCATCCGACCGGTGCACATTCTATTCCATACCTGGTTTACAAATAATCATCGAAGAAGTGGACCAAGCTGAAGCATTTATGAACAATGTATTAGATGAAATAATATCTAATCTACCAGACGCATGACAAAGTAAACAATTTTCTCAAAAGACTTCAACTTGATATGATGGTGTAAATAACTGTATTAAGCATGACGTGACTCACATCCACTTTGTTCTCATTGTGTTATATCTCTTACAGAAGTTCCTTTCCAAACTCTTGGAAAAAAAGCAAATGATTGACCAATTAAAAAGAAGGGTGACCAGTATGTTATGTCTAATTAAAGCTGAAAAATTCGTTAATAAACCATAGTTATACCGTTGCATTCTGGCTTTATCGCTCTGTCACGTTTTGCCAAGCAGAATATTTAGACAAGGAAAACACTGATGAGTTTTGCAATATAAATATAGGGTATGAAAATGCATCACAAATGGGGCTCGTCCTTTAGTTGAAATCTAGTGGTATCACAGAAACCCTTTTAAAATGGTTCTATAGCTATGTAGAAAGAAACAAGAAACAACCAGGGATAAATCAGTGGTGTTTTCAGAGTGAAGATGCAACAATGATGATATACCCCAAGGATACTTTTTGGGCCCTCTCTTTTTTATTTACATTCATTATATCAGACAGGTTATGCACCCCAATATAAGTGTTTTTGCAGATGATATAAACTTATTTCTTGCTTCTCATTTCAGACACCTCCTGATACCAGAAGTTTTCCACGTAAACAATTGTACAATGTCAATTGCCTACTACTGACAAAACTTAAACATCACATTCTCTCTGGTAGCCACAAGTCGCCCCAACACGATAACAAAGAAACCTGGCGCAACCAACCCTATCCCACGCACCCACGAAAACCCATTTCGTCGGATCCAAACCACGTCAGGATAAGCTGCTTTCACATGTATAAACTCAGGTACTATCACGCCTATAAAGCTTCATCAGAAGTTAAACTCTTCCTCCAGTATCTGCACAATCAACAGTCATGGTGTTACTCCTTAAGGCGATTCCAAAAGGAAGCTTATGTCGTACTGAGGCGTAACCATGGAGCCTTAGAGAGCACAGTCAAAACTAATATCAGATAGATGATTAAAAATATTGACATACAAATAGAGCATCATCAATCCCAAAGCAGAAACAAGCCAATTCTAAATACAACACTGATTCTCCAGCTATTAATGCTTCTAATTAAGTTTCGTGTACGTTTAACCTTCTTTGAGAGATTCCCAATAAACATTGATCTTTGCAAGCTGATTATTCAATCTATACGTGATGAAAACGTAGTAGACTATTACAGATGTTTCGCAGTTACCCAATAGTTTTCAAAGTAACTTGTAGGAAAATCATGGCAACAAACACATATCCAACAGGTCAAAAAGTAGGCTGCCCGTGCTTAACCACTACGAAAAATCAGGCATGAATGCTGCGTTTCCTATAGGAAAACGCATCTCTACCAACACAAAGGGCATTCTGAACACGCGGAACTCAACACTAAAAGCGTACAGATCAGTTGTCGTTTGCAGAGCACAATAGCGGAAACTGTATCTTCACATCTACACCACTGCCAGGGCGCTAGTTCTACAGCGACAGAATACAGTTCACTAGCAGTTAAGCAAACAATACTTAAAATGCCACAAGTGAATCTTACAGCTATATCTGAAGACAGAATATTTTGCCGAAAGAACTTTTTGCGAATGATTTCAAACGGGTATTTAAAAGCCATGGTGTTATTTGGAACTGCCGCTCTAAAAGCACACAAACCCAATCTAATTTAGAGAATTCGTGATCAAAAAACAGCAAAACAAACGACTTCCGAAAAAAATGTTTTTGGAAGTTAAAGCTATATGTGATCAATTCTAGGCAGTTTTCCAGAAAACACAAAAGAGGCATCTGCAATCAGGTGCTGATATCAGAAACAGTCAGCATAATTTCAAAATGTACAACAACGTACTGCATTATCCCTGCAGCTTTATCAATTGAACCCGTTTGACAGAATGGGCCGTCCTGAGCTCAACCATTCAAATGATCCGTGGGGACAAAAGTTGTCCTTACTTTCATTTTCTCTATAACCGGTCAGTTAAATAAATAAATAAATAAATGAATAAATAAATAAATAAATAAATCCAAGACTGCACTAAAAATAGCGCTGTTTAAATTCAGACAAAACCTTTGCAATATCCTAAGCTCAGTTTACTAGATATTCTAATCAGAACTGAATAGGCTACGGCTCCTTGGTATACCAATTGCTACAATTGCTACATTGTTCTTTTTTTTAAAATAGCGGCGTTCCGTCCCTCTATCCACAAGTTATGCTCTTTCAGCCTTTCTTTATTTTTTCACTTCGTCTCCCTTCTTAATATAGAAACATCCATCATTTGACTGGTACTGACTGTTAGTTGATTCATGTTCATTTTCAGTTCCTATCAAGCAGGTTTTCCATCGACTGATGTAAACAATGTGAGTTGTCTTACATCATTTCGTGCGATGATGTTAGTGACGTCCGTTAATTTCTTAGCAATGCGTTGGGGTCCAATTCACTTGATGTTCAGCTTATTTGATTTTCCATTCTTTCTCAAAGTATGGTCTAACATAAGATTTCATTTTGAGATCATATATACCCTTCTGATGCCGAAATGTGGGGTCTCATTTTGCTCACATTTCTACGTTGGCCGCTAGCATTACCTTCCCATATTTTAGCATGGATTGCGACAGATTCTTCTTTGGCAACCAAAAGATCTCTAGGAAGATTCACTTCTGGACCAATATCAGCCTGTCCTTGGTAAATCCTTAAAAAGCAAATTCAAATGCACGATAGAACATGTTATTATGAGAAATGTAATGGTCCCATCTTCTGGTTTATATTCTCAATGTATACCGCTAGTACCTGAAGCAAAGTTCGTTTGTATCGTTTCACCATCGTATTTCATTGTGGATGACATGGATACATTAACGTATTTTTAATTCCTAACAAAGCACAACGTTTGTTAAATAGAGAACTTTTAAAATAACCTCATTGGTCAGACAAAAACATATGAGTCATGCCAAATATGTAAATAAAATCGTGAAGCAACGCTCTTGCATGTTCGGTGGACTTAGAGTTCGGCGAAATGATATCCGATCACAAAAATATGTACGTGTTTCCTTCCTCTATCTTTGTAAAAGTTCCAAAAATAATGAGGGATATGAACTACTTTCCCAGGCGCTATTCACTTAGGTTTCGCTTGGCGCTACTGGTTGGGCGCTTGTGCTGAGCGAAAACGGAACATGTCAAATATCATTCCTCATATCAGGCCAGCAGTAAAGTTGGTTAATTTTATTAACACTTTCCTCCACCAGCTGTACGGTACGACGATGAAATGTTTTAATAACTTTCCAAACTCTCAAGAGCATCGCATGGAGCATTTCCAATTCCGTGTATGTTCTTGCAAGGCCTTGATTTTGCCATTGTCTCCAAATACTTCTTCCCAATATGAACGAGGCCAATCCATAACCTAGCCAAAATTACCCTAGATAAAATTATATCTGTATCTTGTGTCTGCACCTCAACAAAGTTAACGCCACTGTCCAGCCATATTGCGGAAAACTCCACGGTATGTTTGCAACGACATTTGCAATCTTGGCAGAACAAGCCGCTGCAGCGATCGGCAATAAATTTTTTCACACACCAAAATTTTTATAACATATCTGTATTATTGCATTAGAGCGCCCACATCTTAGTTTTGTGATGTTTTCTGAAATATGATATTTGGTTACATATTTTATACAAGTCTCTTGTCTTGGTTTATTATAATTAATTTAATTCCAGACACCACCAGTAAGGCATTTCAAATTCCATAAAATGCTCTTAAATCCAGAAAAGAATTTTCATACAGATAAACTGACAGAGAGACAGACACAAACACATACATACAAATTGCATAAACATACATACATACATACATACATACATACATACATACATACATACATACATACATACATACATACATACATACATACATACATACATACATACATACATACATACATACATGCATACATACATACATACATACATACATACATACATACATACATACATACATACATACATACATACATACATACATACATACATACATACATACATACATGCATACATACATGCATGCATGCATACATGCATGCATCCATGCATACATACATACATACATACATACATACATACATACATACATACATACATACATACATACATACATACATACATACATACATACATACATACATACATACATACATACATACATACATACATACATACATACATACATACATACATACATACATACATACATACATACATACATACATACATACATACATACATTGTATCAAAAAAGTAAACGCGGAATGTACCAAAGCAGTTTGTATGTGTCAGTCTATGAAACATTTGCTGGTATGTGGCCGTCTATGAAATATATGCTTTAGTTCATTCATAAAAAAAAATTGTTTACGTTAGAAAATAGTTCCTTTGCACGTGGGATAAATTATGAAGGTGTTCAATATCGGTGAATATTGCACGATTCTGACAAAGTAAAGTTAACGGAGAAAAAAGATGAGCATATAATAACTTGAAATATTTTACAATAATTGTTATTTTATTTAGTAATCCACACTATAGATTATATGGAGTCAGGTGGCTGATTGATATCGCGTTGGATTCTAATATTTGTGGTCAGTAGTTCCATTCTAGTGAGTAGCTCATATAGCAGTGGGATGATATATATATATATATATATATATATATATATATATATATATATATATATATATATATATATATATATATATATATATATATATATATATATATATATATATATATGAATGTCCGTCCTAATATGTAATCTCTGAATTTAATAGAATGTTTAAGGACAAACTACGGGTTCACATGGGGTTTGACTGTACTGTCCTAGGATAAGATTATATGTAACCTCTGATCCTGCTAATATGCTGTTTGACAACTTAGGGGATGACATGGGATTGTGTAAAACTGCTGTCTGTTTCGTCTTTCGAATTTCCTTTTATCCTTCTAGGTAGTCATATGGAAACATAAGGGTAATATGGGGATTAATTCAAACGTCCCTGAACTTGCTATGATTTCGTATGGCAATCCAGGAGTTTATATAGGGTTGTGTTGTGATTATGTGTTTTGTAACAATATTTTATTTTTATGATTTACATATATTTTTTTTATTTTTACTGTTTGATATATAGTAGAAATATCGTTATCAAATAGAATATCAACTATATTGTCAATAAATGTCATTAGATCATCTGCCCAACCCGCTATTCGCTCAACGTTTTCAGTCGCGATTAACATACTGATACATATTTTGGTGATATATGGTAACCAACGTTTTTAATATAACCGCTTATTATGTTAGGTTTTATACTAGTATAGCCTGAGGCTGATTTGATGGAATGAAATCTTTTACAAAATTTGTTTGTTAGATCGAACGCAACATGTCTGACAATGTCATTATATAATATTTCATTTGTTTAATATGAAATTTTGTCTAATAAGTATTGCTACTGTAACAGTATTGTTTGCGCTGTTCCTATCCCTTAAACCTCCTTCCCTGGTCAAAACAAATTTTGTCAGAAATGTGTTAGAAAGGCCTTATCGTATGAAAGTCATCATTTTGAGCATTACAAAAGGCTGCTGACAAAAATGTTAACGTATAACGTTTTAGAGGGGTATTGGGTCTCTGAGAGAGGATCATCATCCTTAAATACTACTGTATAGACCAGATCATGTTGGTGTTCTCGGTAAATATTCATATATTGTATTGTTGCTATGAATCTGTATAGTCAATGCAACTGACTCGTAATAAAATACAATTCACGTAACTAAAAGTCGTACAAAAGTTCCAAAACTGTAACGAAATAATCCATCCTCAGAACAATAAATTTAAACGGGCATCTCATAAAGTAGCACTAATATTCCCAAACTGTCCTAGACTTTAGCGAAGAATAGAACAAACATAAACCTGACAGTGAAATTAAAATAGCTTAGACTATAAATAGCAGTAAATTCCAAATCTGTCACATTCTTTTGTGGAGAGCGCAAAAAATCCCGAACAATATATTCAAATGGTTTAGACTAAATATATCTCTAAGATTCGGAAACTCACTTAATGGCGACTAAACAAAATCAAGAAAAATTATCAAAATGTTGGCATTGACTAAACACAACAGTAAATTGCCGAAACATATACGAGCTTTGGCGGACACTGAAACAAATCCATAGGGAAAAAATTGTCCGTTGATCATTTCTGTCCAAACATTTAATACATACATAGTATACATAAAAATTGATTATATGTTTTCATCAACATCAAAGGATGATACGTAATTAATAAACCGTTGATCAGCTGATAGACAACCTATCATAGAAGCAAAATTACGTGCCCACACCTGACTTAAAAAAAAATTCAGAGTAAAATAATTATATCGAGCCACCATGATTGCTTCCGGTTCAGTACCAAAGAATGTAGACCCAGACTATTTTTTATAGCATTTTGTCCTCTCTCCGTTTGGTGATGATAAAAGACTAGGATTTAGGTATTCTGAGAATTGATTTAAAGGTAACTGTTTATTCTTTAGAATTTGACCATTATGTTATGGTTATCTGTGTGTATCATGGCAAAAGTCACAGTGATTAATGAGGCATTGATGATGATCCAGTAGCGAAATATGTTATTCAATGCACGCCGCTTTGTTTATAGTCCAGCCTCTCAAAAAATGCCGGGTAATATATAACAAGAACTTCACCGTTAGTTCAGCTTTGAAAGCGCTTTAGATATATGATTTTTTATCATTTGGACACAACGGAATATTCGGTACTAGGCAACTAATGTGAAGAATATATAGTAAAGTTAATTGTGACTTGAATCCTTCTGCAGAAATTAAGTTTTTTCTACAAAATGGTTTATTTCAATTTAATATTGGTTTGCATGACTCCCAATCTAATAAAAAATCTCCGCTTAGGGATAATGTTCTGGTGACCTATGAATTAGCCAATAGAAATGCAGCTTTCAAAAATTTGAATGCGAATTCAATCCTTCGATGCACACTGGTTCTCAAAAGTCATACTGCTCAGTCTTACAAACGCGAAGATATAAGACTTCATCGGAATAGTTGAAACATATGCTTTCATGCTGATAACATGGGTCACCAGAACACGACCTTTAAACGAAGAAATAATTTTAAACAGTTGATTATTTTGCATGTGTTGAAATCAAGAAGTGTGTCAATAGTACTGTCATGCTTATCAAAATTTGGTTTTCTACCCGCATACTCTTTAAAATCGCCAGCAGGTATTCATTTACGATCTATGTATTTATCTTTCAATTAATTACATTGTAACGTGTATGTGATTAAATTGCTTGTGTGTAAGGTTTAAAATTCTTTTTGTTTCACTTTTGTTTCATTGTATTTAATTGCAATGAATATTTTGTATCGGAGTCTGGATTTTTTTCAGTAATGACATGTATTTTTATAAAAGAGTTCGTTAATTCAAGACGAAGATGTATTACGTAAGAATTTTCATTTAATCCATCTTACCCTGGTAACAGTGTCAGCAGGAAGTTAAAATGATTGGTCAGTATCAGGGGCATACATTCTTTGCGGGATCACTCTGTGTAAACAACCTTTTTATGATTGGTTTATAAGTGGGTTTATACTGGCCTACATGATTTGAATAATGTAGTAAGAGACCACATGACAATCTCGCAAGACTTAAAATGAAGTCGGTGTTTAAAATACACATTCCATATATTTTTAGATAGTCATTCCAACACCTTGAACGAACAAGGTGTATAATTTTAATTTGTTGCCAGGATTGTTTGTTCTCCGTCTAAACTTTGGATTTAATAATTCATTCCCTTAGAATATCAACAAGTTGACTTTTTATAAAAATTCCGAAAGATATTCATGGAAGTTCATCCTAGAATTATTCTGAAACAAAGACTGTTATTCAAGTGAGGAATTATTGAGATTCATACATTGGACTACATCTGATGTCATCGCCTTTCATTTGTACCTCGTCGGAAATCGAACCTGGATTCTTACAGGATTATTTAGTGATAGGATTTGTGTTTTCTTTCTTAGGATCAAAGTTTGGGTTATATTTACAGAATGTATGACCTATTTACCAATTTTTACATAATTGTTTAGGGAATAAATTATTTTGTTAAAATATACAAAGCTTGTTGGCTTTCACTCTTTTCTTTGTTACTAATCACGAGCCCTTGTAAGGTAACAACATCATTTTCTGTAATTGCAATATAATTTTTTTAGAGTGGAATATATAAGAATTCCGGCGAAATATACACGAATCCGAAAATAAAGTTAAAAACAAGCTAGAGTTGATGACAAACCAAAAAATGTCGTTAGAAATGCTATGTTCTTCACACAATTTCCAATTTATAAAAAGCGCCTCACGTACATATACTGCTTTACCTTCAGTGTTTCTCCTTGCATATTGTGTTTTTCTTCTAATGCCGTGAAAACATCTGTATTAGTATAAATTGATTTGTAAAATCTGTTCAGGTCCCTAAAAAGCCAATAATGTCAAAATGTGTGTGTGTGTGTGTGTGTGTGTGTGTGTGTGTGTGTGAATGTGTGTGTGTGTGAGAGAGAGAGAGAGAACAGAAATAGTAGCTTTTTTCATAAGATTTCAGCTTAACAAGGTAACAAAATATTGCTGCTCTCAAAAACCGTTCAAATATAATATTGTTGAATATGTATCTTAAAAACAGAGAAGCCCAAGTTTGGGGATAAACAAAGTTATGCAGTTGTTTTGGTTAAAACAAAACCGTAACAGCATTATAATCTGACTGTAGCTAAATTGATTTTAGACCATACTCCACACCTTGTGTAATCTCAATTCATAGTCAATGGCAGAGCAGGCAGAATTGAAAAACATTCTGGCACGCTATATTTTGAGCAATGTTATAGGCAATGCAAGCTAACAAAATACACGTTGATTTGACCATGCGATTTTAAAACATCCTGCTGTTCAAAAACTGATATACGAAACATTTTCCAACCTTACGCAGAACTGCAATCGCATGTCAGTAAAAGTCGTGAAATTTAGAATAGTTAAACATTTCTAAAACGCCCCAGAACCTCTCTCTTCAGTTTGAATTGAAAACGAATTGAGACCCGCTCGTATTACTACTTTCAGCACAATGGTAAAATTATAGGGATATTAATAATAGTACAGGGGTGGTAGTTTTTGTTGTTTTTTTTTAAAAAGAAAAGTAGGGAAATTACATAGATTTATTATAAAGGATTTGAGGTTTTAGTAACAAGACGATTTTCACTTTCAGTCAGAATTATCTCCCTTGTGAAAGCTATATGCCATCATTTGGGTTAACCTGAATATTTCACATTACTTAAAGGAATTGACTTTGTCACATACTGGTAATACGAGATAGTGCTATAAATAAATTATTTATTTTGCATATAATATTGGTTATTTCCAAAATTATTATCTTTTTTCAATACATAAAGATGTCTTGAAATCATATTTTTAATGGAGATGAAGATTCCAATACACCTAGTAATGAACACGACCAAAACAATGTTTGGCAATGATTTGAAAGGAAGAAATTGTATAAAGTCTATGCCATCGTATGCCACGTATCTGTTTATAATAAGTTAATAAGGTAGAATTGGACTAGGTAAGGCCTTTCTTATATACAAGGGGTATAAATGATATTTGTGTTAGAAAACATCTTGTACACCCACCCTGTGTGAATTAAATGACAGCTTGTTTAAAATAGGATGGTATGCTATGGGAGGGTAGGGAGACTATACAGACAGTATTTGCAAAGGAATCCATGAGCAGTAGTTGGTTGACACTGATTAAATTCAACATATGTGAACATTAGCGGATACCGTAGCGGAATATGGAACGAAGTTGTATTTGTACGAGAATTAAATTATATTTCTTATACACGTTTATATTCATCCCTGTGTGAACAGTAAATGAATGAACATTAGTAATTCCAAAAGGCATTTTAAAAGTAGAAATCAGACTGCCGCCAAGATAGAACTTTTGGTCATCGTGAATACGAGGTACTTCGCAGAAGTGCAAAGGTCAGTTTATTATTTTGAAACTTTGAACCAGTTTTGATTTGTCCGTTTCTGGGCTTTTATTTATGCTTGTGATCGTTATGTAGACAGTATAGATGCACGTATATGACAAACAGCTCGAAGTTTGTACAATAAAACCTCGATCTTTTAGCAAATTAATGATCACCAAGTTCATAACAGTAGCTTTGGTATAAATTAGCCAAGCTAAATCCATGAGCTCTATCCAAATGAAAATATTTTGCATTATTACGGATGACAGCAATAAGAATGAGATAATATGATATTGAAGAAATGGAGAGAGATGTGATGCATTATGACCCATGATTTCATCAACAGGTTAAAACGGAATATCAAATGTTGTATTGATACAAATGTATAACTAATTTCTTTATAACATTGCATTATTTCACGAAATAACTTTATTTATATATTACAAATATTATTCTCAGCAATTTCCAGAAATGCTGTAATTATTATGATTCCCGTGAGAGATGCAGTTTGATCGACTGTCACGTAAAAAAAAGTGGTACAATGCGTTTATATGAATTAATGATATGCAGTTCTATAACCAGTAGCATCTAAAAGTAGATTTTTTTTTTTGTTAACAAATTATAGTTTTAAAAAAAAACAAACAACCATCCTTCCAAATAAAAAGTACATTTGATACATCAGTTTTCAGCACAGGAAATTCACTGTGATGTCGCATAGTTTGACTCTCATTATGTGAGACAACGATACAGATGGAAATGTTTACATTGTTTCTTCCTAAAGTCAATCATTCATTCAAAGAGGTGATTACTGGATGCAAAACACATTTCTAACCGGATATTTAAATTATTTGATTCTGAATAGTAGAAGACAAAAACAAATTTTATTTAGGACCAGAAATGCGTCACAAAATAAGAAATATTACATAGATGGAGATATTTTTCCGCTTAAAAATGTTGTGGTTATATACCTTTCTGTCAGTTGGGAGGCCGGTTTATGCGCGCATTCTTCTATGAACAGAGGCGACTTTATTTACTCAATTAAGTCAACATGCAAATTTTTCCAGGGTGAATTGCCTGTTACTGGTAGCCCTCACCCTTCCATCTATTGATCAGTAGACCTACACTTCGTAACGTGCCCCTGTGGTGTAAATTAGCCATTATCAAACAGACGTGACCTTTTTACTCAATGGACAATGTATTTTTTTTTTAAAAAAAAATGTTCATAGCAAATGTAAAAGAAGAAAAGTTTCAAATTCCTACAATTGCAGCCAATCATTAAAGATAATTCTACCAAAGAATTTTATGGACTTATTGTGGACTAATAAAAAATAATAAACTGCACACACTATACACAAAGTGTACCAATTGTTTGAAAATACAGATTTTCTTTCTTCATAACGATTTCCATCAATTTGATTGACAGGACCTTTTTTATTTTCTTCAGTTTATACATGTAAGAACCGAAGCAAAATTAAATCCGACTACTGGCGTTATCTTTTCCCCGACATTCGCAAATAATTGTTAAATATGTGTGCACAAACTAACATCAGAAACAAGCGTAGTATGATCGTATCATATTAAAGTGAATAATAAATAATACTTCTAGTAAAACGAAAAAAAAAACAAAATAAATAATGTAGGTAGTCCACGAGAGAGAGAGAGAGAGAGAGAGAGAGAGAGAGAGAGAGAGAGAGAGAGAGAGAGAGAGAGAGAGAGAGAGAGAGAGAGAGAGAGAGAGAGAGATTCCAAATGTTACAATGTAACATTTATACATTGTTGCTTCCAGTAAGGCATAGGAATCTGCAGTTTTATCAATAAAGCACGAACTAGGTGATTCGGGCTTGTATTGTTCTAGAAATTGATGTCAGGCATGTTCACCTTCCATAGTTACTCTGCAGCATGTTCATAATTAAAGGAGACCAGAAATCAAAATAAATATAGAATAATAATAATATTAGTACTATAGAGGCAAACATTATTTTGAAGTATTATCTGCGACCGTAATTCCAGTATATAAATATTGGCATATCTTCAAGGCGCTGAATTTCCGTGACCTCGTATGCAAAGTTTCCGCGCCTATTCGGCTACTTTCGTCATGTGACGTTATAGTAGCGACTCTGCATCTTGACTGGCAGTTGCCAGCGTAAGTGACCACATAATACAACAACCAATTCACATATATTGTATCTACACCAGCAGTAGCAGTGATACAAAATTCTATAACGGTTTAATTATTAACCAGACACCCAAGGTTCCTCTAATGGTAGTTCAGGCCCATCCTGTGTTTACCTGAGGAAATGAGTAAATGTATTTCAGGATGTTGCCATACATGTAATAATACGGCACAATTTAAACCAAGTCACCGCAGCCCTAGGAGAAATTGTGTAATGAAATGGGAGCTCTGCTAAAAATTAAGACTGTAAACCCCTTGCACGGTCGTGTTTCGAGACAACACAATTTTCAGTAATCTTACCTTTTAAAATTTAAAACAAAAGCAACGAAAAGAACTTTTCAGTCTATGCCGGTTACATGTAGTATGTATAAACGTTAATCTATAGTGAATGGAACTGATATAAAACTTTCTCTTGGACAGTTTCAATAGCAGCGATTAAAATTAAAGAGGTCTAGTATAAAATCAAAGTTTCACATTAACTGGCTGACAATGTGCGAGTGCTCAACGGACACGCCATTTCTGGCTGCGATAAACCTTATAATCCCTCGGGACAAGCCCCTTTTTCATATTCTGGTCAGCTGTGGCTAAACTACAAAATAGCTGAAGTTTTTATTTAAGGACACAAGCAATCTTTATCCTTGTATTTATCTTGTGCCGTTTGGACCATGTTCGACAGTGCGTATATGAAAGCATTAGCAATTTAATTGATAAATAAACGAATCCTTATTTTGTTATAACTTACCACATATATAAGTTTAAGTATTAAGGCCTGTAACACTTGCTTACTGAATGAAATTATTTATTCTAAATCAGTTTTTTCCCCTTTTTTTTGGGGGGGAGGGGCACATATCCTGCATGGTATTCCTTCCTTTAATTAAATAATAGGAATAAAACTTTACATGTACGGTAGAGAAATATCAGGTGTTAGCTGGCTGAGGTTTTTTTTGGCGGAGATGGAGATGCGAATATGTTTGTAGAGAAAATTACACAGCATTCACAGTGATCATTCACGGGATTTAAGTTATTGTGTGACAATTTTTTTTTTATACTATTATTCTGTTGTAATGGTTTTAAAAACTCTAAGTTTACGTGAATAATGTTTAATCTTAACATTCTATTTATTGAAGGAAAGAAATGTGCGACATTATTTATCGTCCAGTGCCGGATTTAAACATATTAAACATAGCAAGGACCTAAACTATGGGAAGCTGTAGGGGCTATATTTGGTATAAAATAAATTTGAGAGACCACTTCTAAGAATTTGGTGATATTACTAGATCAGGAGGTAAGTGTGGAAATACCGCCAAATCGGGAGGTTTTTCTCCCGGCTTGAAAGTTGACAGGTAGGAGCTGTCCGGTCATATGGGATTTCAGTCAGGGCATGTGAGTTAATTTGAGCACTGTACAGTACATAAACTATTATACCAGACAGGTATACGTTATCAAATTTGTCAATAAGCTAAATGTAGCCTGCATGTAAAATACACTGTAATTGAACTATAAGAAAGAAGCGTTTTGATGTTTAAATTTATTACTTACATGTTTTTGGAAAAACTAAAGCTTAAGTTAGGACGGATGAAAACCGTTCTCAATGCCTTTTTACACCTCCCGGTAATGGATATTGTTTCATACAAAAGTCGGCCAAGAGTTCAATATTATCTCTGTGCTTTAGTGATTAATGAATACTTTCAAAATATTAGTCCTTTGGTGGTGTTTTGAGGGTAGCTAATGAATATGTTATTTACATATACTGCACTTGAATCTCATCCTTCTTGAATGAATTTATTGCATTATGGCTAATTTTTAATTTTCACATTGGGCACCATCACTTAATCCTTATCATATTTTTGCACAGAAAACAATGTATAAGTATTTATGTTAAAATTACATTGCTTTTCTTTAAATTCTTAACACACAGTTCAGCAGATTTAAGTTAAGAGCAGCTCTCAGAAACATATTCATCTTTTTAATGTGCAACTCAAATCTGATTTCCCCTGTATCGCTCACCTTCTTTGTTTCGGAACTGGCTACTATTGCGTCAAGGGACCACGTGATCGGTCGTCTTATTAAAAACTCGGAAAAACTCCGCAATTTACGGACTCATGGCATCTTCCGCGCAATATAATCGCTATCCGCCTACGATATGTAATTTATAAACATTACAGTCGAATTAAAATTTGTAGAAAATTACATTCATAAAAGGAAACATTTTATTTCTGGTCTCCTTTAAATATCAGTAGTTGGCTGGGAAAAAGAACAGTAGACACATGGGTTTGGGGCAAGTAGAATATCTCATAAACGAATGGGATGACAACTATTTTTAACTGCATTAGCCTCTTTACTACACTGTTTTCCAGATTTATCATCTAAAAAAAGGGCTTGTGGTTGCACTGAAAGCAACACATAGTGTCCAAAATAACATTCGGACATGAAAATTGCACGTATAAATTTGGGGTTGGGGTGCATAAGTTTCTGCTATGAACTGCCACTGTATAATATTTTTATGCTTTGTTTTAATATAGGTATAAAAAATATAGACCTTGTGTATTTGATTTTTATGATTTTTTTTTTGTACTAGGTCATTGATTGCCGCATTAAATTTGTACATAAAAACGGTTCAATGCCCCGTTTGTTTGACTGGGTTTGTGTCCGTAATGGCGAAACAAAAGGTTAATTCGCCCGATTAGATTCATGCGATGGTCGTCTGAGAGTTGAATGGGTTTTTCAGTCTTGCGATTCTGAAGCAATAAAAGGCGCACGCGCGAGAACAGTCGAATCGAGCGGAGGGTGTGGTCACGCTTACATTGCTTGCGTTAATTTATAATAGCATTAAGGTGATTTCATGTTGTCAGAAATTTTGTAGTCCTATATTGATAAAGCTGCAGACTCCTGTGCCTGTAGTTACATTTCCAATTATTGAATGAAAATGGGGCCTAAATGAAAAAAAACAAAAAACAAAAAAACAAACAAACTTAAAGTGAACATTCTCTTCAATGTAAATAAATAAATTATATATATATATATATATATATATATATATATATATATATATATATATATATATATATATATATATATATATATATATATATATATATATATATATTATGCTTGTTGTGACTGTTGTGTTTCTTGTCATGAACTATTTCAAGTGATATGTATACATTGGAACAGACACATTTCTCAGTGACTCACAAACAAGCCACAAATCAGGTCCCTAACAGCGCATGTGTGTAGAAGTTGGAGTATGATGTACACATGATGTCAATTGTATAGTCCATTTTAACGATACAATATTTTTCTTGTTTTGACAAAATAAATAAAATTGTTTTATTTTGAAGGTAACATGTAAAACATGGGAACAAAATCTAAATAATTCTGAAAAGATAATTATTTTTAATAATATAGATTTATTTGGCATTAAATAGTATATCAGATTACAACAATGCATACGTAAGAAATGTCCAAAACTTTTTTTTTGATACACACTAAACAATCATTCTTCTTATCATATATTCATCGGTTGTCAACAGTCTCCACCGTTCCTTATAAACGGCACTGATATGATGTCATTTACACTCATGTTTCAGTTGAGATCTCTATTTATAACCATCAATGTTACTTCATTCATCATTTACATAGAGTTTGCTAGGTTTCATCTCTCTACCAGACCGTGTTATACATGGGGCATCTGACTTCAAAGTCTTAGCACCTGATTCTGGGATGGTGTTACTAAAATTGGGTTCCCTAGGAAACTTTTGAAATGGAGTATATTGCTGCTAGGGGTCAGCCAATACGCGAGCAGCAAATTGGGTCACATCTGATAGATTCTCCATGGTTTTATTAAGGATCCTTCGATTTGGACGATAAATACCACCATCCTTACTTTGTACAGAATATGACCTGCCGTTTTGAACTCTTATAACCTTGGCGGATTTCCATACTTTACCAGATTGAACTCTCACATAATCACTTACGGAAAGCGGTTTAAGTAATTTTGCAGATTTGTTAAAATACTGTTTTTGCTTTGATTTCGACTGCTGTTTTCTTTTGAATAATTGGGTCAACTATATGTGGTTTGAAAAGTTTGTTTGTAATCGGTATTATAGGTTTTGTTCTTCTGCCAAGTAACATTTGAGCTGGTGTATAGCCGCAATTTATGGGCGTATTTTTATATTCTAACAAGGCTAAATAAGGATTCTGCTTACTTTACCTTGCTTTGGTGAGCAGTGGTTTTTTTTTGGGGGGGGGATCTATTCTGCCTTTTCAGCCAAACTATTAGACATTGCATGTAATGGACTTAACGATCTGTGTTCGAAACTCCATTCTTTCGCAAAGTTTGCGAATTCTAGGCATGAAAATTGAGGTCAATTGTCGCCGACGCAGACATCACAAATACAGTTTCGTGACGGGCACTTTCAGTTTCCTGATAATTTTTATATTGTGTGTGTTTCAGGCAAAACAAGTCTACCTCAAAAAAGTGCCTATAATACTAGACAGCAGAGGCGTAGCTAGGGTGGGGCAGGGGGTACATATGTCCCCGGGCGGAAAGGTACAGGGCGCGAAAATGAGGCTTACAACGTTACATTATAATAAGTAAAATAGAAAAATGTGATTAAGAGGGGAGGGGGCTGGGGCGCCAATTTTATAGTTCGTCCCCGGGCGCAAAATGTCATAGCTACGCCTCTGCTAGACAGTCAAGAGATAATTGTTTTCCATTAAATGCAAAGATCCCAGTACCAAATTTTTATATGGCTTTTGTGGGATGTAATGTGTGATTAAAGGTTCTTTAGCATTTTAGTCGCGGTGAGTGAGACATCGAGCATTTTAAAACATGGTCTGTGATTTCTTTGTACATGCCTGGCCAAAAGATGCTATTTTTCGCGCTTTCTAATGTCTTGTTTACTCCTAGATGACCAGTGTGCACAGCTCGTACTAGTCCAAGTTTCCTCAGACCATTGCCACCCCATTTTTGATATTTGGATAGTGTTACTAATTCCTATCTATTTCCTATCAAAAGTTGGAATTCGCCGACACCATTTAGTGTCGGCATAGGGTAGCCGCTTACTAGCCAGTCTAGCAAACTTTAACAACCTTTCATGAAGATATACCTGCATGAAATCGGTAGAAATATAATTTATTTTCTCAGATATGTCGAATATAGATTTGTTATATCTTTAATCCGCTGACAGATTAGCCAAAACTACAGCGTTGATGAAATTTGACCTGGATCTCGTCATTTTCATTCCGAGTCACATGGCTATACAAATCTTGCAACCTACATATCAATGACATCAGAGGTCAGAATAGTCGAAAGTGATTGTCTGATTTAGTGCACCCTAACTAGTGTAGCAAAAAACAATTGATGAAAATTTTTACAGCCAAATAGTGTAGCAACCATTTCATTTTATATCTGAGCATATCCTATTTCGGTTTGTGTTAGGCTCTTGGATGCAAATGCTTTGGAGTGACCGTCTTTCATAAGGCATGCCCTAATCCCAAGTTTGGAAGCGTGTGCTTCGAGTGTTAATTGCTTGGTTGAGTCAAAGCAAACCAGCACAGGGTGTCGCATGATTGTATCCTTGACCTCTTGAAATGTCTTCTTCTACGGTTCGTCCCAGAAAAATTCCACGTCTTTCTTCAAGTGGACGCGTAAAGGGCTTGTAACCTCTGCTAAATCTGGCGCGAATTTAGAAAGGTAGTTAACCATTCCTAATAGGTTTTCTAATTTGGACCTGTTTTCGGGAGCATCAAGTTTAAGAATAGCCTCAACCTTGTTTTGATCGGGTTTTAAACCTGACGAGCTCATTGTATGGCTCAAGAAATATACTTTCGTTGCGACTATTACGCATTTGTCTGGGTTCAAACGCACACCCTTTAAGCGTGAACCTTCAAGTACACGTGTCAACATATCATGTTCTTTGCGAGAGCGTTCCCACACCAATATGTCGACTTAACTTCACAAAATTTCTAAAATGTCTCCTCAAATTTATATTATTTATTGTGTTTCTTACGATACATCAATTAACAGCATTATTTTTGTATGAGACAAAGTAGCTACGATGTCGTAGCCTCAACTTTATTTTGTTGTTTTGTTGTTCCACAAGGTAGGACTAAGGGTACTAATATTAGTAGAAGAGACAGAGGAGGCAATATCATTTTAAAGTTTAAAAATTGAACACATGGAAAATAAACATTTTCTTAAAAAGACAGTTGAGTAATTCCATGTATTAAAGGACATGCTTAAATTTATTAAGAGATAAAGTAAGACTAATTCAAGGAAGTTTCAAGATCTATATGAATGCATTTTAATCACTTACCTGCTTAATATAGTGTAAAAAAGACTCCACAGTTTTACAACAAAGAAATCAGAAGGATATTGAACAAGCTCAATTGAGGAGGAAATTTTGGGTATTCTGGTGAGAATAGGGACAGTTTATTTTTATGTTAACTTTTGTATGTACAGCAAAAACACTTTACAAATATTAGTTTAGTTTCACTGATCATTAGTTTGCACAGAGGTGTTTCGGTTCGTATTTCAATGATAGCACGAAAAAAAAAAACGGTTCGGTTTTTATATTATATTCATTACCTTTTCTCTAAATTATGGAAAAATAAACAAGTACAGGCCTTTGCTTTTATTACTAATTCACGAGTATTGTTGTTTTGTGGGGGGGGGCTTTTTGCATTTTTATTTGCTCTAATTTTTTTCGGTGGTTAAATGGAGTTAGCAACCCATGGAAAGAATATTCACTGAAGCAATAGTCAAAATAAAAACCAACATTTGTTTTGATAGTCGTTTGCTTGATTGATTGATTGTATTATAATGGCGAACCAGCACTGTTAGGCTTTACAAAAGGTTATATTTATGATCAAACCAAATACCTGAAAGTAAAACGATAAGATAGTAATGGTAATATGTAATGCTTCACCATCAACAAGGGATGTAAATACTGTATGTTAATAAAGACAGTTATTGAAAATAAGGCACGCTAGAGATATTACATAAAAATGCTGAAGTTAATGGTATGAAAGTTATAGCTTAGAATAAATGTTTACTTCTTTCATGAATTCTATAATACAAGTGACGCTTATTCTATTCATGCCATTTACATTGTAGCACTGATTTTGCGTAGGGGGGGGTAGAAACACGATCATAAAGTGCTTTTAAAAGGCGTTTTGGCCCACCACCACCCTCCCACACCTCCTCCCCCACCCCCGCCAAACTCCTCATTTCCCTATACTACTACTATGTAGACAGATATTTTGTAACCAGACAAAACAACAGGTGTTGGAATGCGATAAGCTCTGTCAACAGAAGTGACGAATTTGTTAGAACAGCGTATGTGTGGAATATGATTATTCTAAAGACGCCTAATAGGTTTTACCACAAATTTTTTTTTATCAGATAACAGGATGAAAATTAAACTGTGCATTAGAACGCTTCAGTTAACAAGTTGAAAATTAAACTAGCATTAGAATGAAAATGATATTATTTTAGTTATATTATATCTTAAGTTTAGATAAAATTTTATGTTACTCATATTTTTTGTGATTTTTTTTTCATACTTGCTAACCCTCATTGGTAGAATATCTGTTAACATATTGTCAATAATACGAAATTCACGTAATAAATCATCCATATTATATTTAACTCCTCGTAGGTAAGACCGGATCTGATCAAGTAGTTTCTTGTAAGTTTTAATTGATGTTAAACAACCATGCTTCTTTATCAAAAGTCTTGGTTCTACTTTTTTACACGCCGCTGTAAGTGAAACACCAATAGCGGATATGATTAACAAAAAAGGATTTAATGATACCCCACTTGAAATTATACCAGAACTGGTCATTAACAAGGGTAGATAAGATATTACTCGAAGGATCTTGTTGTAGTATTTGTAACATTTTTTCACGCACCAAAGTTTTTTATGATAATATTTATAATATTGTATTAATGCGTCTACATCTTGTTTTGGAATATCTTTTGAAATATGATTGAAATCAACTATACTTCTTTTCATTATAATATTAGTTTACATAGTCCTATGTTTGGGTAATCAAAATAAAAGATTGTTGTTCAGCTATAAATTCCAAACACCAGAGAAAAAATTCGCTAATTTTATAGTTTTATCACTGGTTCAAGTACAAATTCTTCTTCAGAATTTTTGTTTATTATTACAGATAATACTCCAGATGAGTCATCATTTAGAAGATGAAGATGGATATTTGGTAGATATTCTAAACTTTGCACTGCTAAGCACTGACAATCTATACACACCGGTAACTTCTGCAATATATTTTAATAGAATTATTTTTTGGTGTCCACCTAGTAAACCAGATACAACAGTATACACAATATTTTTAATCTGTTTGTGAGGTATTTTAATCATATTCGTTTTCTCAACAATATTAGGAATTCCACTAATAATATCATTGAGTTTTGTGTTAATATCATTGAGATTTGTGTTAATATTAGCGAGTGTAATGTTAACATTTGATGGATTTCCAAAAAATTCATCTCTAATTTTGTTTATGTTTCTGCGAAAACTTAAAAAATGTGTTCACGTGACTGGTAAAATCAGTTTTGAGCGCTGTGATTTCATTTAAATTGAAGCGTCCCAATCATTGACGTATTTTTTTAGTGACAGCATCCCCGTCCTCAGTGGGTTTCCAAGATCTGTAATCTTGTTTTGTTTCATACCAATATTCCCACTTGGATTCGTACAACTATATCTGGCAGTTTTACATCACTCGTTTTTAATCGTCCTTCTTTGTCCTGGAAAATGACAACTTCATCTGGATCTACGCTGGTAAGATTTAGTAAATTATTGATTTCATTTTTGAGCCGATCAAGAGTTGCATATTTGGGATAAGTCACCTTGGTAACCTTTTGTTGATAAATCTCCTGATAGTGTTCCAAATTTTGTATAGTAGCTCATTATTTACTGTCCTAGATAAAATTATCAACACTAGTTTAATATTATATAAAATGGCAAAATCGTCGATATTAAACTTTGATACAGAGAGACTAGTGAAGCATAAACATAACAATGAACTTCTGATTGTCATTATCTTATTGTTGGGCGAACTGGACCGGGAAAAACAAATTTGCTTATGAACTTGCTTCTTGGTGATAATTTTAACTACGATAGAGTTTATATTTACACAATCAATCCACAGCAAGATAAGTATGAGTTATTAAGTGAGTATAATGAAAAACTTCGTGATGATCTTAAAGCTGGCGAAGATTTTTTTATAATTAGGCAGCCAGAAGATCTTATTCCAGTCAATCAACTTGATGCAGATGAACATAAGATAGTAGTTTTTTGATGACGAAATTCCGCTAAATAACATGGAGATGAACAAAATAAGATCATATTTCTCACTGTCACGTAACAAACAGTGTAATTCTGTTTATCTCGCTCAAGGATTTTATAATGTTGACAGGTTTATTAGGCGAAATACGGGTTGTTTTATTTTATTTCCAGGACTGGATAATGTTGACGTTAGAAATATTGCAAGCGAGCAATGCGGTGGCGTGACAAAAGATAAGTTTATTGAACTTTACCGTAATGCTACAAAAGATAAATTTAACTTTTTCTTGTTTGATAAACTTACAAATGATCCAACTAAAATGTTTCGCTGTTGTATTGACACTTACTTACAGTAAAGCGTTTCAATTTTATAAAATTTATAATTATAATAATGGACAAACGAGCAAGATACAGACAACACATAGAAGATCTAAAAAAAACTTGCTCAATCTCAGGCATCACTTAAGCAAAAAGTAACTGCTACAGAAACAACAGCTATAATTTTCAAGCCGGTTACTGAAGCATTATTAGGTAAACAACCTGAAAGTAAACCACTGTCAGAAGAAGAACTTAAACAACTGCAGGAAAAAGGTTTGGTTGGAATTGTTAGAGAACAACAGGAAGCAGCTGCTGCAAAACTTGTTACTAGATCTGATGAAGAAAAAAGAAAACTGATTGAGGCACTTACAGCAAATATAGCTGATCCTGCGGTTAGACAAGCTGAAACAGATCGATTGATAAACAATCCACTGGAACTTGAGCGAAGATTAGCAGAGTTAACAACGCAAGGAATAACAAATATTATAACAAGTTTATCAGGAGATATAAAAGATATCAAAGAGGAGCAACAAAGAGTTGGTGAGCTTACTGTAAAGTTTATGGAAGTTGGAGATCAAAGACTTTATTTTATAAAAAAAGCAAATGATGAGATAAAAGGTAGTGAATATGATGATTTTTTAAACAAAGAAAATATAAGTGATATTAATAATATAAGCAGGTGGACTGATGCAGAATATCAAGTATTAATCGATAGATTAGATGTAATATTTAAAGACGGAGCTGCTGCTAAAGATGAAATAAACACGGTTACAGAAATTGATGATATGCTTCCACTTTATGATAGAATGAGAAACGGTGTCATTGCTCTCACGTTTAAAAAAAACAGCAGAAAATAGTAGAGCAAAACCTTTTGGTAGTGGCTGGAGTTTTAGAAGGAAATTTTTTACTTTTGATAAATCTCGTATACAAAAAAGTAGAGTAAGAACAGGAACTGGTGTAAAAGTATTTACTTCAACTACTGAAATGATAGGTAGATTAATGTTATTAATATCATCAAAGGAAGCTGGGAATGTTAGTGTTGAACTTGATAATGAAATCATTGACATACTTGATCATCTAAGATCGAGTGAATTATTAACATCTGACGAATATGAAACTTTACACCGCGACTTAATCGCGGCGACTTAATTTTATAAAATGATATAATATAAAAGGAATGCAAACAACATTATTACTAAACTCTAGTGAGTCTGCGATAGATAGCGCAAATTTTTCAGTAAATTATATTCCACCTATCCAACTAGATCCTACAAAACAATATGAAATTGGATTAATTTCTTGTACTTGCTGGAATGCTATACCTAACGTGAAAAATGATGTTAACGATGAAATGTATTTTACTATGATTACAACATCTCCAATATCTACAACAAAAAAAAATAAAAATTCCGCAAGGAGCTTATAATATTGAAGATCTAAACAAGACAATCAAAGAGCTCATAACAAAAGCTGACGGTGTGGCTGATAATTTTGAATTAGCAGCAAATTATAACACATTGCGAACTAGGATAACTTTGAAAAATATAGCAATCAATCTTGAACCAAGAGAAAGAAGTATTGCACAACTGTTAGGATTTACTGAAAAAAAACTTACACTGCACTTGATCAGCCTATTACATATGACAGTGAACTGCCAGCAAATATAACAGAAGTAAATACAATATTAGTAAATTGCTCTATTGCTTCTGGCTCTTATACATCAAAAGGTAGCAAAGGTCAAACGATTTACAGTTTCTCACCAGAAGTCCCGCCAGGTTCTCTCATGCAAATAACTCCACGACATATTATATATTATCCTTTAAACGTTGAAGATCAAATATCAAGTATAAGGATGCAGTTGACAGATCAATCAGGAAAACAGTTACATGTTAGTAATGAAGTTGTAACTTATTATTTACATCTACGCGAGCAAAAGTAAAAATTATGCAACATTAAATATAATGAAACAAAGAAAAAAAGTTTATCGAAAAAAAATAGTAGGAGGATTTTTTGGAAATATATATTCACTAAAGTTATTGAAAATATTCCAGGACTAGCGCGTAAAGTTGCACCAATTGCTATTGACGCTGGTAAAGCTTTTGCAACTGGGGCTGCATCTGCCGCTGGGACTGCGGTGGGACAAAAAATAGCTAATAAAATAAAAGGTGATCCACCGACTGCATCTGAAATAAAACAAGCTATCTCAGAAATCGCTCCAACAAAAGAAACTCAAAAAGCTATGATAACAACAACAAAAAAATTATTATCACCAAAGGGCGAGCAGATCATACAAAAATTAATATCTAAAGTAACAATGCCGCAATAAAATTTTATATAATCTAATAAAATAAAATGTCTGTTAAAAATTATCTCGAGTTAACAGAAACTTATGACATCGACAACGATGTGACAGAATTTGAGTTTGTTGAGTATCATGAAGAAAAATTCTAACGAACCAAATTAAGCTGGTATTAGAACCTTTAACACCAGAGACGAAGATGTATTTCTACTGCCACATAAGGCTATGTTAGAAGTTCGTGGTCAGATTATGACAGTAGCCAATCCACCTGCTGCAATTGCAGTTGGAGCAGAAGTAGCTCTTATAAATAACGGCTGGTGTTTATTCAAAAGTGCTAGATATCAACTGGCCAATCAAACTATAGAAGATATTTCAAGTCATCTACAAGTTGCAAGTACAATTTTAAATATTATTTCGTTTTCCGACGATTACTCGAGATCAACTGCAACTAATATGATGTGGTTTAAAGATACTGGACGGGGTATAGCTGAATCAACAGAATTTTAAAGAGAGGCGCTATAGTACATGGAGCTGATGCTGATGCAAATGCTGTAATTGTGAGAAATTTTCTCATTGCTAATGCAGACGCGCTAGGTATTGACGCACCTACTGCAGCTGCTAATGCAGACGCTACAAGAGTTTCTCTTACAGCAGCTTTTAATAATCTAAATATAACACCACCAGGAGCAGATGCAGACGGTACTGCGATGTTAAATTTACTTCTTAACACACTTGACGTGAGAAATCCACGTTATAACGAAGGTTTTGCTAGGCGAAGAAAACTTGCAGCAGGATCACGTCAAATTACAATGATGCTTCCGCTAAGCACAATTTTCGGCTTTTGTCGCGATTATGATAAAGTATTTCGCGGAGTAAAACATACTCTTTTTTTAGATCGAGCAGACCAAAACGATTGCTTGTTTAGATCTGGAGGGGTTGATGTACAGTTTATCATAAACAAACTCGCTTTGTGGATGCCACGTATAACACCATCAATCACTAAAATGTCAGAATTAAATAGTACGCTTGATAAACATACAAACATAATTTATTTTAAGCAGCATAAGATATATCAGACAGCGGTTCCAAATACTACTGACTACACATGGAGGGTCACAACAACATCAAGCGAACAACTGCCGAGAAATATCTTTGTCGTATTTCAACAGCAAGCCCGACGAGGTAACCAACAAAAAAATATTGCAATATTTGATCACTCTGATGTCAGACGAATATACGCTAGATTAAATTCAAAGCAATATCCAGAACGAGCTATCGAGTGCAATTTTGCTGATGACGTTAATAAAAATATTTCTCGACCGTACATGTACCTGCTTGACGCAATGCAAAAATATCAAGATGTTGAAGATGGAACTCAAATATCAGCAGAGGAATTTCGTACCCTTTATCCTATATTTCATTTTGATGTTAGTAAACATAACGAGCGAGCTGTAGACAGCACAGCGGATATTGAAATTACCTGGACACTTGGGGTGGTTCCAGTAGCGCCGTTATACGTATACGCATTAGTGATTAGTGATAGATTTATCACAGTAGATTCTATTGGAGGTAAAATGACAGTTCAAGTTTAATCTACAGTTGTTATATAAAATGGCAAAATATATTGTAAAAGAAGTGTATTTGACTGATGGCCAAGTTAAAAAATTAGTAGCTGCTATTGCAAAGCGAGAACAGGTATCATTAAAAATCAATCCTAATATTTCTGATGGTGTTTTAACAAAATTAATGCTAACAAAAAATCAAGTAAAGAAGTATGATCGTAAAAAAACTTTTGTTTTAAATTTGAGTGCTGCACAAATGACAGCGATGGCAAAAGAAGGTGGTTTTCTTGGTCCAGCATTATCAGTATTAACTAGTACAATAATACCTAAATTTTACCAGTCTTAGGCACATTATGACTAGCAGCAGCGTCTGGAGCAATATCTGGCGCAACGAAGAAAGCAGTCGCAGGTAATGGTATCATTCGTGGAAGTGGAATAAAAAAAAAATTGTAAATTTTATGTAAATAATATATTATAATGCCACAAAAGAAAAAGAAATCGCCAACAACCAAAAAAAAAGAAAACAAAAACAAAATCGCCAACACCAAAATGCAAATGCAAATGCAATCAACCAAAACAAGGAGGAATTTATTCCGTTCGCTCCACTTTTGGCGGGACTTGCGGGAAGTCTGCTGCCAAATCTTTTAGGAATCGGACGTGGTCTAACATTACCGGGAACTCGACCACCCCCGTTGAGTAATTTTGATATCATTGATAAGTTAAAAGCGGTTCCTGGATTTCACGGAGTTTATTCTAAAGATGAACTCGCAGCAATAAAATCACCATCAGCTGTAAGTTCGTGTGTTATTAATATACAAGATTTTAATGACGGATCCGGCACGCATTGGGTAGCAGTTTATAATAATAATTATTTTGACTCGTTTGGACTTCCTCCAAGCGATGTAATAAAAAAGTATATGAACAAAAAAATTTAAAAAAATATATTATTCATCAAATCAACTCCAACCTGTTGGAACGTCTGCTTGTGGATATTATTGTATAATGTTTATCCAACAGATGAGCAGAAATCTTAATTTTTTAAAATTTATTTTACAGTTTGACAAGCATCCTTCTCACGCTAATGATGAGATCGCAATAAATTTTATCTAAACTTAAAAATATAATAATGTCAACATACTGTCTCAAGTGTAGAACTAAAACAGAAAATATTAATGAAACAACAGAAAAAACAAAAAACAACAGGATAATATTAAAAAGTTTTTGTGCAGTCTGTGGAAAAAGAAAAAATATGTTTTTAAAGAAAACGTCCCCAGCGACAGTATCCTCAGAGATGTCGCCAGCGAAAAATTCGCTAGGATCTGGTTATCCTGATATTATTTTAGTCGACGACTAAAAATATAGAATGATATGCAACTGTGATTCTGACAGAGATTTATGTCTTGAACAAAATAAAATTGTCGCATACTGTCAATGTTGTAACAACAGAGAAATAATAGGGTCAGGTATAGATATACATAAAATTATTGGAAAATTGCCAAAACCAAAAGGCGGTTGGACTTTGCCAGGTCATCGGTATACTGGTCCGTGGAATCCACTAGATCAACAACTAGATGAAAACGACAATCCATTGCCAGGACAAGAGCCTTACAATCAAGTGGATGCAATAGCAATGCGTCATGATATCTGTTATCGTGATCATGAAAACTCAAAATTAGATTGTGATAAAGTAATGTTAGACGAATTACGTGATATGAAGCCAACAAATCTACGAGAACGTTTTGATAGAAGATTTGTTCAGGGAATGATAGGAGCAAAATATAAACTTGGACTCGGTGAGTCTCGGAAAAAAAGTATACGATGATCTTGCAGTCGAGCTGCACAGACCTAAAAAAAAAAGTTCCCACGACGTAAAGTTGTCGCTAATGGTGTAGATGATATCTGGGCAATAGATTTGGTGGATGTATCTAATCTAGCTCAGTTTAATGTTGGCGCTGATGGCGCTCCAAAAAGGTATTTGTTTAATGTTATAGATGTTTTTAGCAAATATGCTTTCAGTGTTGTACCTGTTTCGGATAAGACAGGGACTTCAATGACTGATGCGCTAAAACAAATAATAACGAGTGCAGAAAGAAAACCAAATAAAATCTGGACTGATCACGGATCCGAGTTTTTTTAACAAAAAGTTTGAGCAGTTTCTAGAACAAAATAATATAAAAAATACGTTACAGGAAACGAGGGTAAAAGCGTTGTTGTTGAGAGATTTAATCGCACGCTAAACGAAAAATTACACAAACATATGACAGCTAAAAACACCAACAGGTACATCGATGACCTTTCTCAAATCGTAGGTGAATATAATAACACGAAACATCGAACCATCAAAATGACACCTAAAAAAGCTGTTAAAAATCCGATATTAGCAAATGAAAACATGTACCGCAGACATAAATTTAAGGTTGGTGATAAAGTTAGAATTTCTTTGACAAAAAAGGTATTTGCAAAAGGATTTACTCCAAACTGGAGCGAAGAAGTATTTGTAATTGATAAGGTACTTTTCACAATACCTGTAACGTACGTTTTAAAAGATCTGGCAGGGGAACCGATCGTAGGTAGTTTTTATGAACAAGAACTACAAAAAAACTGAGCAGGATGTTTTTGTTATCGAGAAAGTGATTAGAAAAAAAGGAAATAAAAGTTTAGTCAAATGGCGTGGGTATAGCGATAAATTTAACAGTTGGATCCCAACCAAGCAGATTATGATATAATGCTATTATAAATTAACTCATACTTTTGTTTGACAGATTTACATTTTACTGGTTTACATAACGATATTAGATTCTGCTTACGATCGTTAGAGATCGTCATTAGATTAAAAAATTTTAACGAATATCAAATCGAATTTGATATTTTTCTGTCGGCCTGTAATCTTGATATTTAAGAAAGGTTTGATTAGCTGCCAAAACAGTTGTTGTTCGGCAACGGTAAAATTAAATTTTATTATTTTTTTTGCAATGTGATACTTGACATTATACCGTTTAGTTGTTGATCTGCTGTAATTTGATCTGTCAGCAACAGTGACTATTTCACCATCATCATCAGATTCATTGTTATACAAAATATCATCTTCACTATAACCAATAGATTTGTCTATAAAATCTTTGGAAAATGTGACCTTATCGCTCGCTGGTGACTTTGTCGCTAGTATCTTCTTCGTAGAGTTCAGCAAGTCGTTTCATCAAGTCCATTATTATAATATATTTTTATCTAATTTATTATTATAAGATGACTGATGAGATAAAATATCACCAAAAGTTAATATAGTAAATTACAACGAACTAGCCGAAGCGGTAAGAAAATGTTTGTTGGGTTATAGTGTTGATGTTATTGTAATGCAAGGTGATTCTCATAAAATATTACTAACAGAAGCAGAAAAAAAATAAAATTAATGAAAGTGCAGTAACGACGCTAAAATTTAATCACGATGATATCATAGCATTTGCTCATCATTGCTTGACTAAAACCGAATTACAAAATATTATTGATCATCATATCTAAAACAAATCCTAGCATCGTATTCGCTTGAAAAAGTTGATTTCAATACTCCATCAGCTACAAATTTTACGACTGCGGGATTTATCTTATAATATTTCGCCGCAGCTGAAATCGATTTGAATTTAATCTCCTCATCCGTTTCGAGGTTTTTTGAAATAACAGGTTTTATTGGACATCTAAAATTAATACCACCACCTCGTCCTTTTCTTACATTTTCCTGTTGGGTAACTAGTTCTAGATTTTCCAATCGATTATCAGTCTTTACGTTATTGATGTGATTAATAACAAGACCATTGGGTATAGATCCGTTGAACACCTCGTAAACAAACTTATGACCATAATAATTAACTTGATTCTGCGATGTTCCTCTAACAGTTAATTTGATATATCCCATATTGTTCATAGTACCAAGAACTTTTTTAGTTTTTCTGTTTCTAATAATACCGCGATCGTTAGCCTCGTATAAATCAAAGACTGGATGCGGCTGAAACTCGTCTTGTAAGGATAAATTTTCAATATTATCATCAGTGACTTTACCGTTATAATGATATACACGCTGTCCCTCTGGAATATCATCGCAGAACAACGTGTAAATAAAATCTTTTCTAAACATTGCAATCCTCTCGGCATTATCTCCCTTTACACTAATCGTAAAACCCGCTGACGTTAATTTGCCAACAGATTTTCTAGATTTGATGTTAATAACCGAACCTAATACATTTCCAGCGTATAAGTTATACTTTGGGTTAATTTGATATGCTTCTTGCTCACGTGCACTTGTCAGATTTACTGTCATTATATTATAGGTAATATTTTTTATCTTCAATTGATTTTTAGCGCATGCGCAGTGTGAGATAAAGTTATACTTTGGGTGAGTTTGATAAATCTCTTCCTCACATGCGTTTGTCAAATTTACTGTCATTATATTATAGGCGATTTTTTTATCATTAATTGATTTTTAGCGCATGCGCAGTGTGAGATAAAGTTATACTTTGGGTAAACTTGATATGTTTCTTGCTCACATGTGTTTGTTAGATTTGCTGTCATTATATTATAGGAGATTTTTTATCTTCAATTGATTTTTTAGCGCATGCGCAGTGTGAAAAAATTATTAATTAGATATTACATTATAATATAATAATGTTAAAATTACGTGATATAGCTAGAGAAAGCCTTATGGGAGAACTAATAAAATAGCGACTGCTTTTGCAGGTTTTGATAATAGTTATCAGTTTGATAATCAAATTGTTTTAGTAAATTTTAATGCAGCAAATCTTTACCACCTACTACAGACAACTGTAAAACGTGAGCTCGAAAAACACAAAAGTATTAGATTATTTGTGCAATATCATGTTATATTTTCAAAGTTAGTTATAACGGAAGAATTAACTAACAAGGAAATTGCAGAACCTTATATGAACGCAAAATCAAGACGTGTTTTGCTTGGGACTGATCTGTTATCACTATCTGATGAAATACACCAAGAAATCTGGAAAAAAATAGAGGAATTCACTCAATTAGGTTCGGGTTGGAAGTTTGAAATGATCAAAGAAATATTGTTTCACACGATGAAATATAACGCATTACGAGGTAGTTCATACATCGACCTGCCACCAAAAATAAAAAGTAAAAGATGTTGTATAAACATCAAAAACGTAGATAATAAATGTTTCCAATGGGCTGTTCTTTCCGCACTATTTCCAGCAGAAAAACACGCTGATCGCGTTGAAAAATATATCAGTCACGTGTCTAGATTAAATTTTAAAGATATTAACTTTCCTGTGGCAGAAAATCAAATACCAAAATTTGAAAAGCAAAATAATGTTTCAATTAACGTTTTCGGACTAGATGAAAAAGAGGATGTATACCCGAGATATATTTCAGAAAAAGCTTCACAATCGACTATAAATTTACTGTTTTACAAAAATCATTACGTTTGGATTAAAAACTTTAACGGACTAGTTGGTAAACAGTACAATAAAAATAGGAACAAAAAGTTCTTTTGTTACCGCTGCTTGCATGGTTGTACTAACAATGAAACATTACAAAAGCATTTGCAGTACTGTAGTGATGTGCAAAGAATAACAATGCCATCTAAAAAAGATAGTGTGTTACAGTTTGTCCATCATAATCACAAACTAAAAATTCCTTTCGTTATATACGCTGATTTTGAGTGTTTACTTCAACCTGTACTTGGCGTAGAAAATAATCCTAATCAATCGAGTACAAGAAAAGTTCAAAATCATGTTCCGTGTGGAGTAGCGTACAAGGTAGTTTGTTGTACTGATTCTAGATTATCTAAACCGATCAAATTATATCGAGGTAAAAAACAAGCTATCTACCTTCTCAAGCAGTTGATTAATGAAGTTGATAATATTACTTATCGTTTGAAAAAAGTAACGCCAATGTTAAAATTAACACCTCAACAAGAATCCGATCACGAGCAAGCAGAAATTTGTCATATTTGTGAAAAAGCTTTTGACGATGACAAAAAAGTACATGACCATTGTCATTTGACTGGACAGTATCGTGGAGCGGCTCATAATCAGTGTAATTTAAAATTTCATGCTCCAGATTTTATTCCAGTTATTCTTCACAATTTTCGAGGATATGATAGCCATATTATAGTAGAAGCTTTTGGTGATCCTGATATAAAATCTCGTCTAAAACTCGATAACATCATCAAATGCATCCCAAATAATTTTGAAAAGTACATGTCAGTTACGCTAGGTAAATTGCGTTTTATTGACAGCCTGCAGTTTATGGCAGCCTCGTTAGATGAGCTAGTAAAAGGTTGTAGTAAATTTGATAACCTAAGAGACTGTTTTGGAGATAAATTTAATCTACTAGCTAAAAAAGGAGTTTTTCCATACGAATACCTCGACGACTGGAGTAAATTTGATGAAACATCTTTACCTGACAAAGACAAATTTTACTCACAACTTAAAAATGAAAATATAACTGATGATGAGTACAGGTATGCACAAGATATCTGGAAAGAGTTTGATTGTGAGACTTTTGGTGATTATCATGATTTATACCTGAAAACTGACGTGTTATTATTAGCAGATGTTTTTGAAAGTTTTCGTGAAGTGAGTTATAATAATTATGGACTAGATCCTTGCTGGTATTATTCTGCCCCTGGTTGTCATGGGATGCTTGCTAAAGTTTAGTAAGGTAAGGTTAGAATTACTGATTGATGTTGATATGTTCAATTTTATCGAAAAAGGTATCCGAGGTGGTATTAGCGTGATAACAAAAAAGTATGCTGAAGCAAACAACAAAATACCTGAAACAGTATAACCCTGACCTTCCTTCGAAGGATCTAATATATCTAGATTGTAATAATCTTTACGGTGTTCGATGGCAGAACCAATGCCTTTAGCGGATTTCATTGGATCACGGTTGATCGATTTCTATCAGAGACAGAAAAAAAGATACCCGACGATGTTTCCTATTTCGTTGAAGTTGATCTTGATTATCCAAATTCGCTACACAAATTACATAACGATTACCCTTTCTGTGCGGAATCGATGGTCATAGATTATAGTTTGTTATCAAAAGAACAACAAGCGTTAGCATCACCAAGGCAACATTCCATGGTCAAGAAACTAGTACCAAATTTACTTGATAAGAAAAATTACGTTTTGCATTACAAAGTTTTAAAACAAGCAGTCGATGCTGGTCTTGTGTTGAGAAAAGTTCATCGTGTACTAAAATTTAATCAGTCGCCGTGGATGAGAGGTTATATTAACTCAAACACTTCAAGAAGAGCTGCAGCGAAAACAGAGTTTGAGAAAAACTTTTTTAAACTGATGAACAATTCCGTTTTTGGTAAGACGATGGAGAATAATAGGAAACGTGTAAATATTGAAATAGTTAATGATGTCAATCGCAGAAACAAACTTGTGTCAGACGATGATTTTGTGAGCATGAAAATATTTAATGAAAATCTTGTTGCGATACAAAGAAGAAAAACAAATCTAAAACTAAACAAGCCGATCTATGTTGGAGCTGCTGTGTTAGATTTAACAAAGTGGCTGATGTACGATTTTCATTATAATTTTGTTAAAAATCAGTGGCCGGCTAGTAGATTATTGTTTACTGATACTGATTCGCTCGTATATGAAATCGAATGCGAGGACATCTATCAGGACATGTACAATAATCGACATCTGTTTGATCTTTCCGATTATCCATGTGACAGTAAATTTCATGACGACACAAATATAAAGGTTATTGGTAAGTTTAAAGATGAAATGAACTCGAGCGCTATCAAATATTTTATCGGATTACGCAGCAAAATGTATGCCGTATTGTTAGACAATATTAAAATAACGAAAAAAGCTAAAGGTCTGCCTCGTAATTTTGTTAAAAAGTTTATGAAATTTGATGACTACAAGTACGCGCTTGATGGCGGTGTTAGTTTTATGAGAGCTATGGCAATTCGAACTAATCATCATAAACTCGAAACAGATGTCATTATCAAACGTGGATTGTACAATTTTGATGACAAACGCTATTGTAAAAATGGGGTCGATACATTTGCCCTTGGGTATTTTCATTGTGACTAAAATTTTATCTAAACTTATAAAAAAATGTTTGAAAATTTGACAATGACAAATAGCTACAATAGTAACATCAAATATCTAATGATGGACGGTAAACAATTGACAGTTGAATTTAATAATGAAACATCAGGTATATGTTTTAATGGAACACGTGACAAGTTAAAACTTTCGCTCATCAGATCTGATAACAGCGAGTATTTCAATTATCTCGAACAGTTGTATCAAAAGTTGCTAGCGGAATTTAAAAACTTTCACAACCCCATTAGCCAACAAAACTATACTAAACTCACAATTGATCTCGATCGGTCAAGGGTATATTTTATCAACAAAAAATATCCTCTGAACAAACCAGAAATGAAAGATTTGTTTGAGTCCCATCGCTGTGTGAGCGGTAAAGTAAAATTTAGTATCTATAGTTGTGATAGTGAAGTATTTTTAAATTCAACAGTTGAAACATTAATCATTGGTAATGAGATATTAAATAATATCATTTTCATTCTAATGCTAGTTTAATTTCCGCCTTGTTAACTGAAACGTTCTAATGCACAGTTTAATTTTCATCCTATTATCTGATAAAAAAATTTGTGGTAAAGTCTATTTGCCGTCTTTAGAATAATCATATTCCACACATACGCTGTTCTAACAAATTCGTCACTTCTGTTGACAGAGCTTATGGCATTCCAACACCTGTTGTTTTGTCTGGTTACAAAATATCTGTCTACATAGTAGTAGTAAAGGGAAATGAGGGGTTTGGCGGGGGTGGGGGAGGAGGTGTGGGAAGGGGGTGGTGGGCCAAAACCCTCATTTCACTTTACTACTATGGTTCTGCATGAAGATGTCCATTCTCCTAGGGTTGTCTTGATGGCGTAAACTTTATTATTCCTACATCATTCCATGATGACTGCTACTTCTGACGTAAAGACTCTTTGATACTCGGTTTAAAATCAGAATACGGTATTTTAAATCAGATGGTTCGAGGTATAGGGCCATTTCAGCTGCGCGATCTGCTTTTTCATTACCATTAATAACAATATGTCTAGGTAACCAACAGTATACTACATTGTGGAAGGTACTCATCTCAATATTTTGACTAGAATATTGGTTAATAATGGGTTCTTCAGTTTTCTATTGTGTAGTGACTGAGGTACTGATAGTGAGTGGGAGAAGATAATACTGTTTAAAATACGTTTCTTTTCGATATATTACAGACCAAGGTTTATTGCTCTGATTTCGGATGAAAACAAAATGATGTACATTATGTTAAGCAAACTTTTGTTGTGTGTGTTTTCCACTAACGAAGGCTGCAGCTGCCTTGTTTTCATCCTTTGATCTGTCAGTATAAATTCTTGTGTAGTTTTAAAATTCGATGAGTTCATAATAAGAATTGTGGAAGATGAAAGGGTTTGTCTCAGATTTTTTCACATTGTGTAGCATAAAAGGTAATTTTGGTTGTTTAACGGATTGGACGTTTTCTGAATTTTTGAAAGATCAATTTTGGTACTGTCAAGGCTGGATGACATTTTAATGCCAAAGGAATTATGACGTTTGGTTTATTTTCGTTTAAGGTTTTGTATTTAGGTTGAAAAACATCCGAAAAAGCAGAGTTCAGAGGGTTTGATCTTAATTTGAGAGCATACTGTGTGGAAAACATTTTTCTGCTATGTGGTAAAGGTGGTTTGATGTCTTAAATGCTCTTAGAGCAAGTCTTATTCCTTGTTGATGAATTGGGTCAAGCATCTTCAAATATAACTTCATAGCTGAACCATGAAAAAACCCAACCGTAGTCCAGTTTAGAGCGAATAAATTTTCTATATCAATTGAGGATGACTTTTCTATCAACAACCCACCCAGTGTGCGCTACTACTTGAAGTAGATCTAGATGTTTCAAGCATTTAGCTTTCAAGTTCTTTAGATGTGGAATAAAAGTCAGTTTTCTGTCGCAGATAATACGTAAAAACTTTCCTCACCAACTTGAATAAGTGTTCCGTCTAGAATAAGTTTAGGTTCATAAAAGATGTTGTCGTAACTGACAGAAATGCGTACATGCCGTGTTTTTTATTTAAAGAATTTGAAACCGTTAGTACTGGCCGAATATTGTTATTTTGCTGTACAGTTGTAAGCATGCGCTTTGATCGATAACATAGAAAATCATCAACATATAAGAAGCAATCCACGCCAAGAGCCAAGCGCTTGGTGATGCTATTGATTTTGATGCATCACATATAAAATAAGGCTCAGGGGCACTCCTATCTCTTGCTCGTGCATTTAAAAAAGGGTGGAACCCACTCGTACCTTGAATTCTGTTTGAGAGAACGTTTGATATGCGAAAAGGGAAGAAGGGGGGATTTTTTTTAGACCCAGATCGTGCAGGTCATTTAGTATTCCGTACCTCCATGTCGTGCCACATGCCTTTTCTAAATCAAAGAAAACCGCTACTAAATGTTCTTTCTTGCTAAATGCGACTCGAATAATTTTCCAGTCTAACCAGATGATCATTGGTGCTACGGCCATAACAAAAGCCACTTTGGAAAGGAGATATTCAATTATTAGTTTCCAAATGCCATACAAACGAAGACTTATCATTCGTTCAATTGTTTTGCATAAACAGCTGGTCAATGCAAAGGGTCGATAGTAGGATCTGCGCTATCTTGCCTGATTTTGGAACTGGTATTTATGTTGCTTCTTTCCAGATCTTAGGTACATTACCTGTAATCCATAAATCATTGAAAATTTTCAAACGAGATATTAATGATGATTCTGGAAGGTTTTTCAAAAGCTGGTAATGTATTTCGTTAGGCCCAGCGGATGTATCATGGGCCTTGTCTAAGGCCTCCACAAGCTCCAGAACAGTTGGTTTTAACTTTCCGAGATGTTGGATGTAAATTTTAAACGTGATTTTTCTTTCTTTGATTTTTTTAATCTTCAGAAGGCTTCTGAATAATTAGATGATAAGGAATTGTTCTAGAAATTGTTAGCAAGAATATTTGCAATGTCACGCTTTGAACTAAAATTGTTATTGTTCAGTTTCAGATGTCGGATTAAATTTTATTTTCTCTTTATTTATTTTGCGGTTAGTGTCTGAAACTATTTTAATATAGAACGAGAGTTTAAAGAAGAAACATATTTCTTCCATGATGATTTTTTTCTTTCTTTAATTGTGTGGCGAGCTTTGGCCCGGAGAATACGGTATTTACTTAAATTTTCGGGTGTCGGACGATTTTTATATCTTCACAGTTCTTCTTGGCGTTATCGAATGGCTTTTTAACGTTCTTTAGTGACCCATGGCTTTTGGGGGTTCTTTTACAGTTCGGTTATGACTATGGAATGCATTCTTCTGCAATATCGATTAAAATAGAAATAAAATGCTGAACATGGCCTTTAATGTTGGAAATGGTATCCTCATTTAGCCTGAGGGGAGGTTGTTGAAAATTGTCTGCCCGGAGATTGTGTTTCATTGTGCCTTGTAGTATGTAATGTTAGTAATTGTGGTTGTATCTGGTAGGTCAGTTTGAGTTTGTCCATCTAATGTCTTTGGACTGGTATATTTCACAGTTAAGAAGGTTGGGCCATATAGATGGGTTCGAGATTCGACCATCTTTCTAGCCTGTGGAAATAGGATGTTTGACGTATATTTTACACTCTGTATATCCTTCTCTAGTTACCAGGTATTGCAGTCTTTAGAATTGGCATGGTGACCTTTGCCACAATTGCATAATGGGGGTTCGCGCAGCAGTCTGCTTCTTAGTAGCTGGTTTCGCCGCATCGGTCACAAACAGGGCTTCTGGCGCATCTCTCTTCGTGGTGACCGTACTTCTGACACTTGAAACAACTTAGAGGATTCGGAATATATACTTCAACTTTAATCTGGAAAATGCCAACCTTTTACTACCTTAGGTAGTGTTGGTGTGCTAAAGGTAAGTAAGATAGTGTTCATGTCCTGCAATTGTGTACCGCGTTTGATACGAATTCGACGAATTGTAGCAACACCTTGGTTCCTCATTCCCTCGACGATTTCTTTGTCGCTGACCCCTGCTAGGTCTCAGCAGCGACTGACACATTTAGATGAGTTGAGTGTCGAATAAACGAAATATCATAAATAGTCTGAATTTTCTTGATATTCTCAGTCTGCATCTAGCGCTCACATTCAACGAGAAAGCTATCAGATTTCATGGATTTTTCATGCCTTTTGGAATGCTGGCTAGATCAAGTATATTCTTTACGACTATGAATGATGATAGCACAGCAATTAAATTTTTAGACTTTCATGAAGAATGGGAATTATTCCACGCTACATAGTTCGTCATCTGAGTCCATTAATATATTCATAACCCATTTGGTGCTGACTGATGAAGTACCTCAGTTTTTTATAACATCCACACCGCGGAGTCCAATAAGGGAACAATTTTCAAGTGTCAGGGATATATAGCTGGTATAGTGTTGGCTTGACTTCGCTTGCGAAGATTTAGGAAGGGAGATGTCCACGTTTATTGCAGGCACGCTGGTGGCTGACGATCCCAATACGTGACAGGCACGTCCGTCCACAGAGGTTTCAGAGGAATGTCAGGGTTGTAGTGGGTTCTGTCGATAGTTTCCGGTTCTTTATTCGCCATCTTCTATCCTCCAAGATTGACGTCTGTTTTGTTTAAAAGTGGAAATTGCCCGGTGAACTGTTCGTAGCCAGCTTTCTAAGTCAGCAGCTTGTGATATACATTGGTGGTGGTCGATGCCAGAGATGGTGAGAGTCTTTCTCAAAGAGTCTTTATATCTCATTCGAGGTGCCACTCTATCACTTTGACCAATGGACAGCTCACCATACAGTGCGATCTTTATCAGGCGATAATCCTCCATTCTGAAGACTTTTCCTGCCCAGCATATCTGTATCTTCATGAATGTGACATCAACAGTTGTGATCCCTTCTTGTTTGAAAATTTCAGTGTTGGTGATGAAGTCACACCAGTGGATGGTGCGGAGGTAGCGCTGATGGAAGTGCTCAAGGAGATTGCGGATGTAGGTGACCCAGGTTTCTGCGCTATATAGGAGGGTAGTCAGCACGACAGCTCTGTAGACGCTATACTTTGTGTCCCTCTTGAGACTGGCGTTGTACCACACTCGTTTATAGAGTCTACCAAGGCGCTGTTTGCCTTGGCCAGTTTGTTGTATATTTCTTTGTCGATCTTAGCATCAGAGGAGATCACACAACTCAGGTAAGGTGAACTGATAGATTACATCCAGCTTTGTCTAGTCAATGAAGATGCTTAGAGGCCAGTACTCTTCCTTTTGCTGCTGACTGATTAAGTACCTCAGTTTTCTTTAAGCTCACCTCAAGACCAGAGCGCTGGCAGGCTTCTGCAATGCTGTATATTACGCGCTGTAAGGCGGCTTCCAGGTGGGCAACTAGGAAGCCCTCGTCTGCAACGATAAGTCTTTTTCTGGTCAGTTGTGTCAAGGTCTTGGTGTGGGCCTATATTCGCCTAAAGTTGAAGAAGTTGCCATCAGTACAAAAGTAAATATAGATGTCATCTTCACCATCAAGGTCTTCTCTTATTTTATGGAGCATCATGCTGAAGAAGAATGAGAACAAAGTGGGGGGCTGAAACTCAGCCCTTTTTCACGCTGTTTGCAATGGGAAAGGTCTGTGGCAGGTCATTGTTTCTGTCCTAATCAAGCTGGTATTAATGTAGCTGGATGACCAAGGTAAGGATCTTTGGAGAACAGTCAAGCTTTTCAAGGATTTTCCACACCCAGTTCTGCTCGCTGAGTCAATGCCTTCGTCAGGTCCACAAAAATGACGTACAGTCTTTTGTTCTGTTCTCGGCATTTCTCCATGATCTGTCTCAGGATGAACACCATTTCAGTTGTTCCACTATTAGTTCTAAAGCCGCATTGACTCTCTGGAGCATGTTCTTCTGCAATGATGGGCACCAGTCTGTTCAGCAACACTATAGCAAGGATTCTGTCTGCAATGGACAGCAGAGTTATTCCATAGCAGTTTGAGCAGTCAGACGTTTTCCCCTTTGGTGTGTGTGTGTGTGTGTGTGTGTGTGTACATTGTGATGATGACTGCATTTATGAGGTCTTGTGGATATTTTCCTAGCTTTCAGCAGTAAACGAACAGTTTGGTGTGCAATGCTGGGCCTTATCTGTTCCATATGTTCTTATGGAATACCATCTTTTCCTGCAATCTTTACATTCTTCAGCTGTTAGCCTATCTGACCTCACCCATGTGTATACACCTGCAAGATGGTTAAGCTTCTCTTCTGACACTTGCATTCTCATTATTCCCACTATGAAGTTGAAATCATATGGACAACGTTCTTTTGCATACCAGGGCCCAGCAACGTAGAACAAATTGCCCACTGCACTTAGACAAAAAGACAGTGATCTCATTCAAGAGCGCCTTTAAAACCCATCTATTTCAACTGCAAGAACAGTCATAATGACCTAATGATGTATCCTTTATAACGCATCCTTACCTTAAAAATTACAGCATGTTTTCTGTTTCTAATTTTGTTTTTAATTTATGTAATCATTTCATTTATATATGCTCTTTTTTTTATATAATTCTTTTTAAGCGTTGTCAAATGTTGTAAAGCACTTAGAGCTTCTAAAAATCGGCGCTATATAAAGTCTTCGTTTTATTGTTATTGTTATTATTATTATTATTATTATTATTATTATTATTATTATTATTATTATTATTATTATTATTATTATATGACTTTTACAGTCTCTTTCAGTGTGGGTGCCTCATCGAGTTTTTTTTTCATTTTTAATGGCTATTGTGGTATGTGGTCAATAGTTGTCTCCTGGACTGTGCGGATAGTGGTGAGGAGTATGTAAATGTGCTCTGCACTTCATGAAAGATTCCTTGTCAGTGAGTAGCTCTTTGCCATCTGCACGCCATATGGGGCTCTGTATTTGGAAGGAAGGACCATATACTGCCGGCAACGCTTTATAAAACCCCTTGTAGTCACTGATGTCTTTCTGCAAGCTTTGTCCTTCATTCATCTTGAATGTCTCAGAGCTTGTGCTGGAGGGAGCTGCAGATGAGGATGCTTTCTTCTATGGACAAGATGGTTGAGAGAGGTGGGCTTGGTGCGCTGATCTCTTTTTGACAAGTAGGTCTTGGATTTCTTCTCGGCTTTTTCATCAAACCACTCGTTGTTCTTCTTAGTGGTGAATCCAAGGATTTCTTCTGAGGTTTGCAGAATATCAGCCTTAATGTAGTTCCACATCTCTTCCAGAGGTAGATCAAGCAGAAAATTAGGTTCTTCAAGTCTAGACTGCAGGCTTTCTTAAAAATCTTCCTTGACGTCTGCAGACAGGTTTTTGACCTGGAGCTTTATTCTCGGGGTGCCTTTTTGTTGCCTGGCCTGGGCTTGAACTGGAAGTCGAGCATGCAACGCACAAGACGATGATCTGTGTGCGACTCTGCCCTGGGCATCACTCTGGTATGAAGGACATCTTTTACATCCCTCTGGCGTACTATGAAGTAATTGATTAGATTCCAGTGTTTTGATCTATGACGCACCCAGGTCGTTACATAGCTGATATGATATACTCGGCAAGTATAGCGGACGCTGGATAAAGGTAGTACCTTTGTTGTTTGGCAGCTGTACTCCCTGAGTGGACGGACTCACTGGCACTCATCCATCTTCCAAATCTCTTATTTTTTATTCCAAGAAGGACTCATTCCCGGATAACCCGGTACACTGCTTCAGCTGGCGGATCAAACGACATTGATGGGGTGATGCTTACATTGCATCATTAGGCGTATGAACTTCTACAGTGAAATCTCTGGTTTCGGCGGAAGGTCTCTGCAGATCAACCACCAAGTGTTTGGGACCAGGGCGCACCATATGTATTAGTTGACTGTGACTGTGGACAAGCAGCTATGGTTCAAAATAGTTGGAAAGGCAGATCTCTTCAGTCATGGTTAGCTATCTACCTAGGAGAGGAAACTCCGATATAAAACCTACGGCATTTTGTACCACCATTCTTTTTTGTTGTAACCGTATTCCCCACGCAGTAATGTATTTTATCAATCCGCACAAGAATAAAGTGTTTTCGAAAATGCATATCTTTTCATTTTTTGCACGAAAACAGTCATTAATATGATAAAATGCAAAATTTGAAGCATTTTATATGCAAAACTAAATTTGTATAAAAAGATTCGCTTTCCAAAAATATCGGAATGACTTTTTTATCGATGTATTAATGCAGCTGTTATTCGCATTAGCTCGGAATGGAGAAAGAAAATCCATGCAAATTACCAGATCTTGTTTCACAAATATATAACAACATGAAAATTTACTGATTTTTATTTACGTAAATATAACTGATGACAATACAAATTGTACAAGGAAATATCTCACTCGTAAAGTAGAAACATTGTAACAATATTTTTACTTTACAAGTGAAATATTTTCTTATAACAGCTCAAAGCCGCAGATACCCTCTATGATCTGCATATTGCATGTTAGATATAGTTTTGTCGCTAATAAATTAAAGTCGACAGATTGAAAGATTATAAATATCTTCGAATCGGATTTGCATGTGTAAATATTTAATTACAACGGCTTGTACAAAGTGTGTATAATCAATTATTCTTTTAACTGTCTTTACTCACTCACGACCGCTTCGGTGACCTAGTAGTTCGAGCGAATGCCTGCAATGCGGCAAATCACGGGTTCGAATGACGGCAGAGTCATACTTATAACAATGATACTAGCAGCTACCTCCCTTGGTGCTCAGCATTACGAGGTTAGTGTTAGGACTAGTTGGCCTGGTGTCAGGATAGTGTGACTGGGTGGAACATCATGCTACATGTACATTCCCCAGTGCAGGACATCACTATAAACTGTCACACTGCAGACATCATAGTGATATGACTGAAAAATTATTAAATTGTTGAAATTCCCAAAACACATTCGTCTATACTCACTTGTACGACTATTTCAACTGCAAGCAACCCTTATATGGCACTTCACTGATGCGCCCGCATATCAGTATACATGTTTCTTCTAATGATTACTCCTAACAAACCGCATAGACCCAGATCTACCAGCGAATAATGCCAAGGCAGACATCACTATTAACTGCCACACTGCAGACATCATAGCGATATGACTGAAAAATTGTTAAAGCTGCGTTAAAAATTATAAACACCAAACAATGTAGATCTATATCTGTTCTGTTTGCAATTAGAGTATCTTCTAAGCGAGTAATGATGGTACCTGCTACGTCTTATATGCATTCCATGTAAATCGAATATTAACATTTAAAAAACTCAACGTCGTATGAAATCTGAAGGAGAGCAAGGATATTTATTGTAACATCTAAGCTAGGAAATAGGACATGTGCTAAACAAAAGGACACTATTCGGTAGTCTTACGGCCAGCGCATAGAAAATAGCTGAAATAACTTTTTCATTATCGGTGTATTTGATATCAGTGTAATTTAATGAGATATCGGCGTAAGTAAATTGAGGAGATATTGGTGTAAGTAATTGGATAAAATATCGATATATTTTGATGCACTGTATGTGTTTTTTTAGGAAATATTGATGCAATTTGATGAAATATCGGTGCAAGTAATTTGATGAAATATCGGTGTGATTTGATGAAATACCAGTGTAAATTGATGAAATATCGTATTCCTAAACAAGTTTACCAATCGTGTGCACATCAATATCGAATTTATTTAATCTTTAATTAAAATTTTCCCAATTTTTTTACTTTTATTCAATAAAATTTCACAATTAAATTTCAGCGTTTTTCAAACGGTAGGGAATGTTTCTGTTTAACTATTATATGATTGCTCTGACTGCCAAGTAAATTTCAGTACAACATTAGATCGCAGAACATCTTTCATGCCGGACGATGTATCTCTATATAAGGCCAAAGGTTCTTAATCTGGATAAAATATCAAATTGCATTGTATACTTTGGGGAATTTAAGCATTAAATAGAAAAGTTATACATCCAACATTCCGATTTCTATTACTTTTCCACTTCATTGAGTTGGCTGTACTAGGCCAACTCAGTGAAGTCGAAAAGTAATAGAATATATATCTGGCTAACAAGGGTTATAAATAAATTTAACACGTGTCATGTATCGATTAATTTGGACAGGGAAGGGATGTTTGTTCATGAATAGATAGATCCCAAGTGACATCATCAGCGTCATATTTGTGGTATGCTGGCTGATTTACCATTGAAATTAGATGGTGTTTTAAAGTCGAAAAAATAGTGTCAGAATACTGTTACAAAACTCACATACATATACAGAACACAAATCAGGCTTTTGTCAATATCTATGTTTATAAGTTCAATTTGCTTCAGAGTGGCTTGTTCAAAATGTCCATTTTTGGTGGTCGCATCTAGGAGAAACTGACGGGTGGCATCGTCCAAGTAAAATGGGAAGAATATCTCCTGTAAGTGACCTTATAGGTAAGCATCTGTACAGACACAGCAATGAAACGACTGAATTTCTTGTTTTTATTCTAAACTCTCTTTCTAAATGGTCTCCTGGGATTATTCGCCTTGATGAACGTATCCTTAAAATAAACTTCGTCTTCTAATCCATATACATCAGCAACTCAGATCTCTGATTGATATATGTTATCTCATTTTATTTATTTATTAGTCATTTCTAGATAGTAAGTAAATAACAAAAATTCTTATTTGAAACAGTTGTATATTTTATTTAGTTTTAGCGATTTTTAATCGATCTGACACATTCAACGAATTTTGGCAAAATTCAAAGTCTTTTAATAAATATTTTTATGAAATTTCAAAGATGAAGCCAGCATCTCTGAAATTCAAAGTTTTCAAGACAACTTTTCAAGTACAATGAATGTTCAATGTTTTATAAAGTTCCCAACCTTTCACCCCAAAATTGAGAGGCTTCTTGTTTACCCGTAACACAAGTCACCCATAAAGTTTGGTAACTGTATATGATGAAAACCTTGTGCAGAAATTACATTTGTAACAGATAGATTGATGGACATGATGAAAGAATAGTCTCGTTATAGGCACATACAATTTATGTGGTTACGTGGACAAACTAAACCTACGCCAGTAAAATATAAAATCTGGGTAACAGTGACCTTTTTTGAATGTGTGGTCTTAACATAGATGCACAAAAACAAAAAAGATCACTTTGTAAAATACAATAGATTATTAAAAATGTACGGCCAAGGAACAGGCATGAACAATGTCTAAGCTCTCTTCCCATGGGGAAGGTGCTTTATAACCAACCTAGAACTGTTGCCTGGGAATATGAAGAAAGAACAGTGGATGTGTGTGTTATGTGTTTGTGTGTTTTAAAGTGAGCAGACATGAATGCCAGGGGCAGTACCGCCTAGAAGACATAAATGAAAAATATAGACAGACAAAGCGGCCCGGTCCTCGCATTGTGCGGCAAATTTCCAGGTGAGCAGTCCTTTTGAAAATATGCGTTTTAAATGTGCATAAGTAGTTACCAGGAACTGTTCTTACTCACGCATCCAGCAACCTTAAGCATTGTATCTTTTGAAACCCGAGCCAAAAAATGTTAGATGCCATGGATCATTACAACCACAATATACTTGTTAGGTGTTATAATTTTAAGTTACGGCAGTGAATAAAAAATGCGTAATGTTTCTTAAATAATACATGCAATATGTTCTAGGAGCGTAAATTATATGTTAAAGCAAATAATAATTATATTCAACAAGCACGAAAAGAATGACGTAACTTCCACCAGTATATGCCTGTTGTATGATTCGGTCGGGGATCGAACCTACGAACGAGGCAGATGCTCTAAGCACTTAGGCCACCAGAGAGGTCCAAGACTTCAGGATACTTTTCTCATATGAATACACCAACATATGGAAGCAGTCTTTCAACTTTGACTTGACACACTGAATGCCTGTGATTAGCTAGTTCACTTTCCCATTGGTCAGTGGAGAAAATGGGCATTAGCTATAGCAGCAGGGAGGGTGAACCCTACAAAGTTATTTTTCGAGCAAATTTTCTATATATAATAAAAATAAAATGAAAGGTCAATAACGCTATACCAAAGTTTCTAACTTTTCTATTTCCATGTGGTGAAGTACTTAAACGTATAATAAAATCACGAGGGTAGCTCAGTTTTGTTATCCAATTATTGACTTATTTTTTACGATTTTGTTTACTTGTAAAGCGACTCTATTGTTGTCCTTCATCCTCCCAACTGTCCTGACTGTCAAGGGAGTTAACCAAATATTTTATGTAGACCCATCTACGAGCGTATATATAATTTAATATATAGATTTTCGTTTCTCAAATCAATTATATTTCCATCCTAATTTGTGAGTTTAAAATTCATTCTTGACAATAATGGATTATGAACATGCAGGTAGACTTGATTTATTGGCTCAGATACAATAAGCCACCTTTGAGGTGTTTGAATACTGGACGAATATAATATGTATCCCTGCTGAGCCTGATTAGACTTAGAAAGGTCAACGTGGTAGCTACTGTCAATTATATCGCATACTAGATTCAGTGCGATGGTGGATGTTATATTAACAATATTAGGTGAAATATGAAGTCCTGTTATATATGGGTCATTATTATATCTGAAAACAGTTGGAAACGGGATTAATTTTTTTCCATGAATCACATATTCTTTTAAAGTGTTCATTAATAAGATCACTAACTGATTTTTTTTAATTCCTCAGAGTTAAATCCAGGTATTATAAATGTTGGTAATTGTTCTTGCATAATTCCAAAATATTTAAGAAAAACTTTTGAAAAAGCGATTGGCTGCAATACGTTGAATTGGATCATCTTCAATAATTATTCTCTTTTCAAAAAATGTTTTTCGAATTGGTGATGGTAGTTCTAATCTTTTTTCTATGCTAACAAAAACATTATTCATGAACTCTAGATCTGAAGCAACTTGATTCAAATGTTGTATTGATTCAATTATTTGATTCTTTAAATCATCATTGTAAGAAACATTAATATTTAAAAGTAAATTTTTCTAGATTTCTAAATACACGTTCATGTTCAGATCTAATCGTATTTGCATAAGAATTTATTAGATCAATATCTAGTGTTGATATTGTTGCGGCTTTCTTCTTGTCATCAATATATTTTATAAAATATTCTGGTATTCGATCTATATAGTGCTCAACTCTATCAGTACCTGAATATAATTTCCATGGATATGCATTTTCTAATTTTCGATATTCTGGAAATTGTATAAATTTTTTAACATTTGTGACGAAGTCGGATCTCTGTGGTTCTGGTGGTCCTTGATAAACAGGTTTAACTTAAGGCCATCATAACACTGATCTAATCAAACGTTGGTAAATATCCACAGCATAGTCAGGAGAATGTATTTCAGTCACCGACGATAATGTTGTTTCGTATACAGTAATTGCTATCTTCGATTCTCTCCCAGTAATAGACTTAATTCTGCGCTGGAATGCCCCATTGATTTGCTCTATATGATAACTGCTAGTTGGAATACTAACTACTTGCCAATCGGGAGTTTCATCAGATTTATTTTTATTTGCGAGTACTAATGAATTATTTGGCTGTAGTCCACCAAATGGTTTCGATCTAATATTAGGCGAACTATAATAAACACGTAACTGAGCTAATGCTATCTCTTTTACTGGAATTGCAGTTGGAAAGTTAACGTTAAATTCAGGATTGGTTGAACTTATCAATATAATGGTAGTTTTTGAAGGAGTTGTATTAGTGACGATCTGCTGTAATAATTCTCTCGACTCAATATCCAAACGATGTTCAGGCGCTGACATTATTGTTATTATTATTGTTTAATTCTCCATTTATTTATTCTGGTTATTGTCACCAGACTCGTTAGTGATTCGGAATGTTTCATCGTAGGTTTTAATCATCTTTACGAACTCGTCAGATATTTTACCATCAATGAGATACGTGGACATATACCCAGATAGTTTCGAGTAGGTTGCTATTGCTGTTTGCAACTTTATCATATACTCACGCAATTTATCATTCGCACATGTAGCTATCTTTTTAGCAATAATACTAAGAATGCCTGGTATAGTCGTTGAAGTTGAAACAATAATTGTTATAATTGCTGGAGCTGTCATTGTTAATGTCGATAATATTAATCCGGATCCAGCAACAATAGCAGAAACTGAGGATACAACTATATCAATAACAACCATACGTCTACGATATTTTTTACTTTTACTGTGTAATGGTCGATGATATTTTTTAATTTAGTTAAATATTCACATGCTTGATTATATCTGTGATGTTGAATGTCGATAGATGACGTAGTCATTTGGTTCATTATACTATGACGTTAAATAATTAATTGGGTTACAAATTCCAAACACCACCAGTAATTACTTTGAGACAAACTCGATGATTCCAGTGTAAACGTTTCTTCAGAATCTTTATCTAACAAAACAGATACAGTTTTAGAAAAATCGCCAGTTGATGGAGATGTTGTGGATATTTTAAAATTTGTGTCACTAAGAACGGACATTCTATATATACCAGTGATCTCCGCGGTTTGTTTGATGGTTTTCTTTTCTGGTGTCCACAATCCAAACCCAGATGTAACTGTATACACAATATTTCTTATCTGATTGTGTGGAATTTTGACCGCATTTTTTTAAAAAATAATATCCAGAATTCCACTAATAATATCGTTCAGTTTTGTGTTCATATCAGTAAGTTTTATATCAACATTTGGTTGACTTCCAAAACATTCGTTATTAATTCTGTTTATGTTTCTGCGAAAACTCAAAAACGTATTCACGTGACCGGTAAAATCAGTTTTGAGCGTTACTATTTCATTACTGATTGGAATCTCTTTATCTTCGACGTATTTTTTGTAGCAGTGTCAAACTCAGATTCTGGTGTTCTTACATTACTAATACCATTATAGTTCATATTAAGAAATGCACGCATTATACCACCGTTAGTTAATACATACTTAGATTCCTGATCGTCAACATATTTTTTTTTGTTGTAGCATCACTATCTGTGGTGGATATCCAAGATCTGTAATTTTATTTTTGTTCATAATAATGTCTCCACTAAATACACCGCCAGTCGTCTCGACATAATCGTTAAATGACTTACCTGAACCTTGTAGTTTACACTGATCAGTAAAAGTAACGATATTATCAGCAACTGCAGTAGGAATTCGTATAAGTACGTCTGGTAGTTGTATATTACTCCTCTTTTATCGTCCTTGTTTGTCCTGAAAAACAACCACTTCATTTTGATCCACAATTGTAATATTTAAGAAATCCTCAATCTCATTTTTGAGTTGATAGAGGGTTGCATATTTAAATAAATCACCTTGCTGCTGAGTTTTACCACGAGCAGATCTTCCGTAAATATCTACCATTATATTTGCTGATTCTGTTTAAATGTGACAATGTGGTATATTCATGCACGACTTTATGAGGTGGCTTTCCTGGCGGTGCTATGGATACAACATCAAGTACATTAAGTACGTCACGACCACATATTGTTGGATCAGTTATTGTTTGTGTTGGTAATATATAATACCAGACTGGAGCAGTATTATTACTGACATAATGAAGAAATTGTTTTGGTGGCGCTAATCCATATGAATCAAAATAGATAATTCCACGTGGATCAATTGCATACGCTAACCAGTGGGTATCTGGTCCAGAGTTTTTATTGAGATTAATAATACCTATTTCAGTATTGCTCGGTTGCTTTGGTAATTGATCGCGCATAAAAACACCTCTAAGTTTTTTATTTTTAGTTTTTTTTTAGCAGTAAATCAAAATTAGACATAGGCGAGATCAGTAAACTGTTCCTGGAAGTCTTAGACTTTTTCCGTACCATGAGGTCGGGGTCCCTGGTAATCTGAGGACTTTTCCCATTTTTGTAATTCCATGTCCGGTTGCTTTCTTTAATGCCATTCCAGTAGCTGTTCCAACAGCGCCTAATACAGCTGCTTTGCAACAGCTGGGGCTACAGCGGCTAATAATGCTGATATAGCTGCGATAAGGTTAAATATACCACCCATTTTAAAAGTATCTTTGATAGCGCTTACAGAAAGACTAAGTTTGACGCCTTTATTTGATTTTTGTGCTTCATTGAAGTTTTTGAATTGACGATCGGTCAACGATAATTTATTTGAACCACTCATCTGTTCCTTTTTAAACGATATTTTTATTCCACAGTTATTGCTTGATGCTGATTGCAGTCTTTTGACCTGACCATGAGTCAGGGCAACATTAACGTGATTATATGACATTTATAATTTTCAAAAATGATCTAATTACGTGTTACATATTTTCTACTGGGGCATCAACGACTCTCATTCGTCCACCAGCACCTATAAGGAGCATTGATTTATCGCTAAGTATAACAGCAATTGCTCTGTAATTATCAATAGCTTCTCTTGCTACACCAGCTCGAAAATGTATATCGACTACCGATTATCTGGTTAAATCTAAATGTTCGAGCGAAAAGTAATAAATCGGATATAAAGTTGTAAAATCTAGTTGTGAAATTTGTAAACCAGTATCAATATTTTGACTACGGCCCATAAACGTCATAAGACGATGATATGCACGTGCTACATGATTTTGATCGAAATTCAGTAATATATCCTCAGATGGTTATTGATGTCCATTTATCCTTAATGAAACCTCAGAAACACCAAATATCATAATACTACGCGTTTGATCATTTACTCGTGCAGTATCTTGTAATGCAATAAATATGTGTCTTGGTGCAGAAATACCTTGCTGAGAGGCTATCTGCCATGTTAATAAACCATTAATATTACTCTGGATAGCATCTGTGGTCATTGTCAGCCATGATAGCATTGATTTACCGCCTTGATTCATAAAAGATAGTAATCGTTGATCTTCAGATATTGACGGAGTCATAATTGACATCCACAGTAAAGTTTTCTAAGAATTACTATACCAGCATCACCGGCGGGTCTCCATATTACATCATCGTCTGTAGCCTTTCATACTAGTACAACTGTATGTTTGGCTCCGAAAATGACTTTTCTGACATTTCTACAGAATATAAAGATATGTGACAGTGAAATTACACATACAAATACTCTTCTATTTCCTTTTAACATCGCTTGACGTGATCTAAATCCTAAGATGAAATCTGTATGTACATTAATAATCATTCTCTCTACGTCTGCTGGGGCCTTTCTAGCAAAGTTCTGTGGTCGTCCTTTTAAATATGATTGATATTCTGGAGAATTAGAAATATATTTTACAAACATCATTGATGTACTAGCTGATCTTGAGTAATCATCACTGCATCTTGCAAGACCAAATATTGTTGCGGCAACGTCAACATCTTTCTGAATTGATTCAATATTTTTTCCGTTAATCATTTACGTAGCGCTATCAAACAACGCCATAATACCATTATTAACAAAAACCAACACTATCAATAGCGCTGTATTTAGCATTATCGGTTTTTGATATTTCGATATTTCACCTTCTATTTTAATAAATGCTTTAGAGGGTAAGAAATATCTACTTGTATCATGAACCTGAAGTTCAATCCTTCCACACTGATTTGGAATTCATGCGTCATAAGAATAATACTGATAATCACGTATACACTCATCTTTGAGGACTGGTGCGTCCATGTCAAATGCATAATCACTTATACGTTTGAACATATTTATTATAATTATTATCGTCTAAAACGAAGACCACTTCGAGAAGTGAAACCACTTCCTGCTATGAGACTGGCGGTGATATTTTTCTCTTTTTCTGATAATGGTATATCAGCCAACTCTGCTAGTTTTTGATTATTGACTTGATTTATTTTTTACTAATATTTGCAGGCATTAATTCAGTGCTAGGTAATTTTACCGGCTGAGGTCGAACTGCTTGAAGTCTGCAAATTAATTGTGCTAGTCTATCTTTATTCGCCGAGAATGCTTTGCTAGCATCATTAGCAACAGCACATATACCTTTTTAACGAACAACATCAATAGCTTTCATACCCAGCTGCTTTGCAATTGGTATTGCTTTTGGTGCTATTCTTCTAAATAGACCCTGTACAATGTCACCTAACCCATCTCCGTAGGATGCCCTGTAAATTGGTATTCGAGAGTTAATTGCCCTGACCATAGTTGGTCTACGTTGAGTACTATTTACTATCATTTTATTAAATAGTCATTATATTTAATTACATACTTAAGTCCGGTGACTTAGTCACTACAATACTCATTGGCGATTTCATTAATGAGAGACTGATACACATTAATATCCATCATACCGCCTGTAAATAATCTTTTACAAATATCTGATGTTTCATTAATAATTTCTGGGAAATTATTACCTGCTCGTTTTCCTCCAATCAGAATTTCTAGTCGTTCAACATCAGCAAGAACATTATTGGATTAAGTTATAAGACCACTTCCTAGGCCACTTCCAGTTGTGCCTGGAGCGTCTTGAAATACTTCTTCTTCCTCTTCATTTGGTTTCGGTGGTGCTTTTTTATTTGGTATTGATGGTGGTTTTGGTGATACTGGATAATCACGAAATGATTGCTCAAATGATTTTTGTCGCTGTTCTCGTCGTCGTTGTATATCTTGTTGTCGTTGTTCTTGTTGTTGTATCCTCTGTTATTGTTGCAGTAGTGGTTGTAGTCGTGGTAGTGGTCTCCCTAGTGATGATGGTTCAAATTATGATAATTGTATACTTTGTTCAATCTTTTTTTTATATATTTATTAACATCTTCACCAAATATGTTATAAGCTCTATATTCTTCATTAGATCTGATTTCTGGAGCATCAGTAGCGATGCGATATACATCCTTGATCCAATTAGCAGAGTTTAGAGATTTAACATATTCTGGTTTTACATATTTTTTCTTTCATAATATCCAAACGCGGTAATATTAAATAATTGGTTTCGGTCCCTGATAGCAGCAATACATTCACGTGTAAATTTATCTATTATCTTAGTTTTGGTTCTTGGTGGTTGAGGAGGTTTAAAGTGTGGTGGTTGTGGTAGTGGTAGTGGTTGAGCTACTTGAATACGAGCAATATCGGCAGGTAATGTTGCAAGAGCTTGTTGTGTTGCTTCGATTGCTGTAACAATTTTCTTCATTGGTTCTACAATCGGTTTAAATAATTGTTTGGTATCCTCTTCAAATTCAGCTAGAGATTCCTGACGCGATTGTAGTTGTTCCTTAACAGAATCAAGAGCAGGAGTAGTATAGGGAAATGAGAGTTTTGGCCCACCACCACCACCCTCCCACACCTCTTCCCCCACCCCTGCCAAACCCTCATTTCCCTATACTACTACTACGTAGACAGGTATTTTGTAACCAGACAAAACAACAGGTGTTGGAATGCGATAAGCTCTGTCAACAGAAGTGACGAATTTGTTAGAACAGCGTATGTGTGGAATATGATTATTCTAAAGACAGCAAATAGGTTTTACCACAAATTTTTTATCAGATAACAGGATGAAAATTAAACTGTGCATTAGAACGTTTCAGTTAACAAGGCGGAAATTAAACTAGCATTAGAATGAAAATGATATTATTTTAGTTATATTATATCTTAAGTTTAAATAAAATTTTATGTTACTCATATTTTTTGTGATTTTTTTTCATACTTGCTAACCCTCATTGGTAGAATATCTGTTAACATATTGTCAATAATACGAAATTCACGTAATAAATCATCCATATTATATTTAACTCCTCGTAGGTAAGACCGGATCTGATCAAGTAGTTTCTTGTAAGTTTTAATTGATGTTAAACAACCGTGCTTCTTTATCAAAAGTCTTGGTTCTACTTTTTTACACGCCGCTGTAAGTGAAACACCAATAGCGGATATGATTAACAAAAAAGGATTTAATGATACCCCACTTGAAATTATACCAGAACTGGTCATTAACAAGGGTAGATATGATATTACTCGAAGGATCTTGTTGTAGTATTTGTAATATTTTTTCACGCACCAAAGTTTTAATGATAATATTTATAGTATTGTATTAATGCGTCTACATCTTGTTTTGGAATATCTTTTGAAATATGATTGAAATCAACTATACTTCTTTTCATTATAATATTAGTTCACATAGTCCTATGTTTGGTTAATCCAGAATAAGAGCTGGTTGTTCAGCTATAAATTCCAAACACCAGAGAAAAATTGCTAATTTTAAAGTTTTATCAACTGGTTCAAGTACAAATTCTTCTTCAGAATTTTTGTTTATTATTACAGATAATACTCCAGATGAGTCATCATTTGGATGACGAAATAGATATTTGGTAGATATTCTAAACTTTGCACTGCTAAGCACTGACAATCTATACACACCGGTAACTTCTGCAATATATTTGATAGAATTATTTTTCGGATTCCACCCAGTATAACCAGTATCAACAGTATACACAATATTTTTAATCTGTTTGTGAGGAATTTTAACCATACTCGTTTTCTCAACAATATTAGGAATTCCACTAATAATATCATTGAGTTTTGTGTTAATATCATTGAGTTTTGTGTTAATATTAGCGAGTGTAATGTTAACAATTGATGGATTTCCAAACAAATCATCTTTAAGCGTGTTTATGTTTCTACGAAAATTTAAAAACGTTTTTACGTGACCGGTAAATTCATTTTTGAGCGCTGTTATTTCATTACTGATTGGAACGTCCTGATCATCGACATATTTCTTAGTTACAGCGTCTCCATCTGTAGCTGGATATCCAAGATCTGTAATCTTGTTCTGGTTCATAACAATATTCCCATTAAATAAATCACCAGCTTTTTAACAAAATCATTTAC